>OU015743.1:50017200-50044249 GCA_907169655.1 Acomys percivali | reverse complement strand
ACCACATACACATACCCCATACACACCCCATAAACACACAACACACACATACCACATAAACACACACTTACACACACAAACACACACCATGCACACAAACCACATATACACACATAAATATACCACAAACACACATGCTCCACACATATATACCGCACATGTACACACACACCACATACACACCCCACACCACATACATACAACTACACACATACAACCATACACCACACACACACACACATACACACCAACATATACACCACACATAAAAAACACACCCACACATGCACACGCACACATACAGGTACACCCCCACCACAGATGTTTGGGGGTGGGATGTGGGGCTCAGCCACCAAACAGTACAGCCCTTTGGCAAGTCATTTAGCCCTTTTGATGTTTAGCAATTTGTTTGTTAATCGTGGACAGGATTAAGTTGGGATCGTCTCTGAGGCCCCACACCTGTCTCTGACTCCCTCTAGGCCTCTCCGACCCTTCCACTTCTCTCTGCTTGCCCCAAGGTAACTGCCCCATTTCCAGTCTGGCAGCGACGGGTGCGTTCTTTCTGGACTCAAAGAGCGTGGGGTTCATTTGAGAAAGTGTGAATCCTGCCCGCCTGGAATTTGGAATATGTGATTGCCTGGACTGTCTAATAACTAGGAGTGTCTGTTTGTGTGCGAGAGGAGATGATCCAGGGACCACATCCAAACTGAGACCCTTTAGTAAAGCGTGGTAGATGGAGATCTGGAACTATGCAGTGTTTAATGATCAGGTGGATCCACAGACAACAAAACCAAACCCCAAAACCACCACCAGCAGAGTTTATTGCTTACAATTTCCCCCTGCTGGTGTCACCGAGGACAAGCCATTCTGTTTACAAGTAACTAGGACCATGTCCCCAAGCTCTGCATCTTCGGGGTGCTAACTCACTGGAAACTCCACACAGGGTTCAGAGTGTGCAGTTAAGACTCAGTAGCCTGGAGAGAAGACTCTGGACTCCCCTTACCTGAGTAAAAGCAACAACTTCTTCCTGAACCCTTTCTCATGGCTGGAGCAGTGTAGTGGCCAGGGGAAGGCAGCAGGTGGCATGACCTCCATAAACAGATATTTTCTAAATCTTTACCTTTTATTTGGTTCACTAAAAGCCCCTTTGACTTGTTAAAGGAAAACTATCTGTTCTCATAGACGCCTTCCCCCTTTTTCTTTTCCCCAAAAATTTTGGCATATAAATTCCAAATTCTAAGCACCCCCCCCAGGACATTTCTTGAATGTGTAAGTATTGTGCATTCCCCCCTCTTGCTAATCCATATATTTACAAATCAGTTTAATTCACATACCCTGAGGGACTCTAGTGAGAGACTAGCCCCGCATCTTCTCTCAGGGGAGTGTAGGAAACCGCCTCCTTTCCCTGCATAAGACAAACCAAACCAATTTGATTTAAATTCAGTGTTTAGAGTTGCACCCAGTGCCTCTTGTGTGCTTGTCAAACATAAATGTGATTTTTCTGTCGTAGAAAAAGATTTCTGGAGACTTAGAGATTTTTACAAAGAAATGCATAGAAAAACATTAACAAGCGGGGCATGGTGGCTTACGCCTGCAATCCCAGCACTCGGGAGGCAGAGGCAGGCGGATCGCTGTGAGTTCGAGGCCAGCCTGGTCTACAGAGTGAGTCCCAGACAGCCAAGGCTACACAGAGAAACCCTGTCTCGAAAAACCAAAAACCAAACCAAACCCAAAACGGAAAAACATTAACAAAGTTCAGCAGAGACGCTTGTGGTAATGAAGCGGCTTCTGAGCGCTACCATGCTGAGCATTTACATCCATGATGGAAGTGGTCACGTGTGGGAAAGATTAAGCTTTGTCACAGGTGGAAGCAGTCTTGGCGGGCTTTACCCTTGGGGCACCCCATGAATACCTTGTGACAGACTGAGTGGAGCCATCCTGGGCCTGAAATCAGGAAGCCGACCTGGGAACCCCACCTGGGCTATTGTTTTCCTAATTGACCCTCAACAGGAGGAGACCGCCCTTCCCATGTGACTCAGGCAGGTAGGGAGGAGAGAACAACAGATTCAGCCCGGGGCTTGAGCTCAACAGGCTGGACTATCACACGGGCCAGAGAGACACCTAAGGATACCGAAAGGTTCACTCTTTTGTCCCTTTAACCTTTTTTCCTTCTTGTGTAAGCTAGTTGGGTTGTATAATAAAGTTTAATTGTTAAGAAACCGAGCCAACAGTCATGTACTTGCTGCTGGAGGCAGCGTGATGCTCTAGTCAGCTGTGGTAGCCTCAGGAATCTGGGAAGGCAGGGCACCTGAACCTCCATGTTGAACATGTCACAGCTAATCCTGCCTAGTCTATTGTCAACTTGACACAAGTTAGGGTTATTTGAGAAGAGGGAACTACGACTGAGAAAATGCCTCCACGGATTGGCTTGCGGGGTGTCTCATAATTAGTGATTGATGTGGGAATGCTCCCCTCACTGTGGGCCATACCATCCCTGGCAGGTACCATCCCCTGGGCAAGTCCAGCAGCGGATAAAAAAGCAGGCTGGCAGATGTAAATGTCCATTCACTGATACAGTTAACTTCTATGCTTTCTGGAGAGGGAAGAAGCACTAAGGCAGAAAATCCAGTAGATAGTAGGGGCTAAAAATATGGGCACAACATTTTTTTAAATAATGGGAATTTTCTGTATGCTGTTTATACTTACATGGGTATGTGCATTTATCAAAACTCAGATACTTATACAATAAAAGAATGAATTTTACCATATGAAAACATTTAAATAAATGTAATTATATACTTATTGAAAACAGAATTTTAATGCAATATTCTGATCAATGCTTCTCCTCTTCTAGCTGCTCTGAGATCCTGCCCAATGACACTCCCTTTATTTCTTTCTTTTTAGAAACAAAACAGGCAAACAAACAAAAACCCATAGAAACCAGAATAGGAAAAAAAAAACAATGGAAAAAAACCCCAAGAAACTTACACATAAACCTCATAAGAACACAAAATCAGAAATTTTATGCATAATTTACAAAGGATCAGTAATGGAAAACAACAACAACACCACACACACACACACACACACACACACACACACACACACACACAAACACACACAAAAGATGGCCAAACAAAGCAACACGAGACAAAAATACCATTAAGTTGGTTTTCTGTTGGCCACCTCCTGCTGGGCATCAGGCCAGCTCTGAAGTGTGGTTAATATACCCAGTGAGACTCTGTTGGAGAAAATTAATTTTTTCTTTGCAGGCAAGTGTCAATCACAGATAGCTTTTTGGTTAGGAGTAGGAGCTGTGTGCACTTTCCCCTTTTAGCACCGGAGCCGTATCTGTGCAGGCCCTGTGCGTGCTGCCACAGTCTCCATGAGTTCGTGTGCGCACAGCCCTCTGGTGTCTAGAAGACGCCTTCTTTGCTATCATTTATGCCCTCTCGCACATACAGTCTCCTCCACGCGTTCTGCGCAGCCCTCTGAGGCCCGGGATGCTTGACAAAGACATCCCACTAACAAGTGTTTCCGAACGCTCTCATTCTCTGCGCATTGTCTACTTGTGGGTCTCGGTGTGAGTTCTCGTGATGGAGCCGTGGAGAGCAAGCCAGTAAACAGCACCCCTGCATCACGTGGCCTCTGCTCCTGCTCCTGCCTCCAGGTTCCTGTCCCGAGTGCCTGCCGTGACTCCCCTTAGTGACGGAGTGTGACCTGAAAGTTGTAAGAGGAAACAGACACTCTTCTCCCCTGGTTGCTTTTGGTCATTGTGTTGATCACACCAAGAGAAGCTCTAAGACACCGCTCAAGGAAAAGTCTCCTGTGGTGCAGCTGATCATGAGTGCTGTCTCCGGGCCTTCCTGAGATGTGGGGCCAAGAAAAAGGAGAGAGAAGAGACAAGAGTTGGGAGAGCGGTACAATGCAGCGGAGACAGCAGAGGAGAAATACCCTTACTTCCGGTGCACCCATTTCCCTTCTCTCCTCATGTACCTGAAGGTACTGGTGCGGAAGTTGGCATGGAGACCGGAAGGGGACAGAACTGGATGAAGTTCAAGGACTTTTACCTCCACGCAAGGTGATACAGAACTGGCATCTGGCTGTGTTACCCTGAACACACCTCACCTGATCCCTTAGGTTATATGTAAAGACCCCGTTTGGAGTAGCATTTATGAGGTCGCTGGCCTCACACTTGGCACCTGCCATCGGTAGAAAGAGGTGATTATAAGAGGAGGTGAGTGGGGATGGTGGCACTTGACTCCGCGCTATGTTTCAGAGTTGCAGCAAATGTACGAGTGACAGCGACATCAGGCTTTGGCCGTGTTTGTGATGTACTGAGCTGTGACAGTTGGAGGTAGGAGGAGTATGGCAGTGCGTGGAATGAGGGCATTTGTCACTCGGGGCTGTGTGCCTCTCAGTTCCTGGCAAGCTCTGCTGCCCAGCTGCGAAGGGCAGGGAGTGGGGAGAGTGATGGGTGCCTGGCAGAGAGAGGGCACCACTGCAGCCCACCGTGCCCACCAAACTTGGTACGTCAGCTGGAGAGCACCAGACGTGGCTCCAGACTGTTGTTGGATTTTATGTTATTTTGTCACTTGTGTAACTGTGAATTGTTTCTTAGGCTTAAAAAAAAAATGGGCTGGAGAGATGGCTCGGCAGTTAAGAGCACTGACTACTCTTCCAGAGGTCATGAGTTCAATTTCCAGCAACCACATGGTGGCTCACAACCATCTATAATGTGTCTGATGCCCTCCTCTGACCTGCAGACGTACATGCGGACAGAGCACTGTATACATAATAATAAATAAATAGATCTTTTTTAAAAAACGGACTGCAGACCTGGCATGATTATAAAGTGGCAGGAAGGGTTCTTCCTCTTTGTTTAGACTTCTCTGTAGATCCGTGGAGGAAATGAAAGTCTGTAACTATTGCTTTAACATCACCCTGCTTTCAGGATTATTATCTCAAGACTTCTTTCACTGAACACGTTTGTGCTGATGGGCTTTGCTTCCTTATTCAACCATGACAGCAGCTGCCGGTTAATATCAGGTGCTGGGGCGGTGGTGGGTTGCTGGAGCTTTGGCGAAGACCTTCTTTTTACATTTTCCTCGTTTGGTGGTGGGGGGGTAGTCTGAGGGTGTCACTGGCTTCTTCCTACGAAGCAGCAGTGGACTTGGATCTCCTGTAGCTATAGTAGATGTGTGCACATGATTTTATTTTTTATTGGGCATGGTAGAGATAATGCAGAACATAAAATGGACCGTGCAATCACCTGTAAGTGTACAGTTCTGAGGTCTATGCACCCCGCTGCAGCCACCCTCACCATCCACCTCCAGAAATATTCTACCCACCATACACTAACTCTTCACTGTCCACTCTCCTCAGGGCCTGGAAGCCATGGCTGTTGGCTTCCGTGAATTCGATGACTCTATAAATGGGATCATCTAACCATATAAATGGAATCATACCATGTTTGTCCATTCACCACCAGCACAATTCACTATCATAACGTTTTCAGGAGTTCTGCTTGTTCGTTGCGAATGTCAGAATTGCCTTTTTTGAGGCTGCATAGTATTTCATTGTACATAGTATTTCATGTATCACATTTCTTTGCCTGATGATGGCCCCTCTGACAGCTTCTACCTTTGGGGAATTGTGGATGATGCTGATGCAAATGTGGGACTGCAAATATCTGAGTCCCGACTTTTCAGCTCTTACGGATGTGTATCGAAAGATGGGATTGCTGGATGCTCAGATTATTCTGGGTTGAAGTGAAGTCAAGCCATCCCCGGGACGAATTCTAATTGCACTGCCTCTCACTTTCCTGATGACATTAACCCGTGATGGTGGGTGGCTGTCAGGGTTCAAGAGTGTGCCTGTGAGGCACAGAGTCATCTTTGCCTCAGGAGACGGTAGCAAGCAGGTGTGCAGTAGGTGTGTAGCCTCTGGCAAAGCCTTACCTGCCTTTTCTGAATCCTGAGATGCCCCTTCAGGCCTGGCTCCCTCCTGGTTATCCTATAATGCCTGTTCAGATGTTGTCTTCTCTGGGCTAACTTGTTTCTGCCATCTACTCAGGCTGTGTTACATGCCACCCTTTATGATTTCATTGTATTTCCAGCCCTCTACAGGTTTGCCACTTCATTTGCCCACTTCCTGTGCGCTGAAAGCCATTTAATACATATTGTTGTTCCTACTATGTGCTTAGTCTTGAGGGTTCAGTTGCAACACAGCTGCATAGTCTGTTTGCAGGGAGCTCTGAATGGACCAGCTTCTCAGAATGTACTGTACAAGGCCACCTGTAGCACAGCCACACAGAAGTGCTCAGGACCCACTCAGCCTGGGACCTGAATTTTAACATTCCCCATTGGTGATGTTCACGAGTACCACTCCCCATAAAGCTCAGAGATTCCAGGAGGGTAGATCCTCTGTCAGCTCCACACAGCATCCTTAGCTTCCAGTGCAGTTCCTGGCAAAAATTAGCTGTACCAAACATCTTTGTTGAAGAGGAAAACTGGACAGAAATGAGGTGGGCTGGGTCCCGTGGGAGGTATGACTATCTGTGATGGGCAGATAGGAACTCTGCCTTTTCTCCCAAGTGGAGTGTAAAGCAGCCCGGAACAAGATGGCTTCAAGGTAAGCGGGGCTTCTCCCTGCCTAGGACTCATGTCTGTACTCCCCGAAGGAAGGAAACAGACTATTTCTAATCCTATACAGCTTTAGACTGTTGACTAGCTACACATCTCCAGGCTTTTCTAAATTTTCTGAGGGAAAGTTTTTTTCTTCTTTCTTTTTTAAATCACTGTTTCTGCACAGTATATTCTGATCATGGTTTGTGTTTCCCAAACTCCTCCCAAAATCTTCCCTCCTCCCCATCACCCAATTCCACGCCCATTCTCTCTCTTTAGAAAGGAAACAAACAGGCAAACATACAAATAAACAAACAAAACAGAAAAGGGGGGAGACAAAACACAGAAACATACCCACCCACCACGAAACCCCAAAATCGTGTCATAATATACAAACAAAAGACCAGTAAGAAAAAAAAATGCCCAAGCCAATTATGAGACAAAAAATTTACAAAAAATACCATGGAGTTCATTTTGTGTTGGCCATCTACTGCTGGGCACGGGACCTGCCCTTAAAGTGTGGTTTGTATACCAAGTGAGACTCTATTTGAGAAAACTAACTTTCCTCTGTAAGCAGATGTCCATTGCAGATAGCTTCCTGGCTAAAGATGGGACACGTGTCCACTTCCCCCTCTCAGTGCTGGGACCATCTGGCTTAAACCTGTGCAGGCCCTGTGCATACTGCCTCAGTCTCCGTGAGTTCATATGTTCATCAGGCCTGTCGTGTCTGACACTCCTTCCTTGCTGTTGTCCATTCCCTCTGTCTCTGAGGATCTCTCCTCCTCCTCCTCCTCCTCCTCCTCCTCCTTTTCCTTCTCCTCCTCCTCCTCCTCCGTGTAGCTCCCTGAGCCCCAAGAAGAGGGGCTTGACGAGGACATCCCACCTATGACTGAGTATTCCAAAGTCTCTCAGTCTTCGCACATTTTCCAGTGTGTGTCTCGGTGGCAGTAGGAAAAGCTTTTCAATCAGCCTTTATTGGGCATATAATACTTGAAAATGTGTATTATACAGTAATTGGGAATAAAGATTTCTGGATCTTGTAGCTTGCGGTAACATAACATAAGATAATATGATATAAAAACTTGTCTATAAGGACTACCTCTGTGTACTGTATTTTTTTCTGAAGCATGGAGAAGAGAATTCTGGTTGGTATTTTTTGTTTGTTTGTTTTGTGTGTGTGTGTGTGTGTTTGTGTGTGTGTTTAAATTTTGAGCATTAAAAAGAGAAAGGAGAGCAACCACCTGCTGTATTATTTAAGGGACTGACATCACTAGCATTTACTCCTTGAGTGATTGTGGAGGAGCTCACTTAGATGCTGTCTCTCTCTTCTGGGTGCTAACGTACCACACCTTCCCTCCTCTTCTTTGGCCTTTTGGTTTAGAGCTTGGAGCTGAATAATCAGAAGCTTGTTTGTGCTTAAGATCAAGACAGAGTCTCTGTAGCCTGTGGTGTTGTGAGCAACACATGCTTTCGGATCAGTGAACGGGTTGACCGCCAGGATAAATACCTCTATGCTAGTGGAGATTCTGGGAAGGCAACTTGATGGAGATCACGACTGTTCAGTTAGTAAACTGTCTTCCTCATTTAATTTGAGGAACAGAGGGAGGGCCTTTGAGAGACAGCACTGGACGAGGCCAAACACAACCTTTCCCCGCACCTGTGTCTAAGACCAGTCTCTTCTCCTCTGAGATGCGCTCTGTCTCGATTAGGGTTCTGTTGCTGTGAGGAGACACCACCGGGGCCCTGGACACTCTTACAAAGGAAAGCGTCTAACTGGGCAAGCCCTCAGGTTCAGAGGTTTAGTCCCTTACCATCATGGCGGGAAACATGGTGGAACGCTGGCAGACGTGCTGGTGCTGGAGACCAAGCTGAGAGTTCTTTATCTTGAGCGGCAGGCAGCAGAAATGAAGGAAATGAGACACACTGGCCAGACTTGAGCCTCTGAGACCTCAGAGCCCCCAGCGGCACACTTCCTCCAACGAGGCCACGCCTACTCCAACAAGGCCACGCCCCCTCATAATGCTACTCCTTCTGGGCCAAGCACTCAAACACATGGGACCATTCCTGTTGAAACCACCGCACTCTCCGTTTTCTGTCTTCTAAACGCCACTCTCCATTTTAGGCTTGTCCTCTTTTCCCAGTCTGAGTGCTGGGTTCTTGTTTTTGTTTTTCAGATTCAAAAGCCATTTACTCACCTCGGGAGAGTTTTATCCTGCTCTAGGCTTTAGTTCTTGTTCTTAGCAACATAGTTTGTTGTTTATAAGAAAACAGCCTTCTGTTTTGCTCTCTATATGCCTGATTCTGCTAACAGCTCTTTTTTTTTTTTCTCCTTCTACATGACTACCTTTTCACCTTGCCTGTCAGCTCAGTTGTTCTGGCCCTGGACCCCTACTTCATGTCTAGTCTTCTCTATGGCCTACTTGGCCAGGTCTTAATTCACTTATTGCTGTATCTTACCTGCCTCTTCCCCCCTCCCCCGTGTGTGTGTGTGTGTGTGTGTGTGTGTGTGTGTGTGTGCGTGTGTATGTGTGTGTGTGTGTGTGTGTGTGCTTGTGTGTATGGGAGGCCAGGCCAACTGTCTTCTTCAATCACTTTCTACTTTTAGTTTTTTTTGTTTTTTTTTTCGAGACAAGGTCTCTCTGTGTAGCCTTGGCTGTCCTGGACTCACTTTGTAGACCAGGCTGGCCTCGAACTCACAGTGATCCGCCTGCCTCTGCCTCCCGAGTGCTGGGATTACAGGCATGCGCCACCACGCCCGGTTGCTACTTTTAGTTTTTGAGACAGGCTGTCACTGAACCTGCTCCCTGGTTTGGCGAGGCTGGCCAGCAAGCCTGAGGGATCTGCCTGTCCTGTGCTTACGACTGAGCACCACCATTCCTGACTTTCACAGATGCGTGCTGGAGACTGAACATGTCCTCATGCTTGTGCGGGAGCCACTCACATGCTGAACCATCTTCCCAAACCTCTCTGTATATCTTCCTAATGCCCAGAACTCCACGGCTTAGACCACTTTCTAACTCTCCTTATTGTCAAACAGCCCGCCCACGCATGTCCTCCGCTGGCTCTAAGCTACCTTTCTTCTTAGATGAGCATCTATTTAGTCTTTGTGTCCTAGCCTTCTATAGTGGGGCATACTTTTTTTTTTTCTGTTCCGATGGGAAATTTTCTTTTTTTTTCTTTCTTTTTTTTTAAAAAATTTTTATTATTTATTAATTTATTCTTGTTACATCTCTATGGTTATCCCATCCCTTGTATCCTCCCATTCTCCCCTCCCTCCCATTTTCCCCTTATTCCCCTCCCCTATGACTGTTCCTCAGAGGGATTACCTCCCCTTGTACATGCTCATAGGGTATCAAGTCTCTTCTTGGTGACCTGCTGTCCTTCCTTGAGTGCCACTAGGTCTCTCCCTCCAGGGGACATAGTCAAATGTGAGGCACCAGAAGTGGGGCGTACATTGGTCCACCTGAACCCTGAGTTGGACAGCTAGATACCAACTCAGTGGGTAAATTCTCAACCTTGGTGCTTGAGCCATTGAAAGACGAATGCCCTGGTTAACCTCTACTGCTCAACCAATTGTTCAAATGTAAAACAGCAAATGCCACTTCAGAAGGTTTCCCAGTAAGGGCATTTGTTTAAACTTGGCTGCCTCTTTTTGACCTAAAATAGAATTCAGCCACTTCTAGGGCAAAGGTCACCAGTAAACTTTCTCCCACCGCTTAAGCTTTTCCTTCTAAGTAATTTCAAACTGGCTTTCATAACAAACCAGAGGGCTCTGATTTACTTGCTCAGCTATGCTTTCTTATTATGTTGCTCTTAATGAAAACACATGCACACATTTATTTACTGCCTCTCTGAGTCCACGGCCTCTTAGACATCCATTGCCAGCACTGACGGTCGAGTGACACTGCTAAACCTCTGTAGCATTGCAGATTCTTAAATCTGTGCTGTTTAACTAGCTGCTGCTTTGTCGATGTTCATATGCTTCTTTTGACGGCCGTTGAAGTGAGTTTTATAAATGCCGCCTTGTAAAGCATTCTATCCGAAGCTACATGCACAGGAAAGGAAGTTGGAAAGGTAAGAAAAGCATTTATTTTTGAACAGTTTTCACTTACTGTTCATATGCAGTTACAAATCTTATAAAAATGAGTTTTGGCTAGCAGCCAAACACTTCACTGCGTTTTATACTATAAAGGGAGAATCATTTGGAATTTTATTAAATTGCAAATCTGGGCAATTTTTCATGAACCTTTAAGAACTACAGCTACCTCAGTTTCTGTAACATAGAAGGTAGGAAAAGCACATCAAAGAGCATTTCATTGCTTTCTAGCCACGTTCTCCAGCCAACGTGCCACTCAAGATGAGAGGAGCCATTATTTTCCCATTAGTTGCAGTATTTGTGAGTTATCCTTTATTAAGTACATTATCTTACGTTATTTTTGTTTTACTGTTTTTAAACAAGTTTTTGAAATGCACGTTGATGAAGCTTTCTGCACACGGTCCGACTCTGAGAAGATCATATATTTAGGCTTCCTATGTTTAAAAACGGTTGAGAATTGAACATTTTCTCTCTTTAAGATACCCTGATAGTAGATTTCATAGAAGACTTGTTACCCAAATGAGCAGTATTTGATTGATGTCGGGGTCCCTTCATGCATTCTGTTTGCAATTCCAGGCTGTCACAATGCATCCCCGCCCAGGAACTTCTGCAGAGAGCACCAGCCTCTTGCCCTTGGTGAAATTTCCCAAGGTGAAATCTTACACAGGTTTGTGCTCTGACAGGAATAGGTACTTTGAATAAACTACTGCAAGGCACTGATTTCTGACCTTGAGGGTGAGCTGCATAACAAATGATCACCTGATTGCATGGGTTTAGAGAGTTGAAAAGCTAGGGATTCTTTGAAAGCAGCCTACAAAAATGTTAATACAGGAGAAATCTGGGTTCCTTGTCATAGCGGCTCACCAGATCCAGCGAAGGTCATTTAAAAGAGCGAGGGTCCCCTAGTGGATACAATTGGACACAGAAGGATTAATTAGAAATGATTAAAATCTGGCATCAATTTGGGCTTTTGCCTTTGGATACCTGCTTGAAGGAACTAGACAAGGCTGGAGGAGATGGGGATGGTGGTGAATATTGAAGGCTACAAAATGATGATGAGGGCCTATAGTGGTAGAGCCAGAAAGAAGCTGGCCTGTAGTGAGAGGCTCCTGGGAACAAGGAAGCCAGAAGAGTCCCTAATTTGGGACATCTCCCTTAGTCATCTGGTCGCAGAAATAGGCAGAAAGTCAGCGCAGCCCCTTTGGGCCCTGCTTCCTAGGGCTTTTCAACACACATCATAGGACCAGAAAGGATCCTATGGGTTCCTCAGCACGCTTCTGTTTCTGTGAGGGTATGTTTTTGGGGGTATTTTGATTAACATAAAACTTAGTGTAGAACAGATTACGGGGTCAAAAACGAAAATGTAACCTTTCAGCTGGGAAATAGCAAGATCATTGCAAAGAGCATCTGTTTTGTAAACAAAAGGATCACTGCTCCAATGCCAGTTCACATCTAAGACAAGGGACTGCCATTCAGAGCTATCTATCTTTTTTAATGTTAAGTGTCTAAGCATCAAAGTAGGGAGATTTAAAAGCCTGCAACGCTCCCAAGAGCTGGCCTGGGAACCCCTTAGGGTCACTTTCCACTACCATGCATTTACCAAGAAGGCACAGGTCAGCTCAGACCTAAGGGCTGGGGAAGTGTATAGAGCAGCAAATCATGGGTGTTTGTAATTCACCATAAACTCCACTCCTGGAACAAGATCTTAAAATGGTATATACCCACTTATAATTGGACACTAGCCCAACAGTGATATCCTTTGAGAGTCCTCATTTAGCGAGGGATTGGCATAGAAGCTAGAACTTCCTATTGTGACTCCTGGTGAGAGAAGCATGGGAGAATGGGGAAATGGAAGGACCTACAGGGTCCTGGAACCTTACAAGAAGACCATGAAGGATGGTGGATCTGGCCGTAGGGTGGTCTGCTCAAACTACTGTACCAACCAAGGACAATGCATGCAGTAAATCTAGAACCCCTATCCAGATCTAGCCAATGGACAGCACAGTCTCCACAGTTGTGTGGAGAGCGGGGACTGACTCTGACATGAACTCTGGTGCCCCCTATTTGACCATTTCACCTTGGTGGGGAGACCTGGTGGCATTCAGAAGAAAAGTAAGCAGGCTACCAGGAAGAGACCTGACAGGCTGTGACCATATGGTGGGAGAAGAGGTCCCCTTCTGTCATAGACCTAGGGGAGGGGAATAGGATGAAAGAGGGAGGGGGAACGGGAAGATTCAAGTGAGGGGATAACAACTGAGATGTAATCTGAATAAACTACTTAAATAATAAAAAATACATCAGTTTCTCTTCATCCTACTTTTCCCACCACAAGACTTGTTTCTGACAAGGATAAGTAAATAAGGAGTGAAGAGAACTTCCTATGCAAGAAAAAGTTGCAATAAAGTGAATTCTTCAGAAGAGCTTGACGTTTTAGTTTGTAAGTTCTTATCTAGTCTTTAGCCCAGTGATAACCCTTTCAAACTAAAATGTTTAACATTTTTAGCGTTTTAATCAAAAGTTTATATATGAGATATTAAAATTCCTTATTATTCCATATGAAAATTATGTTAGAGTTGGTGAAGAAAGCCTGTTTGGAAATAAACATTAGTGAGTGATTTAAAACACTGGAAAAAGCACATGGTGAACAGTTTACTAGTGGAGGCCCAGGGTATCTTTTGCCAGTTTAGGATCTCGTAAATGCTGTCAGGACAATCCAATTGAGCCAAACATCTAGGATGTTCCCCACTAAGTATTAATTAATTGTGTGCTAATTGAGTAATTGAATTAATTGCAGTCTAAAGATAGATAGGATGCATGCTGTGTTTAATGATTTAGATGGCATCTGTAACTTTTAAGAGCCCTTTGAATTGTTACAAGAGTCCAACCAGGTTCTCCTGGAGACCCTGTAATCTAAGCAGGTCGTCCAGGAGACACCATGATCCAACCAGGTCCTCCTGGAGACTCCATGATCCTAACAATGAGCATCATGGCCAAGGACAATCAATTTTTTTTCGAGACAAAGTTTCTCTGTGTAGCCTTGTCTGTCCTAGACTCACTTTGTAGACCAGGCTGGCTTCGAACTCACAGTGATCTGCCTGCCTCTGCCTCCTGAGTGCTAGGATTAAAGGCGTGTACCACCTCACCTGGTCTAAAGACAATCACTTGGAAAATTGTGAGGAAACACCTGTTCTTCTGTAGTTGACGATAATAAGTGTTTTCCTTACATATACTCAAACATGGCTTTATGACTGTTGAGACTAGGATAGTGAGAGAAAAGAGGCCTGGGAATAAAAAGAAAAGACAGGCTGTTTGTTGTCTTAGTTTCTTCTAACTAAAGTCAGATTAAGCAAGACTCCCATTGTGAAATGGGAAGGTATCGTCCCTACAAAGGTGGATGTAAAGGAAGGTGTTTTGTGCAGCTAGAAAGAGGCTCTTCCAGGAGAGGAGCACCTAATTTTCTCCCTGTGCCTCATGTCTCTATCTGTGTTGACACTAATTTCGGGCTTGATAGGAGAACAAGTTGGTAATAATAGTTCATATTTCCGTGTCCTCTTATGTTTAAGTGCAGTGGTAAAGATGAGTTGCCCAAGAAAAGTTCCTGACATTTGTTCTGATTGGCCTGTTAGATTTGGTGTGAATGACATCGGTCCATCCCAGGTCACCTGGTGTGACAGGAGGATGGGCCACAGTGGTTGTCCCTGAGTTCTCTCATGCTTCTCCTGCTCCTTTGGAGCCAGGTCAAGAAGTCTTCTCCTAGCCCAGCTTGAGATTGGCAACAAGTGGATTCTAGATGTAAAGAAAGCAAAGCTGTGACCAGAAGCTGGACCCAGCCAAGGCCTGTTACAAATGCAACATGCATATTTCTATCACGTAGTAATATCCCATAAATGAACCTTGAACTTGGGATGATTGTAAGGAAAGGATATGGTAGGTGGCTTTCTGTTGAGAATCCTTTTGAGGTTTTGTCTATCTATTTTGCTCTCACACCTCTCCTGAGTGAGAACAGATAAGAATTTGTGTACTTATTTCTGAGAGCATTTGTTAATAACCATGTATATTTCACACAGTTATTTAGTGGTTATATAAACTCCTTCTTGTAGGTGGTAGGGATTGTATATGATGGAATGATTTGATGCTATTTATTAAATATAGCATTGAGCAAACATACAAGAAAATACTTCTTCCATTAGAAATGTTGTCAATTATGTAGTAAACGTCCTTGGATTGGCTGTATTATTATGTCAGTGTCAATCAGTTATTAAAGACAGAATTACAACTATTAGTCATACTATTATCAATACCTGCATCTTGTCCGACGACCATGATGTAGAAAGTTAATGTATGACGTTGAAAACCAGAATGGATGTTTTAATTTGTTTTTCCTGTTGGTAAAACTCAAGTCAGAGATAAATTAGCTCCTGCCAATATGACAAATTCAAGTAGTTTAGAGGCAACATATAATTTGGGATCGTGAAATTTCCTTTTATTGTTACAGATTGTGGTCTAAATAGGTGATGCTATAGTGAATCCTTCCAATAGGACACTGTTGAGAGTGACAAGGAAAGTTACAACGGGAGCCCAGGTGACATCTACATGAACCAGGACTTTAAATCACCTCTTGCACAAATAGAATAGGCTTTTCTGCCTGTAAGCTTAGCATTGAATTCTCTACACAAGACACCTTCAGGGCATTTTGAGTCCATGAAGCATTTTGATAAGTGAGCTTTTTATTAGTCATGTGAAGTGTTTGGCATGGAGTCTTTGGGCTGGAGGTGCAGCGAATATGAAGCAGGCAGGCAGACAGACAGACAGACAGACAGACAGACAGAAAAGTGCCTGGAAATGCAGCTCCCTGTGACTGACAGCCCTCAGTAAGACAAGTGTGTCAGTTGGAAGATGACAGAAGGTCTGTTAGAGCCTTTCCTCACAAAACTACTGATTTCAGTGTATTTTGGAGATGGCCCTTTCCTTATCTGTGTCCCTCTAGGTGAGATTTTAAAATCTTAGTGTGGTAAAAGGGCAAAAAGACGCAGGAGGTAAATCTCCCAGTAACCCTTGCATGGGTTTTTATTTCTCAGAATATTGTTTTTAATTTTTGAACAATAGGTTTTGTTGTTGTTAAGTGTAATTTATGGTCCGCGATGTTACATTAATATTCAATCATGTAAACTCATGTTACTAGTAGTTTTAAAAGACCTAAGAGTGTGCTTCATGACGGTGCTAACAGAAGCAGCCCCGATCCCCCATGAAAGTACAGTTACGCCCTGTGCTTACCCTCCAAGTCAATCAAACGGCTCTTATGACTAATTGCGCCTCATCTGAGCCACTCACTCAGAGTCCTTTTACTTAAAGTTGGTTGGATCTTGAGCGCGCAGCACAGGAGCCCTCTAATTCTGTGGAGCGGCTCACATTGTAATGCACAATCAGTGTGTGAATCAGGCTAACAAGGATCAAGCGTGCATTTACAGCTGAGGGCTCTACAGTCCATTAGACTGGGATAAGTGCCTTATCAGCAGACAGAGCACAGGCAGGAACTGACGGCCGTGGCCATCTGATTGTGTGCTCTGTTGGGAAGTTTGCTCACGAAGGCCCGAGGTCCTTAAGGGGAACTGGAAAGGGAGGCTGATGAAAGCATAGCACAGCGAGTTCTACGTGACGTAGGGTCACATCTCAACACCAGAGAATTTTCTCTAGATTCCGATTGTCTTTTACAGCTATTTAAAAACAAAATAAGATCATTTATTTATTTATCTTTAGAGACTGGAAAGAAACATTAGCTCTGTTAAAAATACAAGAAATACTGAGGAATGTAAAGAAGAATTATAAAACACAGTCCTTCCATAGTAATCACTTGTTCTTCTTGGACTTCTGTGACTCTTTCTGTCCTTATTCAGCACCTTATTCTACATATAGCAGACACATGCCAGACACTGTTAGAGAGCCGGATGGGATGCCATCAGCAAACGGCATCGATTTCTGTGGACCTTCTAGAGGGGATGTGGGTTAGGGCAACTGAGAACACTCATGATCAAGGTAAACACCATGAGGAAGCTAAGGTGAGTGAGAAGAGGGGGCTGCTTTGCTGCCATCTAAGAAGTGGTATGGGACACACAGAAGCCTGGGGTGGCAATAGACATGAGCCCAGAGCGGTGGAGAAATCGTGAGTAAGGGAAAGTGAGGTGATGGAGCTGTTCTCAGTTCTGTTGCTCGTATGGTCTTTCCCATAATCTGTGCACTGCTCTCCTGTGACATGGCTGTCATGAGATCCTGAGTTGTCTGGGGGACTAGGTCTAAGGCTTCAAGCACCAACCCCCTGAGGTGCTTGCCGGGGACATCTTGGATATATTACTTTCTGTTGTAGATGGATGCTTAGGGTCAGGAATTTTATGTCATGACTTTAGCCTCTTAGAAAGCTCTGCTGACAGTTTTGACTAAAACAAAAGCCAGAATACAGATCGAAGCATCCATCAAACTTCATTTCATGCTTTAAGTGATGCACTTTAGTGCTTTAGCTAGTACAGATTAAGAAATGAGCAGAGCAGGGCGTGGTGGCGCACGCCTTTAATCCCAGCACTCGGGAGGCAGAGGCAGGCGGATTGCTGTGAGTTCGAGGCCAGCCTGGAATACAAAGTGAGTCCAGGACAGCCAAGGCTTCACAGAAAAACACTGTCTCGAAAAACAACAACAACAACAACAACAACAACAACAACAACAACAACAACAACAACAACAACAAAAAAGAGCAGAAATGAGGCAGACTTTTTAAGATAAGGTTGTTTCAGGCTTTACATTAAAAATATCTTGAGCGTGTGTGTTGGCTGAAAATGTTCCCCATAAACATTAAAAGCTCTGGTTTTCAGTTTTCATTAAAACGTTTGTCTGTTATCTCCCGGTACTTTCTTATCACGTTAATGTATTGTGTCTTCTACTGGGCAGACACGGACAGTGCTCATTCACCTGAGCATGGATTCAGAGGTCAATGAGCATCACCCATGCTTCATCCCTGAGATTTCCCTCTTGGCTCTTGGGGATGCTCAGCTGCCAGCGTCTGTATCCCTGTGTCTGCTTTGTCTGATGGTCAGTCCTGGGGCACCAATGCACCCTATTCCCTAGCAGCCGTCAGTCATCCAGTGACTCTCTTGGGTTGGCATATCAGTACATCAGCTGTCGCATCATCTCATGAGATAATTCTGAAGCTATGCTTCAGGTTTCTCAAGATTTGCCCATAGAATTCAGGTATTGCTTCAATGGCTGCCCAGTTAGGCGCCCCTTCTTTCCTTGTTTTTCTTCCTTGCTTTCTTACTATTATTTCTGACACCTCCCAAGTGGACAACTTTGTGCCCGGATCCTTGCATGGTTCTGCTTCTAGAGCATTCAGACTAGATTTGATCCACAAGCAAGATTGTGAATGCTCTTCTGTGAACCTCCTGGACTAACCCTGAGGAGACCGAGCCCACAGCTTAGGAGGTCTGAAGCGTGTTGCTTAAGAGGCATTGTTTATGAAACTGGAGAAGGCTTGATGGGATCAATAGAGCACACTAATGGATTCCGAGGGGTATCCGGCCTGACCCAAGATGCATTAGCAAACACAAGAAACATGACCTTGGGTGGAAGTCCCTAATCTGTGGCTGGAGGGTGATGCTGAAGTCAAAATGCTGACCTTTCTTGTGCTAGGTTGACAGGTCTCTGGCTTCGCTGGAGAGCCCACTATTTAGGCAGGAGCGTTTCTGCAATGACTTCCTGGATTCCTGCATTTCCTCTATGACCCGACCAGTGCTGTCAGCGAGCTCATCTTATCCCTTATTCCTAAATCTTCTACAACACTGCACAAATAGATGATGGATACTTGTTGATTAATGGGCCACCGTGTACTGAAGACTGAGCTGTCGGGAACACATCAAATTCTGTTACACCAGTTACTTTTAGCATCACTGGCTCACTTATGGACCAAATAAATGGCTGCTGGTGTCTGTGGCTATTACATCAGGGGACACTGTCAAAGATCACACTGTTCTCTTCCAGGAGTCCTTGACAAAATTAACTTCTAATGATTCAGTTTCGAGAATCAGTGATAAAAAGGTATAAAATAAACACGCTTTCCAGCTTTTGTTTGGCGAAGTTTTGTTTTGCGCATAATCTTGTGCCTAGGATGCTCACATGCTTGAGGAAATCTACCAGCTTTAACTGGTAGAATCAGGCTAGGTGCTGTCGGCACTCCATTTTGAAACTTGCTTTTCTGGCTGTGGTTTGTTGGGGTCCCCAAGGCAGTTAGTTAGGCAAGCACTGCCATCCTCTCCCCTACTCTGCTTGCTTGAGGATTTCTGGTATAGCTTCTCACCCCAACCTGCTGTCATCAGTAGTACCTCAGAGCTGGCACTCTGACTTTTGGGGTGATCATCCAGGAATGCTCACGAAAAATTTGAGAACTATTGTAACCCAGCGTCTTAGCTACTCTTTTGTTGCTGTGATACAGTACTCTAACACAAGCAATTTGAGGGAGAAAGGCTCTATCATGGCTTATAGTTTCAGAAAGACGCAGTCTACCATGGCAGGAAGTGGAAGGTGGTAGGAACATAAAGCATTGCACAGATTGTCTGTCCGGAAGCAGAGTGGAAGAACAGGAAGTGGGTCTGGCTACAAAACCCAAAGGCCTGCTCTAAGTGATCTGCTTCCTCTAGCAAGGCTGTTCCTTCAAGAGATTTCCTAACCTTCCTAGATAGCGCTACCATCTGGAGACTAAGTGCAAACAAAAGAGCCAGTGGAGGAACAACATTTTATATTCAAACTACCTCTCAGTTTGTAGTCCTATTTGTTTCTTATTACTTTCCTTTTATGAAAATATTTTTTTCTCACATAATATATCCCCTCTACTCCTTCTAGTACCCCTCCCCCTCCCCCGTGCATTTGGATCTATCCCTTTCTCTCTCTCATTAGAAAACAAACAGGCTTCTAAGGGAATAATAAAACAAAATGACATATAATTAGATAAAACAAAAAAATAATGTATCGGAATTAGAAAAACAAACAAACAGAAGGAAAAGATCCCAAGAAAATGCACAAAGAAGCATATGGATACAGAGGCCGACTGGTTCACAGACCCAGGCCTCCCATTAAAACGCTGCATTGGAAGCCTGTGTGTGCGTGTGCGTGTGCGTGTGCGTGTGTGTGTGTGTGTGTGTGTACAAAGGACATGGAGGGTAAAAAGAGAGATTAAAAAATATGTGAATAAAATGAAAACAATATTCCGCCTGCAAGATATGTTTGTACAATGGTGGCACAAAGCACAAAGCTTCTGTAAGTAACCAACCAATATCATGCAAGGCTCACCCAGACCTGACACTACTTGGGTGACCAAAGACCTAAGACTAGGTAGCTTAGGTACCTACAGTATACCCAAATATTACTGCTCTTAAAAAGAATCGAAGGAAAGAAAGAAACTCCTAGTGACATTTTGCTACGCTCATAGATCAATTGCCTTGCTCAGCCATCGTCAGAGAAGCTTCTTCCTTCAGTAAATGGGAACAACAAAAACAAAAACAAAGACAAAAAACCAAACCCATAGCCAGACAATATGCAAAAAGTGACCGACCTTGGTCCACTCAAGCATGACCAGGATGTCTCCGTCATACCCTTCTCCTCAGGGCTCAAGGAAGCTTGCAGAAGAGGATAAGTGAAGCCAAAGGGAGGGGAGGGCACCTCGAAAATAGCGTCCTGTAAGTCAACATAATCAACAACGTAGGGACTCATGGAGACGGAGGCAGCATGCATAGGGGCTGCACAGGTCTGCACCAGATGGGCTGCTAGAGCTTAAAGGAAAAGTGCATACAAGCCCCTGTCCCTGACTCAGAAGCAATCTTGATAACCACTTGCAAATGAAAATCTAGTTTCCTCCAAGGGTGGGCATTTTTGTTCCTTGGTTTCTGTTGTCCGCTCTGTTCTGAGAAGAGTGTGGTGGCTGTGTGTTGTCTGGTGGGGAATGCCTCTGGGATCCTAACAGGTGTGGGGCACCGGGGTTGGGGGTGGGGGTCCAGGCAAAATGTGTTTCTGAGTACTGGGAGCTGAGAATTAGGAATCAGGATGGGCTGGGAGGTGCTGAGGGGGTTCAGTGGAGGAAGGAGAGCGGGGTGTGCTACCAGGATCTGGCTAGTCCCCTGGGAATGGGGGTGGTGAGCAAGGAGAGGCCACACTAGGTTGTCTGCCATAAAGCGAGGGGGTGAGGTGGGGGAAAGGGGGAGGGGGGATGGGGTGAGACCAAGGTATTGTATTTGGAGGAGGAGAAGCTGGTGAACGAAGACGGAAGACCGGAAGCTTGCCCATCTGCTTGCTTCTCTGGCAGGCTCAGCCGTGGGTTCCCGGAGAGGAAGGTTCAAGAAGAACTGTGAGAATCACTGCAGGTGGGGCCAGAAAGGAGGGACACTTGCAGCAGGCTTTCTGCTACGGCGTTGGAGTTGGGGTGAGGCTGGGCTATTGGATTTGGAGGAAAGTGAAGATCTGCTTCTCTGGGTCTGACTGTCCCTAGTGAATGCGTGGTGGAGGGGGCAGGGAGGGTTGGAGGAGAAGGTCTAAGGGGGGTTCCTTGGAAGTCGGGAAGGGACAAGGAGAGACTTCGGCAGTGTTCTGTTACATAGCTGCGGTTCCGGCCATGAGACTGGGGGATGGATTCAGAGGAGCAGAGGGAGAGGGGACATTCTGCAGTTAGCTAGCCTACCGGCTTCCCTGGCCAGGGTTATTTATTACTATTTTTGAGGCATGTTCTCGTATGTAGCTCAGGCTAGCCTAAAACTTGCCATCCTCTTGCCCCCATGTTCTGCCTTGGAGTCCTAACTTTTTAACTCCTTTTAATCATCTTGGTAAGAACTGTGTGAGTATACTGTATACCTTATTCATGATGGTAAACTACAAAGTAATGACTGACAACAAGCAGCAAGGAATCCTTTCGCGGAATTGAACTCATCCTATTGTCACTGCACTATTTATCAAAATAGATATAATCTTAGTTATGGTAAGCCCTTCTGGACGTTCTGTGAACGTTTTCTGTCCAGCCAAGATGGAACACCTGGCATTTGTTTACACATACTGCTTCTAGCTAAACAAGTGGCCATTTATTATTTCTTTTTAAATTAATTATTTAGCCATTTACTGGCAAGCGAGCTGTTCACCAATGGGAACTTACTGTAGCATCTTTTTAAAAAAAAATCAGCTGTTGCTTATCTGGCAACCACAACCAGGCAGATCCTAGCCATGAAACAGGTAGGAAGCTGAACTGGCCATGTGCTGTGTCTATGTGGCATCTACCCTATGCATTTATTGCCTGGAGAGTCTCTGAAATGCTGGCATGTAAACTCCTTTTAATTTTATGTATAGGCTTGGTTCAGTTCTATGATAGTTTACCAGGGGGAGGAAAATAGATAGTCAGAGGGAAACAGTAAGGAAGCATACTTTACTAAGCTTGGTTTTAGCCACATTTTGAATTAAAAACTTATCGCTATGTTACAAGGCCTCAAAGTTATCATTTATTTAGGGTCTGTTATGCATCAGACAATGCAGTGTCCACCTTACCAATGTTCTCTAGTTTTTCCTGCCTATCTTTGAGGCAGATATTATTATTGCCATTTGAAAATAACAAAACAAAACAAAACAAAACAACTTCTGAGGCTCATAGAAGTAAACTGACTTGCTGAAGGCCAAGCAGTTAAGAGACTGAGCTGGAATTCAACTCAGGTGTGCTGGCTAGTTTTATGTCACCGTGACATAAGCTAAAGTCATTGGAGAGGAGAGACCCTCAATTGAGGAAAAGCCTTCAAAAGATTGGGCTGTAGACAAGGCTGAAGGGCATTTTCTTAATTAATAATTTATGGAGGGGGGCACATCTCATTGTGAACAGAATCACCTCTGGGCTGGAGGTCCTGGGTTCTGTAAGAAAGCAGGCTGAGCAAGCCAGTAAGCAGCATCCTCTCCATGGCCTCTGCATCAGCTCCTGCCTCCAGGCTCCTGCCCTGTTTGAGTTCCTGTCCTGACCTCTTTGATGATGAACAGTGATGATGAAGTATACCAACCCTTTGCTTCCCAAGTTGCTTTTGATCATGGTGCTTCGTCACAGCAGTAGTAACCCTAACTAAGAGGCTAGATTGGTTTGATTTAAAAGTCTCCATTGTTTATGTCCCACGGAGTTGCTTCCATATGGGCCCTTTCAGGCTAGGGTGGGGGAGCCCAGCGAGTTGTAGGATGCATACTTAGCATGGATAGAACCTGGGCTCCATCCCAGCACTGTAAAAAAAAAAAAAAGGCTAGTTATATAAATACAAACCTAAACAATAAGGAAAAAGAAAAAGAACAAATTCTCTTATGGATAGTTTCATAATATATTGTTTCAATCATTAAGATCAATCTATTCCTTACAGGAACTCAATATTAACCTTCTCCAGGGACCCCTGGAATTTATGTCTGGCGTTTTGGCCTCTGAATGGAATGCAGTAATTGTCCATTGTTTAGGTTTGTATTTATATAACTAGCCTCCTCACTTGTGTATAGTCAGTTTACAATCCTGTTTCTGGCCTCATGCCTGCCCGTGGTTGACTTCTTTAAATGTTTGTGATGAGGGATCCTGTGGAGGAAGGAACAGTCAGAATGCATCAAGGCCAGAACACTTCTCAAGACCGTCATGGCCACTGCCTCCAGCCTGCCAGGGATTAACCAGACAGGCAGTTATGTAAAAAGCCATTTCTTTGCTGAGTCATCACTGATACAGGGACCCTAAAATCAGGGACAGACGTGATTGATAGAAATTCTGGTATCATCTCAGTGTTTGCTTTTAATCCCCAGACAGCTCTTAATATTACTGACTGTTATCTGTACTGCACATTTACCGGCAGCAGAAGGTCCCGCAGAAGCCCAGGTCCTGCCTAATTCAGGGCCAACATGAAAGAACACCAGAGTTATTTTCTAGCTGCTTATCAGACTTAGTAAAAGAACTGTAAGCATACCTTTGTCTCTTTTGTAGTGTCTTATCAGAAATCACAAAGAGTAGAAGGCACGCGTTGTCGAACATGGGAGAATAACATTTCTAGGAGGCAGCAAAGCACAGCGGAGTTCTTGCTTTGTTTCTCTCGGGCGTTTCTAACTAGATTTAGGCTTTCTACTGAACTCTAGCTAAAGTGAGTTTGAAAAAAAAATGATTAGAGTTGGTTATGCCAGGAGTCAAGTCAGTAAAGAATGCAGATGTTGGAGTGAACTCTGTAAGGAGGTGGCTCCCATGGTCAGGGTTCTGGTTGTAATTCGGCTTCTGTTCTCAGCACTTGGTATTGCCGATGGACTGGAAAGGTGTGACGCAGAGGCACCACAGAGCCCGGAGCTCAGAGAACGGAGACTCCCCACCCTGTCTAGACTTGCTTCATAGTGGGAGGTAGTGACCTTTTTTTAAGTTTTTAACAATTTTAACATAAAATGTAGACTAATGGCCCATCAAAGTCATCTGTCCTTCTCCTGGAGCTGGGGCCCCGCACCATCATCATGGAATCAGAATCCTTCGACTTGGGCCTCAGAGATATGCACTCTAGTTTGAGAACCTCCGCATAGGCTTCCTAGGAATGCCAGTACCTCACAAAGACATGGCTGCCGTCACCATATTTCTGAGGGGGAGAGGGAAGAGAGAAAAGTATCACCCTTGAACAGCAGAAAACTTAAAACCTCCTTATCCTGATGCCCAAGCCACCACAGGAAGCTGTCTTGGTGTGTTCATGTTGCTCGAAGGTCCAGATTTCCCCTTGAGCTCTAATGGAGCTTCTGACGTGGGAGTCGTGAGCGAACATCTACCTTGAGAGGATGCTCTCATTGAAAAGTTAAAACATTGCCAGAGTCACATAAGACAAGTAGAAGTGAAAACCTTCGCCCCTCTGACCCTCTGAGACTGGAGTTGCCACCACGTAGGTGCTGGGAATCAAACCCCTGTCCTCGAGAAGAGCTGCCAGTGCTCTTAACAGCTGAGTCAGCTCTCCAGACAGGCTCCTCTGACTGCCGAGCCAGAGCCCAGAGCCATGGACTCTTTCTCCAAATCCTTGATCATGTCAGGCATCTGTTACCTCTCTAGGAAGCTTCTTAGAGCTCCACCTCACAGCTAAAACAGTGTAGAACAGAGCAGGATCGGCAGCCTTCAGTAACTCAGGCGTCTACTTACAGTTTCCTACAGAGTGGCCTCCACGAATCTTAGTCTCCATTGGTCTGCTTGTTAGCGCTGAACTTCTGAAACACTATTAAGCCTACAATAACCTGTCTGCCAAGGAACCTTGGTGCTTTTACCATCCCAGGTATGTATTCACAACTCTTTTAGCCAATCAACTCTTTGATCTTTCCAAACAGCTTGTCCAGTCCATGTCTTTGGTAGGTGAGAGGCCAGAGCAGGCTCTTAGCCCCTTATGTTCTTAGTTACGGTGCATTTGCTCAGCTGTGCTGAGCTTTATTGATGAAGCAATTGAAGAGTGGATTAAAAACATGTCATGAACAACTCTTTAATTAATATTAAGTGTCAACTTAGCATTAGATGTTAATTGTCACTTGTAGTTGTTATTTTTCCTCTCTCCTGGTCTAATTCAAGAGCATTGGCATGAGTTCATCAGGTCCTGCAGTGGCCTTCATGTAGGTTTAGGTAGCTAGCCTCCTTCTCCTTGCAAGTAGAGGAAGTACAGAATTCACTACAGTACAATCAGCCACCTGACTTATTTTTTTCTATACACTAAGCCTAGAAGGCTCCGTGGGGTCTTCAATCTTTGTTTCCCTGTTTTTCTCTCCTGCTCATTTGCATACTTCCTCTTCTCTTCTTTTTACATCACTAATCACTAAGCTATTGGTAGACCTCAATGGTGCCTCTGAGTTTTATATGAAGCATGCTTTTGTCATTCTTTCCTGGGTGGTTTTGCACCTTAAATGGTTAAGGGCTATACCGTAAGTAAGTCAAATCCATTCTTCATCTCTGTCATCAGGTACATTGTGACCTTGGGCAACTCAATTCCTCTAAGCTTCCATTTTCTCATATAGAAACCAGAGATGACGAAGATGAAAATACCTGCCTGTTGAGTGATGGTGTACATCAATTAAACAATCTTTATAGAGGGTTTCCCCATAGACTCTCAGGTAGCTACTTTTGTGATGGATGTTATTATAGTTACTATTTTATTATTGCTACTGTCTTTTACAACTGCCTTTTTGGTTCTGTGTTGTTTAAAATGATTCTAAGACAGACTTGAGTAAAAGGTTTCTCATAATTAAAAAAAAAAGATGGCAGTGGTCAGTGGCTCAGTCAGTTATCATGTGGTACTTACCTAGGAGAGACGTGAGTGGCTTGATCATGATAGGCTAGATATAATTATCTGGTTAATCACTAAGTCTTAATAGGTACTAGCAGCAGTCCAAACTTGATCTTTCCACTTACAGGATCTTATTTAATCACCATGGTATGGTAAAGTCTGTGAACACAGGGCTAAGATCTGTCATATAGCATGCTGCCGTTGTTTCACGTGTCCAGATGACTTATTTTTGTTATAGATTATTCAACGTGATGTTCATGTTTGTTTAACAAAAAATCTTTTCTGCAAAATTATTAAAAACTTTCTCATTAATATGTACACCACAGAATATGTTCCATTCTGGGCCTAAAGAAGTAAAAAAGGCCTAGCATCTTTTAGGCCAGGAGCTCTTCTCCGTGTTGACTGCTTCCTAGCCAGCAGAAAGGTCTGTGGTGTGGCCAGCGGAGGAGGAGCGGTCCTGACAGCTTGTCAGTGGGGGACTTCCCTCCTGGGAGAGGCTCCTCTGGGCTGGGTGTTCACAGCCATGTTTATTTGGCTTCTGCAAAGTACAGTAAGGATTCTGCTATCCCCACCCAGCTGGCTGTGAGCTTTACGCATATGTAAATAATGGAACCCTTACTTGTAGCTATCCTTGGGACTTATGAGTCATAACTCAGACCCCCATATGGTATACAGTGTCATGCAGCCAGGGCTGGGGCTGGGGACATCATGTGTCTGCCTGTCATGTCAGTCTGCCTGCTACAAGTAAGACAATCTAAACAAACCAAGCCAAACCCCCAAACAAAACAAGATGTTGACGCTGTTTGTTAGTCTTTGACAGATTCTCAGCACATCAAAACCAGACCTTCAGGTC
Organism: Acomys percivali; assembly: GCA_907169655.1. Taxonomy (NCBI): domain Eukaryota; kingdom Metazoa; phylum Chordata; class Mammalia; order Rodentia; family Muridae; genus Acomys; species Acomys percivali. The sequence goes on along the minus strand of OU015743.1, from coordinate 50,017,375 downwards.
CCAAGACTAGGGTCAGGCAGACTCCTTGGTGAACTTCTCGTCAGTAAGAGACCCTGTCCATAAAGGGAGAGATGCCTGGGGAATGATACATGAGGCTGGTCTTTGGCTGCCACATTCCTCAGGCCAAAACACACACACACACACACACACACACACACACACACACACACACACA
>OU015743.1:49997937-50013302 GCA_907169655.1 Acomys percivali | reverse complement strand
TGTGTGTGTGTGTGTGTGTGTGTGTGTGTGTGTGTGTGTGTGTGTGTAAACACCACCCTGAAAATTTTGCAGGAAAGTAATGTCTCTCTTGGGTTCTAAGTGATGCTCCACACTATTTTTTTTTTAAAAAAGCAAAAAACAAAGCAAAACAAAAAACCCCTTCCTTGTCTAGACTTTCACAGCGACCTCCAAGATCGTTCAGTCCCAAGTTGGAGGAGTGAGCGAAGCAAGGGGATCTGTGACTCTTTCTCTGCAGTTCTCCTGAGAGCTCAAATTGGCAGCCAGCTGGCTGAGTCCTGCCCACAGACATGTTTTATTTGGCCCATGCTGTGCTTTTAAACTTTTTGTGCCAACATTTTAATAGGAAGATTTCACATAGGAAACTGCATTTCTGGCTTGTTGAGAAAAAAGGGAGGCCACAGGGACAATTGGCTGGGCTGGGGCATTTGTATTGTCCCAGCAAAAGCTGTGGCCTCAGGGCTAGTGATTTCGGGAGGCCTTGGAACGGGAGACCATAAAATAAAGCTGCCTTAGAGATTGCACCAGCCTCATAAATCTAATAAATAGTTAGATTTGTATAACACCCATCCTGATCTGGAGAATCTTATATTTATTTTTTTTACAAAAACATCAAGCCATCAAATATGATAACTATCAAGTTCAAAAAATTTTGAATTCCTAGTTTGAGCCTGGCATTGGAAGGCAGTGTAAGGAAAACATGGATTCTTAAGTGTTTGTCTTAACAGGCTCTCAGTTTGTACAGTTGCCTACCAGCGCTGGTCTGAAACTGCCTTTTTGTGATGCGCTCACCAAGTGGTGTTTTCTCATTCTGAAATTTGATGTTGAGATAGTGGGGTTTTTTTCCCCATAAGAGAAACAGTTGGTTTATTTGGAAACCATTGATACATACAGACTCTTGGAATACTGTAATTTAGTCATATTTTGAGGTCTAGTCTCCCAACTCCTGAGGAACATTTAAAAGATTTTGGGTTGTCTGACTTCATTCATGAGTTTGAAAATTGCTAAGGCTTCAGTGTTCGGTTATTTTTTGCTCTTTTTTAAACTTTAAATTTATTTTAAAAATGTATTCACTTTACATTCCAATTGTAACGCCCTCCTCCTGGTCCTGCTCTCCTTCCCCTTCCCCCCTCTTCCCTCTCTCTTCCCTCCCTCTTCCCCCCTCTGCCCTCCCTCTTCCCTCCCTCTTCCCTCCTTCTTCCCCCCTCTTCCTCCCTCTTCCCTCCTTCTTCCCTCCCTCTTCCCCCCTCTTCCCTCCCTCTTCCCCCCTCGTCCCTCCCTCTTCCCCCCTCTTCTCCCTCTTCCCCTCCCTTAGTCCTCAGAGAAGGGGAGCCCTTCTCTGCTATCAAGTCTCATCAGCACTGTCTGCATCTTCTTCCTCCGTGGCCTGGCAGTGTTCAGTTATCTTAGGCAGGATCAGGGCTGTGAAAATTCAGGCAGCTTTGCTCTTCAGTTTCGTCCAACCATTGCTGATGAAGGTGTGTGCGTGGGGTCTCTCCTTGCTAAAACTGGTACGGTCGTGCACTACATAAACGATGACTGTGTCCACAGCAGACTGCCCAGACAGCAGGGGACCTATCAGGTCATGGCAGACTGTGCCTTCCCTATCTTTACATGTTTAGGGGTGCAGCTGCCCTCCCCTCAGGGTTTGGCGTATGACCAGCTGTGCAGGTGCCGGGAGCTGAGGCTGTACTGCATAGCCTGGTGCGCAGAGGGTCTAGGTACACTGCATGATGTCTGCACATGGCGAACCTGCTAATTTCTCAGAACAAACCCCTATTGTTCAGCAGCTCATGAGTGCATTCTGCCTGTTGGAGGCTTGATCATTGAGCTGCTGCCTAAGGTCTATGTAAGACATTTTCAATCCCTGTAAATCCCATAGCTTAATTAAAACACAGGCACTGAAACACGAGGTGTTTAGTAATCAATGTGGAGGTAATTAGTATTTAACTGTTTGAAAGAAAAAAAATAATTTCCCAGTATTCTAACTTGGAGCAATTATATTTCTTTCAAAACAATTTTTGTTTTCACACAGTGGTAGACTAGCAATGAGATAGAATACACAAAAACTCAGGGGATTTGAATTGGGAATGGAGAAACGTTTATAATGAGGCGAAGAGCTGTTGCTCAACTGTAGGAATAAAAGCTCTACAAAATTATGAATGTCCAAGTCTATAACATTTTTATATTACAAATCATTTTTGGCAATGCTTATTTATGAACAGAGAAATGATCTAATGATTATGAAATTAGGTATCTTGGAGCTTTCTTCTTTCTTCCTTTTCTTTTAGAGGCATCCAGGAACCTTGAGTCAGCCACCAACACTGGCTAAGGAAATATGCTTGCAGGATAAAGGTGCAGATTATATTTTTCCCATGCTTTTCAATAAGATCAGAGGAAACATTATTTTTTCTTAATGTGAAAAATAGAGAGATACCCCAAGAGAGTTTTATTTTTATTGTGGTTTTCATTTTAAAGTAATTTTATTGCCTTGCTTGCCATAGAAGTTCTACTATACAATAGGAGACATCAACAAAAATTTAATTTATTTTATTCTATAAGGGGAAAGAAATTCTCAACAGGACTGAAAATGGGACTAGACTTGGCTAAGCTTTTTATCTATAACATTTAGGGTCTAGGATGAAACTTTATTGTGCGTAGAAGAAAAAGAAAGGATAATTTATAGGATACAGATTTCTGAAGGACTGAAATTGCCTGAAAAGTCACCCAGTTGTCCCACTGTGGGAAAAACCTTCTCTCAGTGTAATTAAGACAACTGGACAAGAATGTTACAGGATCATTGTTCAAATGTCCAAACCTACAAATTACCGGATCATCTATTTTCAGCAGAAATGGGTGGATGGAGTACAGTGGTGACCTAAAGTGGCTTAACGTGCGTTCTGTGCACATAATATCAAGTGTAAGAGCATATATTGCTGCATCCCATTCACACAGCGGTCCCAATAGGCCAAATAACTCCATGGAATCAGAAGTCAGAGAGTGGTCAACGTTCCTGGGAGCCTGTCGCTGATGGCAGGGCTGGGGATGTGGTGTGGTGGGGAGGACTCTGAATGCTGCAGCGCTTCGTGTCTTTCTCTGGATGCCGGCTACACAGGAGTCTTACTTTGTGACATCTCGTTGATCTGCTTCCGTTAAGAACCCTGTACCTCAAGGTACATAAGGTCGGCACCAAGCCTCCTTTTCTAACTATTTGGTCACTAAGCATTCAGATCTATGATCCCGTGGGGGCCACAGGAAGCTTCTTGCTTGAGATTGGACTCTGCGTGAGAATACAGAGTCACCCTACATGGCAAGGATGATGTTCAGAATGCATTTGTAAGAACAGCTATAAATGCAGGCACGATTATACTGTAGAAGTAGCCACAAGGCTGCCTCCAGGAAGGATACCGTCATATCAATAGATCACCTTTATCCAGGGTGGAGTGGCATGGTTGGTGGCATGGTTGGTGGCATGGGCAGAACTAGTTGTAGGCATGAGGATGTTGCTGGCAGCGTTCTCTAGTTCCTTCTATTTCGTTTTCAATATAGAGTGGCATATTGTAAGACTGTAAACTTCAGAGTCATACCAACTTTGGTGCCAATCTTTTATTGAAAGCTAGCTGTTTGGCTTTGTGAGTAATCTTTGCTTTGGTTTTATTGTGCTGAAAAATGAAGGTTTTGCTTCATCGCAACATTGATGACTGTATTCTATTTATCTATCTTTATACCTTTGTATTAGACATGACATAGTTTGGTTATAGAAGTTTAAAGACAACTCAAAATGTTTATAAGCATAAAGTAATTTATTCTACTTAAGAGAGTTCCAGAGATATTGATGAGAGAGAGAGGGAGGGAGGGGGGAAGAAGAGAGGGAGAGAGGGAGGAAGAGAGGGAGAGAGGGAGAAAGAGAAAGAGAGAAAGAGAGAGAGAGGGAGAGAGAGGGAAAGAGAGGGGGAGGGAGAGAGAGAGAGAGAGAGAGAGAGAGAGAGAGAGAGAGAGAGAGAGAGAATCTGAAATTACCAGCAGCCTAAGCTAATACGGCTTTGCCTCTTTTCCATTGTCCTAGGAAGCCTGAAGAAAATCTCCACTTACCTATAGGCTAAAACTTAACTATATAACATTACTAACCAGGAAAAGGAGGCTTGGAAAAATATAGCTGGAATAAAACAAATAGAAGTTCAGTTCTGTAGGAAGAAGTAAAAGAGATATTCCGGATGGTGAGTAAAGTCTTAACTACAATGTTCACGACAGAATGTGTGTTGTTCACCCAGTAGCTCAGTTGTAGAATCTGGCATGCATTCATTAACATTTTTTACTTCATTCTTCCCCATAGCCAAATTCTTACCAATCCCATGGCTCCAAAATATGTCCTGAAATTTGACCCTTAATCACCACTAATAAATTGATGTTTTGCTACCACCATGATTCATCCGTATGATTGTGTTTACCTCAGAGTCATTTTCCTGTTGGCCCGCTGCAGATCATTGCCCACATAGCATCATGATGACTTTCTCAAAAGATAAGTGACATTCTCCTGTCTAAGGACCTCCAGAATTTCCCACTGGGAAAAAATGTTCACTTTTCTATTTCAGCTGCTCAGGCTTTACGGGACTTGGTCCCACTTACTGTGTAGCCCTTATTCCCAGGTCTTTGTTTTCCAACCAGTGCTCACCTTTCTGCATCTTGACTGTATCAAGTATGCTGGCCTGATAACCTCTTCTGTATTAGTCAGGACTCTCTAGTGAGACAGAATCCTGACTGACAACAGTTCTGCATCACCGAGGCTTACGGTGAGGCTGACGTGGAAGTGAAAAGCAAGAAACTGGGAGAAGCCAGGAACTGATGATCTGTCTGTGTGACTCTGAAAACCTCTAAAACAGGGAAGCTCAGCTGTGTCGTCTAGCAGGGCAGACCCAGCTAGCTTAGCTCAAACAATAAGGCAGAACCGGAGACCTGACTTCTCCCTTCCTCTGCCTTTGCCCTGTGCAGGCTCTCTACAGGTTGGATGGCTCCCAGCAGTGTTGGGGAAGGCCATCCACTTTACTCAGCCTGTCGATTTCGAGTTCCATCTAATGAGCAAGCACTCTCAGAGATGCACTCGAGAGAGAACGTTTCACCTGAGTGCCGCATGGCTAATCACATTGACATCTAACATGAGCTATCACTCCGTGGCACGGTTTAGCTTTCAGCTCAAAGGTCTCTCCTTAGGATAAGCTTTCTCTAACCAACATGGCTAGAGTGGTTCTTCTAACCTCACGGCCAAGCCATCTGTTACCTTGTTATTCAGTGATGTTTGATTCGGTATTTGACATGTACCTCCACCCTGTTCTACTAGATGGGCAGAAAATCTGGCCCTCTGCTTAATTGACATGGTGTCAGGAAAGGCCTCCATGCCCTGCTTGTGGACAGTGAACCAGCTAAAACCTTTTTGGGTGGCAAGTTTTCAGTATCTATTGAAACTTAAAAACAAAAAACAAAAAACAAAAAAAACCAACTAACCAACCAACAAACAAAAAACAAAACAAAACGAAACAAAAAAACCCAAAACCCCAAACCCAAAAATCTATGGCTTAGTGAGTGCCAGGGACTGTAGCCACAATAGGAGTTCGGAACCCAGAGAATGAGATCTCAGAGGCTGAAGGCACAAAGCCAGGAACCTGCAGGTCAGATGGTACCTACCCACATTTTCTTTGCCCTCCATCCCACACTGAAGGCCTCCTTCGCAGAGATGATGTCATACCGTTTAAGTAAATCCTTTCCCTGTTAGAGGTTAAGCTGCAAAACTAAACCACTGCTTGTTTCTGGATCTTCTATTTTCTTTGAAATAGTATGAGAAAAGATTTATTTATTTTTTTCTATTTGAAAAAGTGTGGGCATACTAAAAAATGCGAGGCCCTTCTGACATGCCGTCTGGGACCCAGGGGGAGCAAACACGGTGTATTTGATATTTGGGTGATTTGGTGGGAATGTTTGAGAAGGCCAGCTGAAAGCCGTTATCCCCTCGGTGGATGTTTGCATGTGTGTGGAGGACCCCGCAGTCCCTCACATTGCTTGTTTAGTAACTGTGCTGCCGGGTTTGGCTTGAGGCAGAAGGCATGGGATCAGGGACAAGTCTGCCCGAAACTCTGGTGAAAAGCACTGGGTAGGATACATGTTCATATCCTCTTCCGTTTGTAACTGTCATTCACATAAACTGTTTGCGTAGCTTGGCATATCAGTCTTAGGACTAAGTATGCGAAGTGTTAAGCATTTCAAACAGGATTAAAATGTGAACGAACTGAACCTTTTCCCTCGTAAACCAAACTCTTGAATTCTCAGTTCTCTACCTGCAAGGAAGAATTGCTTGGGTTCTTTCTGGAAATATTTTACTAAGCACATACCACTGAGATTGTAGGACGTGGTCTTCATTTAATTGATATATTTTTCATATGGAAGTAAGTATATTCCAGTAGTTTTTTTTTTTTTTTGCCTTTGTGTTCATCTTATATTGGAATCTGTTGTTTTACTTCAATGCAGCACACCAAATTTAATTATTTCTGATGGACCATTTGGATTGTTTTCAGTTTTTTCTTTTTCTCTTTTGTAACATCTGATATTCTTAGAAGCATCCTTTACATGACTAGCAATTCCTTTCTTTGCCCAAAGAAATAAAATAAATGACAAATAACTTCTTAGAAATGAAATTGCTTTGTAGAAGGCTCGGGTTTTAGTTCTGCTAAGTACTATAAAATTGCCAATTTTTCTTATGAAGGTTAAGTGCAACATTAATACCTATGAGTATAAACTACAGATTTAGAAGGCAGTTTGATCACATGATCATTTAGTAAAGTGATACTGGTGGGTTCTCCCCTAGGGCCTATGAGCTCCGAGCCACCAGCTTTTGAGCAGGTTTGCAGTACTAGGCATGTGACTCACCTTGTGGATCCAAGTGGAAAGTGGTTGGCCACCACCCACCACCATAACGCCCATGCCATTATTACACACTGCGCATAGCTTGCCAGCTCAGTCATTACAGCCAGCTAAGACTGTTAATGACTCTTCTCACTTAGCATCCTGCACAGCAGCTCTGACACCATGAAAGCCAGGCAGGAGAGAGGACACTTCCAACTCAGTTCCAGCTTGATTTCTCTGTGTTCTGTGACCAGATGTGTGTTGTCTTCAGCAATAGGACTCTACCTTCAGGTTCTGGTGGGTAACCAAGAGTAATGGCGCTAGCCTGTATTGCTTTGGGAGCTCCTGGGGGCCTTCTTGACCAATCGCTTCTAGAGAGGTCTTCCACACCCGACACTTGGATCTCTGTTTAGCAACCTATGGCTTCTAGGAGGAGCATTCTCTCCCCAAGTAGAATACCTCTGTCCAAACTCATTTAAAATTATGTTTGTGAGTAGCCTTATGAAATAGATTTCCCTATGGCTTTTAAAAACATTCTTAGGGTTGGGGCTCCTCTGCCTCTCCTGTTTGCCCTCTTAAACTTCGCCAGCCCCCTTGCTCTCTTTTCCACCTTCATAATGCTGTGCTAGCCTTCCTCTCTCAGAGCCTTTCTCCACCACCCACCACAGTCCTTTCCCTACCTTTCTGGTCTCTAGGCGTATTCCAACCTGAACACACTAATCTAGGTTTTATTAATTTATTCATCCATTTTAGGATTTATTTGGAGAGAACATACAGCATTTTTCATTCTGTGCCCAGGTTACCTCACTTAGTATATTTTTTAGTCCTGTCCCTTAAAAAAAAGATTTTATAATTTATTTTCCTTTTATTTACAGCTGAATAAAATTCCATTGTGTATCTGTATCACATTTTCATTACCCATTCATTGGGTGATGGACATCTAGGCTGGTTTCTTTTTCTGTTTATTGTGAATGGTGTTGCCATGAACATGGGTTTTGGATGTACAACTGTCTCTAGTATGATGTACAGTCTTTCGGGTATATGCCCGGGAATTTTATGATTGAATCCTATCAAAGTTGTGTTTTTAGTTTTTTGAGGAACATCCATATTGATTCCTCAGAGGCTTTGCCAGTTTACAATCCCAGTAGCAATGAATAAAGCCTCCCCTGTACCCATGTCCTTGCTAGCATTGCACAAATGAGTTCTTATATTCTGACAGCAAAATAGTGAGGAAGAAACAACTGTTCTTATTCCCAGGGTTTTTTTTTTTTTTTTTTTTTGGTTTTTTTTTTTTTTTGGTTTTTCGAGACAGGGTTTCTCTGTGTAGCCTTGGCTGTCCTGGACCCACATTGTAGACCAGGCTGGCCTCAAACTCACAGCGATCCGCCTGCCTCTGCCTCCCGAGTGCTGGGATTATAGGCGTGTGCCACCACGCCTGGCTTACTCCCAGTTTTTTAATTGATGGAGGTTGGGCATTTCTCCCCAAGCGTTTCCACTCTTTAAAAAAATTTTTTTTGGTTATATTTTTCTTTTCAGTTGTGTGCTTGTTTTCCCTCTCTAATTTTGAAGCATCTATCAGATGCTATCATAAGCGTAGGAAGGTAGACTTTTTCTGTCATAGGTGTCTGACCCCCACCCCCGTCCCTGGTTGTTCAGCATATCTATAAACGGCCATCTTCATTGCGTTAGGTGTGCTTGTGTTTCTTGTGAATGTTAAGGGTTTGTAAAATGGCAGACTGGCACGGAGAGAGCAAAAGAGTCAGGGGAAAGGGCAGGAGGTTAGTTGTGGGTCTGGTGATTTCTAGCTTCTCATTTGAAACTGAGGGAACCTTAGCTTCCTCATCTGTCGAGTGTGAATAGTCACAATACTTCCTCAGAGAGTTGTGGAAATTTAGTGACATCATGCATACACTTACTGCATGTCATACTAAGTAAATGCTAGTTTTTGTTTCTGATTTGTAATAGTTATCTGGGATGCTGGAATATAACACTTTAAGAAATTAGGATTTCTACTTTCAGTTACATTTTTGGAATACAAACCTACTTATTGTTATACATGGGACGTTTTCCTGCCTTCTGCACATCTCAGGAAAGACAAGTGTCTTGAGAGGTCTGTGAGATGGTGACATGGAGTGGCTTCACAGTGGTGATGAGTAATAAAGGGCAGTCCTGATGCTGAAAGTAAAATATCCATGTTAAAACGACAGGGCTCGTATCCTCTTCCCTTTCTCAAACTTTCATGGGGAATTTTGTTAAAATGCAGGGTTTTTTTTTAAATAAAAACTTGCATTTTTATTGGCTCACAAAGTAAGGTCTTCTCAGTTTTGTAGCTGTGTAGAGGAAATTGAAGAGCTGCAGCTTTAAGAACTTTTCTTCTGGAAAGAACCTAGGCGTCCTCTCGGTCTGTGTCTGCTTCACAGATGAGGAAGCAGGAAGTTCCCAGACGCTAAGGGACTAGTTTAGGTATGTGGCTAACTGTAGGACACAGGGGAAGAATGGCCCTTCCCTTCTCTGACAGGTTGGATGCATAGATGACATTTCTGTGTTTAGGCTTTAGGACATGAACAATACTCCTTATAAACTTGTCACATGCATTTCTGATGCCTAGTGCTATAATGTTCTTAAGCTCATTGTCCACCATAAGTTGTTATTGAGTTTATATGTTGATACAAAATAAGTTTAATTTCAATACATTGGTTTAGAATTCAAATTTAAGATTGTTCTTCACTCACAATATATGTGTGTGTATATATATATGTATATATACTGTACCCATACCACTCAAGTAGAATACACGGCTTACCTCCAATACTTTGAAAATGATACTGCAGGCTGTTTAGGATAAATAAGTTAGACAAGTTACTTGTCAATTGATCAAATCGTGGTCATTTCAATTACTAGTCTACTTGTACTACAAGAATATACATTCTAGATGTAACAAATAGATATGATTCTATGGACAGATAAGGTAAAATAGTTACTTACGGTCTTCAAAAACCTCAGACACCTACAGAATATGGCATCTAAAGATGTTTATATTGTTTTAATGACTCTTTGACAACAAGACAGGTTAACTCCTGGCAACACCCAGCCTACATCAAATAAGATGATGAGCATTAAAGAACCTCCTTATGGAGATGGCTTCAAATGTGGCAAACAAACCACTGGGCAAAATGTCCTCATTTCTACCACAGACAGAATTCTGCCTAAAAATGGCAGCTTGGATATAGGCAGAGTCAAGAGTCAAACTCTGCTAAGACAGGGTAAGCAAGTCCTGAATGGTTCCTGACTCACAAATATATCTGTCAGGTATACTGGACCAGAAGGCTGATGATGATGCTCCAATGTTTTAGAAAGCTATGGGTGACTGTTCAGGAAGCAAACTGTCTTGGTCATTTATTATTATTATTATTATTATTATTATTATTATTATTATTAAATTAGGAAGCTGCTAACGTGCACTTTCTGTTTTCTCAGGTAATTAATTTTACTCCTTCTCAAGTCTCTGATGGGGTAGAAGACCCAGTAGTTGCGTGACACAATTGAGCCTAGTTGTTTTGGATTGAGATGTCTTTAGGTCTAGATAGATGTTTTAAATTGATAGAGACGAGATACGATAGGTATTGAGCTACATTCAGTATTTTAGACTCACCAAGATAGGAATATGTTTTCTTCAAGGTTGTCAAATACAAACAGCCAAAACACTATGAATGTAATATGAATGTAATTCCTGAATGTTCCGTGGTTCTTTTGCTGCATGTAGTTTGTTTTAGGTAAGTGAAGAAATATAGATGCATACATAAAAATTAATAATAAAAATGAATTCTCTTTCTTCTTTGTAAAAAAAAAAAACTTGTCACATGAGCTCCTTGTTTCTTAGGCCTAGGGCCGAAAGGTGCACGTGCAGTTTGCTACCTTAGAAAGATGGTTGTGAGTTAGACCGAAGGGAAAAGCACAGCAAGTCCTGTGCTTTGACAACTCTGGTGCTTTCGCTTCCATTGAGCTTTTAATGTCCCAGAATGCCCTGTAGGTATCCCACCTGCATCTCCCTTCAGGCTTTCACGTAGATCACGTTTTGAGGAAAACCCAAGTTGAAAATATGTTAAGGTTTTATTAAGTTATAACAGTACATATTTTTCCTGTTGGTATTTCTCAAGCTTTATAAAACTCTTATAAAATTTTAGTAGGGCCTTAAAAATATTTCTACTTTTCCTTACAGATCTTATTTTTTTTTTGGTTGAATGTCAAAATTAAATATCAGATTAATTGTCATTTCCTTCCTATTGTCAAAGGCACGGATTAAATTTTTGGTTAGCTTTCTTCAAAACGTTTTATGCAAAGCATTAATTAAAGCGGAATGTAAGTTTTCCTTGTATCAGGAGAAAGTTGGGTGAGAAGCTCCAGCCACTCACCTCCATGCCCTTCTTCCCACTGCAGTGTGATGCTCTCTCTTCTCTTGGGGCGAGCCACTGGGGGCCACTGACATCACCTAGTGCACTCAGTGTTCCAGTCATGTGAGATGGGGTAGACACAGTGTTTAACAGATTAACCTTGGACAGTGGACGCTGTGGAAGGTGAGACCAGAGGGGAGGAGACGTAAGGCTGGAGGCTGATTTTGACAACTGGAAACACGGGCAGCAGACTGAGCTGGGCTGCTCTGTTCGCCTTCCTGCTATGGTGGGCTGAAACCGTGAGCTAAAATACACCTTTGCTTCCTTAGGGGGAAAAATTAAAACCCATTACACTGTACTCTGTTTAGTGATCTTCAGCAAACTCTGCTATGCTGCGTTCTCTCTATTCTCTGATAGTGGAAGAAGTGAAATATACACAGGGAACGCACTGCACACGGAGACCATACAGCGCTCACGTTTACATACGTTGAGGTTTATTCACTCAGGTCTTTCTCCTGGTCCTCATAGCTGTGGTGTGAGTAGGCAGGCAGTCTACTACATTTAAATATGGAGAGAAAGGAAATGGTTTGTGTAAGGCTTAAAGAAAGTTGTTGCCAGGGTCTGGTCTACTCTCCAGGATTTTTCACACTCATAGTGAGCTAGGTGCTCAAACGCGCCTGGTTGCCTGGCATCTGAGTGCATGCTTACAGTTGGTTCTGTTTGTATTTATTGGAGAAATATTCAACATCAGGCATCAAACAGCTTGACTTACAGAGTCTTAAGCAGGGATGCAATGCTTGTATAACGGGAAGCTAGAGTTGGCCTTTGCTAAGTGTCAGTTTGGCTGGTGGAGGACCCAGGCCTGTCCTGACTTTGCCGTTGCACTCTGGGACTTTCCTTCTCATGTTGGTCCGTGAGAGTTGCAAGTTGGCTGTCTCTTCTCTGGCAGAAAGTGGTGGAGTAAATGCTTAGTAGATGGTGAGCTCCCACTTCCCAGGAAAGCAAAAATACCTAGAAATCCTACTCTCTGACTTCACTTGGGTTGTACTGGAGGTTGGTTGGTATGTACCCTCTTCTCTACTGCTTGTCTTCATCCTTCTTCGTGTTCTTATTAAAAAAGAAAAGAAACGCTGGATGCAGTGGCGCACACCTGTAATCCTAGCACTCGGGAGAGGCAGAGGCAGAGGCAGGCGGATCTGGTCTGCAAAGAGAGTCCAGGACAGCAAGGGCTACACGGAGAAACCCTGTCTCGAAAACAAACAAACAAACAAACAAACAAACAAACACACAAACAGAAAAGAAAAGAAAAGAAAAGAAAAGAAAAAAGACAAGAGAGATAAGATAAACCCTGGGTTTTGCTTTGTTGTTCCTATGTAGAGTCATGCAAAGTGGTTAGCAGTGAGTGTGGGCTAGCCTACAGTGTCTGCCATGGTTTCATGGGCATTCTATGTCGAACACACAGCTTTGGATGAACACTGAGTGGACTTACCTATGTTACTGATGTCATGGGAATTTGGCGGTTGCCACTTTTGAATCCTAGGTGGCTCTTTCCTCATCACCCACCACTGCTACCTCCAAAGGGACGGCCACCTTTAGAGAGCCCCCATTTCACTAATTTTGATGCAGCAACACTGAAGTGTTCCACTGCTCTTCGCTAGAGGGTTCTTTGCTCTCCTATCTATTGTGTGACACTTGGGGTGACAGTTACACAGCTACCTTTATCTTCCCTTGCGAATACGTTTTACGCGTGGCTATGGGTCAGCAAAGATAGGAACTGCAGTGTGACTGCTTGTTTGTAAGAGTGATTGTGTTGGGCCAGCAAGCCTGGGGTTGTGTTTCATCTACACGGCGTGGGGGGAGGGGGCGCTGCTTTAAACCACAGCAAAGGGACAGCAAGCGTCCTGGCTCCCAGGCAGCAGAGCAGGGAGCACTGAAGCCAGAAGACTTGTCATCCTCGGGATTTCCTTCCTGAGCTGCAGTTTCCTCCTTTTCTAACAGGCCTGGCTTACAAAAAGCATTCCTTGCCTTAGATTTCCTTGCTCGTCCTACGACTTCCTGGATTGTTGAACTTGGAAGCTGTTTATCTATTTCCTCTGATAAAAAGCTTTGGTTTTTGTTTCTTATAGAAAGGGGAAGTAATTTGAAAGTTTTGGCCCGGTGGAACTTCCTTTCTGATTAAAGTCACAGCAATTCTGTCTAATGAAAGAAAAGCAAGTATCTGTTAAACCACAGTAAGATCACTTGGGAGAAAGCACTGTCTCTGCCCAGGAGTGCTCCTCTGAGCGGAAGTGACTGCCACCTCTGCCTTCCTCCTTTCCTTCATCCCATCCCAGTAAGCTAGCCTGAGTAGGAGAGTGTGAAAATGTCAGTCTAGGGTCATTTTTGAAGAAAAAAAATATTGATTTGGTGATATGAATCGAAGAGAAAATATAGGTACATAAAGACACCAATTATTTATATGTGAAAAATAAAATCACAATTTATTTTTTCTATACATTTTATCACACTTCCACTTGTAGAAAATCATATAATCTGAAAAGACACAGCTACTTTTTACGGCTTCACTGTAAGAGAATTAAATGTTACCCTCTTCTTTGGTTTGCCACTTCCAGTGATAACTTGAGGAAACTTGGTATGTACTTTAAACATTTTTCTCTCTTGCACAATTTTGGTAAACAATAAGAGGCCCCTCAGTAACAGAGCTGAGTCTAACCATACAAGGTCCATTCGTGTTCAGTACAAGCCAAATGTGGAATTGTGTTGTTTTGTGTTGTGGAGAGAGTGTAAGCATTGGAGTTACAGTGTGAGAGCTGGCCTTCAAGTGAGAACACTGGGGAGGGCACAGTCTGGAGGACCCGCAGCTGGGGAGGGCACAGCCTGGAAGACCCACGGCTGGGGAGGGCACAGCCTGGAGGACCCACGGCTGGGGAGGGCACAGCCTGGAGGACCCGCGGCTGGGGAGGGCACAGCCTGGAGGACTCGCGGCTGGGGAGGGCACAGAATGGAGGACCCGCCGCTGGGGAAGGCATAGCCTGGATGACCCGCGGCTGAGGAGGGCGGCGGGACACTTCTGCACTTCCAGCTGACGTGAGTCCGTTTGGTGATATGGCCACATGTAATGATTGAAAAACATATTTATTTTTAGTTTGTAATTATGTGTACATGTGTGTGTTTGTGTGCGGGCACATGCATGTGAGTTCACATGCCCACAGCGGCCAGAAGAGAGTGTCGGATGCCCGGGAGCTGGCTGTCCTGGGCTACCCTCCGTGGGTACCGACAACCTAACTCGGTTCCTGTGCAAGAGTGGCCCACGCTCTTTGCTGCTGGGTCATCGCTCCTGCCCTCAAGACATTTTTAAAAACTGTTTTAGGATTACATTTCATTTTAGGGGACTAGAGATGCCTCGGTGGCTAAGATCACTCTTCTAGGATGGAAGAAATGTTGAAATGGCAAGCTGAGGTTGGCATTAGAGTTCTGAGGAGTGGACGAAAACAAATCAGATCTTAACGGACTTGAGCGCTGCCTTTGGCTTGGTTGTCTCAGACTTTCACTGAACTGAAATAAATTATAAATAATAAATTATAAAATGGAAAGGCTGCTCTCTACTCATTCGCTGATTATATCAACACAGATAATCATATCTGTTCCTCATACATACATACACATGTACTAAAATTATGTGTAGCAAACATGTTAAATATTGCTACATCTAAAATATTTCTAAAATTTCAAATTAACTCAAGTGAAGTATATACAGTAAAATTTCCTAAATAGCGTTAAAGTAAAAAAAAAATTAAAAGTTTTGATTTGTGTGTGTGCACACATGTGTGCGCGCATGTGTGTGTGTGTGTGTGTGTGTGTGTGTGTGTGTGTGTGTAGGTCAGAGGACTCCCTTGGTGTTTTCCTTCCTCCTTTATG
Source organism: Acomys percivali (assembly GCA_907169655.1). Lineage (NCBI taxonomy): Eukaryota > Metazoa > Chordata > Mammalia > Rodentia > Muridae > Acomys > Acomys percivali. The sequence goes on along the minus strand of OU015743.1, from coordinate 49,998,084 downwards.
TAGGTTCCTGGTTCGAATGCAGGTTGCCAGGCTTGTGCAGCATGCAGCTTGACCAGGGAGCATTGTCACCAGCCCCAAGGAGGTTCTTTCTTTAAAAAACCAAACCAAACCAAACCAAACCAAACCAAACCAAACCAAACCAAACCA
>OU015743.1:49924149-49994675 GCA_907169655.1 Acomys percivali | reverse complement strand
CATATACAGAGGGAGGTAATCCCTCTGTATATGCTCATAGGGTATCAAGTCTCTTCTCAGTGACCTGCTGTCCTTCCTCTGAGTGCCACTAGGTCTCCCCCCTCAGGGGACATAGTCAAATGTGAGGCACCAGAGTACATGAGAAAGTCAAATCCCTCTCTCCACTCAAGTGTGGAGACTGTCCTGTCCATGGGCTAGATCAGGGTAGGGGTTTAAATTTTACCGCCTGTATTGTCCTTGGCTAGGGCCTTAGTTTGAGCGGGACCCCATGACCCAAATCTGCCTATCATAATGTTCTACTTGTAGGTTTCTAGGACCCACTAGATCTTTCTACATTGCTATTCTCCCATTGTTCTCTCATCTAGAGTCCCAATAGGATGTCCTCCCCTCGGTCCCAGTTTCCTGGTAAGGGAAGGCTTTCATAGGACATGCCCATTGGGCTAGTATGCAGATATAAGTGAGTATATACCATTTGAGTCTTTCTGCTTCTGGGTTAACTCACTCATTATGATCATCTCTAGCTCGATCCATTTGTCCACAAATTTCGGGAATTTCTTGTTTTTAATAGCTGAATAGTATTCCATAGTGTATATATACCACAGTTTCTTTATCCATTCTTCTACTGAGGGACATTTAGGCTGTTTCCATGATCTGGCTATTATGAATAAGGCTGCTATGAACATGGTTGAGCAAATTTTCTTGCTGTGTGCTGGTGCATCTTCTGGGTATATTCCAAGGAGTGGAATAGCTGGGTCTTGAGGAAGCCCTATTCCCAGTTTTCTGAGATAGCACCAGATAGATTTCCAAAGTGGTTGTACTAGTTTGCATTCCCACCAGCAATGAAGGAGTGTTCCTCTCTCCCCACATCCTCTCCAGCATGTGGTGTCGCTTGAGTTTTTGATCTTAGCCATTCTGATGGGTGTAAGATGGAATCTCAGAGTTGTTTTGATTTGCATTTCCCTGATGATTAAGGAGGTTGAGCATTTCTCTAAGTGTTTCTCAGCCATTTTATATTCTTCTGTTGAGAATTCTCTGTTTAGTTCCAAGCCCCATTTCTCAATTGGGTTATTTGGTTTGGTGGTGTTTAATTTCTTTAGTTCTTTATATATTTTGGATATTAGACCTTTGTCAGATGTAGGGTTGGTGAAGATCTTTTCCCAGTCTGTCAGCTGTCGCTTTGTCCTCTTGACAGTGTCTCCAGCCTTACAGAAGCTTCTCAGCCTCATGAGGTCCCATTTATTAATTGTTGATATTAAGGCCTGGGCTGTTGGTGTTCTGTTCAGGAAGTTGTCTCCTGTGCCAATATGTTCCAGAGATTTTTGCCCTCTCTTATTTGTGAAATGCCTGTTGATTCTAATTCGGTGCTCAGCTTCTATATCGCCTATTCCTGAAAGCGCATTTTCTGTAGCATTTACAATTTATCAAACATGAGATTTAGGTATTTCCTTGTTTCTTGACCTGGACACCAAGTTCAAACATGAGCTACTTATACAAACTGGTCACAGTCACCCCTCCCCATTATTATTTTATTCTTCTGTAGCATCAAAATAATAATGATACTTGCTCCAGACAAGTTTAAATATTGTCCATGGCTCTTTAAAGCAGTCAGCATCGTGCCTACCCTCCTATAAGGACTCATGGAACCGAGTCAGCTTTTTTTTGGCTTTTGTTTTTGTTTTTGTTTTTTTAAATCACCACACCAATGCATCCCATCTTTGATTAAAATAACAACTTCTTGTTGTCCCTCCTCCTCCTCCTCCTCTTATTCCTCTTTCTCACTATTATTAGGAGACTGGCCTCACTGTGTAGCCCTGGCTGGCATGGAACTCATAGAGATCCCCCTGTCTCTACCTCCCATGTGCTGGGATTAAAACTCAGGTACTACTTTCTAAATACTAAAATAGTTTTAAATAAGACGGGGTTTTCCCCCTATAAATGTTACGTTCAGAGGAAGAAAAGGCTTGTACTAGGCATTAGTGGCATTAGAGCAAAGCGTGACAAATTCTGAGATGTGCGTGTGGTTGTGTAGATGCACTTAGGATTTTCTTTTATTTACCTAGAGACTGCGGTTAGGAATGGGGACAAGGCTTTCTAGGAACTCAGTTGTTACAACAAAAGGCCACTTTCATGTTCTGGGCTGCTTCAGGGCCAGGAGGACATTCTGTCCATCTGGAATCGTTTGACTCCCTGCAGGTTCTCAGCAGTAATTAATTCTGTCAAGGAAACAGCATAGTTTAGATTATTTTTGTGTTTCCTGTGGTAATTTCTGTTGGAGTAATTAAAACTAGATTATGGGCCTTAATTAAATGAAATCTTTTGCTGGTGTGATCTGTTGGGCTATAGAGTTTCCCAATTATTCATTGCAGTACCTTAGCCAGTTAGTCTTCTGCTTCAGGAACAGATGCATAAATTCTTCTAGGAGGAATGTTCTAGATTTTTGAGAGATTTCCCCCTTACCTTTTACCTCTCATCCGAAATACCCAAATAGTATTACCCCACTCCCTGGTGGTTTTGAGTTCCATATCTTGCTCCATAATTCTTTTTTTTTTTTTTTTTTTTTTTTTTGAGACAGTCTCTCTGTGTAGCCTTGTCTGCCCTGGACTCGATTTGTAGACCAGGCTGGCCTTGAACTCACAGCAATCCACCTGCCTCTGCCTCCCGAGTGCTGAGATTAAAGGCGTGCTCCACCACTGCCCGGCTTCGTTTGTTTTGTTTTGAGATGAGATCTTACTGTGTGGCCCAGGTAGTCTTCAAACTCAAGATTCCCCTTCCTCAGCATCTGGAGTGCTGGATTTGCAGGAGTGTGCTATTCTGTCTGATGTGGCTATGGTTACTGCTCGGTTCCTCTATAAACTGCAAGTTCCTTGTGATCAAGACTCTGTATTTGTGTGTTTTGGCCTAATCATTTAGGATGGCAAGTGGCAAATAGTTACAGATCAATAAATAGTAACTAAACAAATCAATCAGCCAATCAACTTTAACAGAAGAATGTTCCAGGCTGTACCAAGAAGGATAGATTAAATATGAAGTGTAGGTGAAATGAGGTAACAAATCAGAGGAAGTAAACAAATGACAATTAACGTTTAGTCAGATGAACTGGAGGAAATAAAATAAATCTCAGTTGGAAAGTGAAGATAAAAATAAGGAAAAGAGAAACATGGCAGACCATTTATTGTTATCTATTTGAATATACTGTTCTTTAGTGTAACCATCTGGTGAATATTGAGGGAAAAAGGCATGGTAGCTTGTAGCAGTGTGTGAAGGAGAATCTTCCAGGCTTGGGATCACTGTCTAACTTACTCCTGGCGCACGTTCTGGAAGAAACTGGGCAATGCCAACTGCATGTCTGGCTTCAGTTTGGTTTCCTCACAGCCTCTTTCTCTCCTGCATTCTTATCCCTGAGTTTTTAACTTGTGTCATATTAATTCTTATTCTTTACAAAGTGAAAGAGTTGTCATATATAACGTGTTCTTTTCAGAAGTAAACTTCTTGTTTCTGATAAACAATACATTTTTTGGGGCAAAGTATTTGCTAAATTTGTAAGAGAAATTTAAATCAGAGATTTTGTGACTTCTCTCAGAATTTCTTTATCTATTTTTTTCTCTCCAGACATTGTAAACATTTTAACTTCACCTTACCAATATTTCTTATCCAACATGGAAATTTGGAGCAAATTTCTAAACTAGAGAAGTAGAAAATGTACATTGCAAAGTGGTAAGTTTGAATCTGTGGTCAGCTAATAGCATGTCTCTCAAGTGTGCCATTTTTATGGTAGGCACCGCACACAATGCGCCTTAGCTTTTTACCAATAACAATCTAAACTTCGTCTCTGAGAGACTTTGACTCTATTTTTCTGTTGTTAGTTTGAGTCCTTGGTATGTGTAAGAAAACATACAAATTTGAGAAAGAAAGGAGTTTATTACCTAGCAGTAAGTCTGTAATCTCTGTGACATAGAGTAGAACTCAAATAAACAGCATAAAGCTGCAGAGATGTACACGCTGAAGGGCTGCTGGGAAAGCCTCAGAATGAAATCCAACCAGTATGAGGCAGAGGCACGGAGGGCACATTCAGCCAGCAGCAGCATTTCAGGCACAACACTCACCTCAGAAAAGAAGGCAAGTCTGACTTGGAAAGGCACAAGCCTGGGGGTGAAGATTCAAAGCAACGTGAGGTGAAGAGGCAGAGAAGCTCCTGCCACAGCTCTGGCTCTCTAGAGCAAGGCCATCTCCTGGGAAGGAGGCACGGATCCCAAGAACTTTACTTTAGAGGTGTGTCTTAAAAGACTTGATGTTTCTGTAATTTTGCTACAAGAGTTAGAACCCAGGTCTTCTAATTTTTACTTCACGTGTTCTTCCTCAGCAAGAGTCACAATTCCCTGAAGCCTATATACCAAAAATAACCCTCTAAGTTAAGTAGGAAACTTTGGTCTATGCACATGATAATACAGGCTATAAAGAAATCAGATCAACTCCTTTAAACATCTCCTTTATAGGGAAAAGGAGGTTTATTGCTTTCAACTGAAAAAAAAAAAAAAACAGCTCCCCAACAAATCCATAGGAGAAGCAATGAATATCAAACGAGGACAAGGCTGTGTTTCAAGAGATACTGGGCACAGGACTCACATTTTCCATGTTATTCGCCATCCCATTGTTTTTGTGGGGTCGGTACCCAGATAGTCTGGTACAAGGAAAGCAAAGGGAATTCTGGGTCTGTCCGTTTTGTGGAGTTATAGACTGGTAGATTCAACCACTGTTCTGCATTTGATTACTTTTGTAGGTTTCAAAAGCTGGATGTTAGACACTTAAAAAAGCTTCATGTATTTCTTTTTTTCCCCCTCTCTTTTTTAATGATATGGAGAAGTTTATTATATGAGTGTGGGAGAGCAGGGAAGTGGGAGAGGCATCCCAGAGAGAGTCACATAGAGACAGAGCGACAGAGAGAGGAAGAGGAAGAGCGTGAGGTATTTTAAGCCAGTGTATCACTGAAGGACGGGGGTGGTACCTTCAGTGATGGCTGGAGGCTATACAGCGAGGAGGTTACACCACCAGGTTGGAGGTTGGCAGGTGTCAGTCAGTCTTAAATGTGAGTGCCGTGTTGAATAATTGATGAGATCACATGATGAGCGCATACAAGAGAACAGATTTCTGTTACACTGAGAAACAAATTTGGGTAGAAGATATATCCTGTTCTTTATCCCTGCCAGAAGTTCCCCAGTAGTTTCCTAGGCAGAAAGATTGTTTGCACAGACAAGAAAGGGAGCTTAAGCTTGCTGGAAGGCCAATCAGGACGGACTTCCGGCTGTTGGCTGTTGTCATTTAAAAAATGGCAAATGCTGAGGACTTGCATTTGCACTCACCTGATTGCTACGAGACTGATGTTCTCCTTGAGATATAACCCCTGGCTCCGTGAATGTGGGAGTTTTGGGGGCGAATGAGCATCTCTAATTCCACATGAGTTGATCTCTAGAAAGGGGATGTTGCAGGCTTCTGAGGTTTCTCAGCCAGGATTTCAGTTATGAGACTTAATTTCAGAGACAAACCTTAACTCCCAGTCCAGGAGATGGCTGGTTCTGTCTTGTGTTATTATAGAGGCTACACTTTGTACAAAATACATGTCAACAATGTGTTGATATGATTCATGAGATTTTACAGGCTGTGTGACAGGTAACCTAAATAAAATATTTGTGGAAAGTACCCAAAAGGAATCACCTGATGCTAACATATTTCAGCACTACCAGTTTCCCTTTTAATATTAGTTGCTGTGAAAAGAAACTATAATAGTTTGTAACACTAGTTTGGTGGCTTTTCTCAAAGCACTGGATTAGTGACATCTCAGGACTTAACGGGCCACTTGATCTTGGTTATAATTTTAACACCAGATACCACTGGAGCCATAAGACAAATCATCTTTGGATAATCACAGACCAATGGGCTTACTTGTATTCCAGAAAGCCTTAGTTAGGGGACTAGAGAAATGGCTTAGCTGTTAAGAGTGCCTGCTACTTTTGCAGAAGACTGGGGTTCTGTTCCTAGCACCCATATGGTGACTCACAACCATTTGTAACTCCAGTTTCAGGGGATCTGTTACCCTCTTCTGACCTCTGTGGTTACTAAGCATGCATGTAGTATACTTGCATACATGGATGCAAAACACTCACATACATAAAATAAACACAAATAAATCTTGAAAGAAATAAAAACAAACCAGCAGGAGCTTTAGTTAGGAAAGCAATGAGCAGTGGTGGATGTGGTGGTGCATGCCTGTGATTCCAGCCCTTGGGAGGCTGAGGCTGCAAATTGGAGGACAACCACTCTTGGCTCCAGAGTGACTGTGAAGCCAGCCTGGGAGACACAATTAGACAAACAAACAAACAAACAAACAAAAACAACCCAACCAACCAAGGAACCAACCAACCAAGCAACATGAAGGTGGTATACCAGTTAGCTGATCCCAGAGGCGAGTCTGACTACAGGCTGCACAGTGGTAGGTAGGTTTAGAGCACAAATGCTGAGATCATTGTCTTTCATATCCCATTTAAGAATCTTGGGGCTGAGAGCTGGTTCAATGGCTAAGAGTGTTTGCTGTGAAAGGAAGAGGACCTCAGTTCAAACCCCAGTACCTACGCAAAAGCTGGAGATGGGTTGAGTTGTTTATGATTCCGGCATCGCGGGAAGCAGAGACAGGCAGAGCTCTCGAGCTCTAAACAGTCAGCCGAGTGTCAGGGTCAGTGAGAGACATTGTCTCAAAGATAAGGTGGAGAGTGAGAGAGAAAGGCAGCTGGTGCACTCCTCTGGCCTCCGTGTGCACCTACACGGCAGAGTACATCTGTCCGCATATGGTCACACACTCCAGCACAGTCTTTAAACATTGCTTTAATGGTTAAACAGCCGGGAGAGAATGCCCACTAGGTTAGAGGAGGCAGCGACTCAGAAGCAGAGCACAGCTGTCCCCCACAGCCCTGCTGTGGCCTTGGCAGTCCCTTTCCTTTATCTAGCTCTAGTTTTATATCTGAATTTGGGGCTTTTCATGCCGGTGTTTTCCTTGATGGCTTCATCATATAGTTGGGTTATCTTTCTAGAGAATTGTCCTTGGGTGGTGTTAATGGGCTATTAATCTTTAATATTGAATTATTATTTTAGTAATATCAGCGATTACTCCTTAACCAGCTTTATACCCAAACAACCGCACTAGAGATCAGGAGCTATTTAATTAACCTATATCACAATGCTGTGCAATAATTACTCCATCCTTAACCTCCATGTTAGTATAGTTGTTTTTTCCCATTTAGATTTTTCACATTGTACTTGCTTTTAAATCATCTCCTAGGCCTGATTCATTTCTCTTGTTTTTCCGGTCTTTCCTCGAGCATGGCTCCATCCTCTCTTTCCTTCTCCTTCTCCTCCCCTCACTCCATGATCAGGATGTCCCACCCTAGTCTCTGTTATTGCTCAGCATTGGCTAGTTTGCTTTTATTGACAGCACAGAGAACAAATGGTGACATGTTTAGACAAACTTTGAAACCAGAGATACTTAGAATAAACATCACAGTGCAATGTCTGGATTGATCCAGAGAGTGGGGTAGAGAAACCAGCATTTGAATGAAGAAGGGTAAACTGTACACAGTGCACAAGAGCATTGTGCCAACAGGGTGGTTTATTTCATTTCTCTAGAATTAGAAAACCAGAGAGAGATGGTTAGATTTTGCTTAGAGATTGCTGCAGATCTCCTTTGGGGAGTTTTTGGGAGTCCTAGCAGAGTGCCCATGCACTGGGCTTTAATTTACATCAAGGCCTAGTCCTGGGCATCTTATGCCATCACAGAGAATGCGAAGGGCAAGAATAGAGTTTATTTGGCTTCTAGACCCACCTCCTTCTTGGGAAAATTGTTGTGAAGCAGAGCAACTTCCTGGAATGAAAAGTCTGTTGTTCTGACAGTAATTTCATTTTGACGTATGCTAATACCACAATTTTACCAGTTATATTAATCAGAGAAAAGCTTTTATTTATAAGATTAACTTTTACTTATGCACCTTATGCACATGTTGTGCCTGTTGATATTATAATGTAATTGCATCACACATCCCCTCCCCCACCCGACAAATAGAGTGTGAAGATGTGGTACATATACACTATAGAATACTAAAGAAAAATCAAATTGTGAAGAAAAATGAATTGTAAAGAAAAAAAAATGAAGATGTGAACTTTATAGGCAATAGGTGGAACTGGAAAAGATCTTGGTAGGTGATGTAACCCAGGTCCAGAAAGACAAATGTCCATGTTCTCTCACCTGAGGCTCCTGGCTCCATATAACTTGGAGTAATTGCAGAAACCAGGAGAATAAAAAACGGGGTAGGAGAGAGGGGAGGGGCAAATGAAGGGAAAAGAAGGTCAGAAGTGATTTGAAGGAGAAATGGAAAAAACGGAGGGAGAAGCTTTAGTTAGGGAAGGAAGGAGGAACTGAATACAGAAGGAGGGAGGATGGAAAAATAACAGTAAGGGTATCTGAAAAAGTCATAAGGAATCTGTGGTAGATACTTTTCTGTCAGCTTGTCACAAGCCTAAATCATCTGAGAGGAGGGAATTCTTAATAGAAAACGTCCCATTAAGATGCGGCTGTGGGTAGGCCTGTAAAGCACTTTCTTAATTCGTGATTGATGTGAGAGGGCCTGGCCCGGTGTGGATGGTGCCATCCTTGGGTTGCGGTCCTTGGTTCTATAATAAAGCAGGCTGAGCAAGCCATGATGACTAAGCCAGTAAGCAGCAGCCCTCCATGGCCTCTGCATCAGCTCCTGCCTCTGGTTCCTGCCCTGTTTTGAGTTCTTCCCCTTCTGACTTCCTTCAGTGATAAACAGTGACGTGACAGGGAGACAAGTCAGATAAACCCTTTCCTCCCCAAATTGCTCTTGATCATGGTGCTTTTTCATAACAATAGTAACTCTGATTAAGACACAATCATACTATCTACCTAAAAATACCTATAACACATGTAAGCCATACATAGTTTAGATAAGAATTGTCCCTCTGGGCTGATGATACCTCACAGTCCCCACCAGGAGTCATAGACTATCTAACAAAAACCCCATCATGAGGCTCAAGAAGCCCTCTTGTGTGATGTTGGCCAGGTCAATAAGAGACTTCCAAAAGAGTATAGGTTATTGCTAGTGCCCTTGGTTGATCCCCCCAGAGGTAGCAGGTAAGTACCCTAGCTTTGCATGCTAGGGTAGTTTAGTTCCTTACAGGAAGTGAAGTCTGTCATACGTGACCTGTCTGATCCTTCCTCTGCATTGGGAACTGTTCTTAAGTCCACTGTTTCTCCCACATGACTCCCACTGACTCCCACGCGTCATCTTCCTTAAAGTCCAAGCCTAGGTTTTCATTTAATACACTTTCAACGGCTGTACTTCCTGGCAGATCTTCTTACAGGTCAGCTGGATGTAAATGCTAATTTAATCCCCCAAAATGGATTAATTAAGTGGGTAAGTGTTTCTTGGCCATGTTTTTATTTAGTGACACTAGATACCTGATGTTGGGGCAAAAAAGCTTACTATGTGTTGGTATGTGGAAAAACCATTTTTCTATGAAATGCTCTTCTATTCCTTATCCCACTTAAAAGTACTGTATTTTAAAACAGAAAGTTTGTGTAAAAGTGCGTTCCCCATCCAGAGGGTCCTAGAAACCTACAAGTAGAACATTATGATAGGCAGATTGGGGCCCCGGGGTCCCACTCAAACTAAGGCACCAGCCAAGGACAATATAGGCGGTAAACTTTAAACCCCTACCCAGATCTAGCCAATGGTCAGAACAGTCTCCACACTTGAGTAGAGAGTGGGATATGACTTTCTCATGTACTCTGGTGCCTCACATTTGACCATGTCCACTGGAGGGGGAGACCTGGTGGCACTCAGAGGAAGGACAGCAGGTTACCAAGAAGAGACTTGATAACCTATGAGCATATACAGGGGGAGGTAATCCCCCTCAGGAACAGTCATAGGAGAGGGGAGTAAGGGGAAAATGGGAGGGAGGGAAGAATGGGAGGATACAAGGGATGGGATAACCATTGAGATGTAACAAGAATAAATTAATAAAAAAAAAAAAAAAGAAAAAAAAGTGCGTTCCCTTTTATTGAATAAGATGTCCTTGTAAATGTTTTAGGAAAATTATCTCAATGTGGACAAATATGATCGTTTTGGAAAATGGAGATTTAAGAATTGTTTCGTTTTGTATTTTGGTTTTTGTTTTGTTTTGTTTTTAACCAAAAAGAAGAACCCAACAAACCCCCATCCAACAGGAGACTTCCATTAATTCTCTTGTAGAATTATCTTGAGGTGCTGGACATCAAAGGGGGCGGTCTTGTTCCTGCTGGGCAGGTGCTCTTGGTACCAAGGGGCCACGCCCCCACCCCTTGTCAATTTTTCAAGAAAATGGAAATGGCTTGTAGTTTCCCACTGCTTTTATCCCAGAAGGTATGCACGCCTTTCCATAACTGGTCTCTCTCTTTTTTCCTCTCAGAAACTGTTCTACACTCAGAGCGTGCTGTTAGACCATGATTCGTACGTCAGAGAACTGAAGAGTCTTGCTTTAGGTATTTGGCAGAGCGGAGGAGTGTTTCCATGTATAGCTGCATAAACCTTTGTTGCCCATACTGGTTTCAGGGGATATTATCCTAAATTCATTCCTGAATTTTGTTTTTCCCTTCAAGAATCAGCGGCAGTGGGCACTGAAATTTTGTGTTGGGAGAACTAAAGCTTGCTATGTGCATCCTGAACATCTTCCAGGTGTCCTCCATCAGTCCCTCAATAGCACTCACTTGTCCACCTGTGGGTGGCAGTTAATTCATTTCTTCCAGCCCACTTCCTGCCCATGCGCCCCACCCCCATCCCCGGGAAGCCCCAGAACAGCCTCTGCAAAGATGAATCAAGGCAGTGCCTAACTTCCTGAGTCATAGTCAGAGTCTCCTCAGTTACTCCGAGAAGGGATCTATTTACCTCAGAGTGCCCTCTCTGGGAAGATACTTGGAATTTTGGATGGTGGCCTGGAGTTTTGGAGAGTGGAGTTCTCTTGGGAAAAGTTGTGCTGGTAAGGGTCAGCATATACAGTTTATGCTGTCTGCCCTTTGCTAAGGGTCTTGTGATGTAGTAATTGTTCTTTGGGAAAAGAAGTGCAGTTGAGGTCAGTTCTGGCTTTACGCTTAGTACTATACTTAGTCCACTTAGTACTATACTTAGTGTCACCGTTAGCCATCAGCATGCACAGGTAGGTGGCTCCTCACATACCTTTTCTTCCCACTACTGCCTTTCCCTTTAGCTTATTTTCCAGTCAGAGCAAGACAGCCCTGTGCTTGACTCTTGGATGTACTTTGGGATGTGTCATTTTGTTCCAGCTAATTTGTTTCTTTGGCTTTGTTTTTGTCACCTGTAAAACAGCAATGTTTATTGCCCAGGGTTTTGGATGAAGATTAAATAGATTAGGTGGTGTGATATACACAAAGGGGTTAGTGGCTCTCTTCAGGAAGGCAAGCGCTTCTGATCACAACATTGTGGGCTTTAAGCCATTCACACCTGGGTCCTATCCTGGGTCAGACTGCCAACTTGAGATGCCCAGGCTTTTCTACCTAGGAGCCCCTGCCTTTGTCCTCTGTACCCTCCCAAAGACTGTTTCAAGTCTGAAGTGGGCCACCTCATCCTTCTAGGGTAGCAGTTAACCGAGACTCAAGAAATGCCAGCGCCCCTTCTCCAACGGCTTTCCTTCTCCACCCCACCACTTCCTTATAGAGCTGTTCTTAGATTACCCATTCAATGTTATTTTTGTTGTTTGTAGTCTCTGATTTTTTTTCTTTTCTCACTGGGTCTTACTAGACAGATGCTTGGAACCCTCTGGGCTCCCAGAGCTCTGCATGTTTAACCAAGTTTCTTTATTTCCAGAAAGCTAGAAAAAAAGAGTTTTTCCCCTCTAATTCCCTTAAACTGGAATTCTAGGGTAATCCAGGATTATTTTTAAGAGAATTATTTATTTTTATGCACATGAGTATTTGCCTGCATGGATATTTGTGATTCACATTCGTGCCTGGTACCCGAGGAGGATGAAGAGAGCATCAGATATCCCAGGACTGCTGTTACAGATGCTTGTGAGCTGGTATGTCGGTAGTGGGGGCTGAAGCTGGGTCCTTTGTAGGACCAGCAAGTGCTCTTAGCTGACGAGCCAACTGTTTGACACCACAGAATTATTTTTGAACTGGTTCTGACCACTCCACTACCCTGCAATATGTTACTGGAGAAGTGCATGGCTTTATGTTTAGTGTAATGCATTTTGCATTCGGTCTTGAAAGTCTAATAACTCTATGTCTATATCTGGTGTGCAAAGTGATAAGAAAGAAGCCGGGAACAAATGTTATCCAGAAGTGAAAACTTTTGCACTGATCGAAGATAATGGGCACGACATCCACTTAAAGCAACTTAAGTTTGCATAGTTCAGAATCAACCACACAGTTATGCTGTTGAGTGTCTATGTGTGTTATGTGTGTTTGCTAGAGCAGATATGTATGCATGCGCCCCCCCCCCCCCCCACGGAGGCCAGAGGACACCAGGTGCTCCACTCTGCCACTCCCTGCCTTGTTCTCCTGAGGCAAGGCTTCCCACTGCACCTGGAGCTACATCGGCAGGCAGCAGTCTCCAGAGATACTGCTGCCTTTGTTTTCCACATTCCCACAGTGCTGGGCTCACAGGCACATGTATGACTATGCCTGGCTTTTATGTAGGTGAAAGCATTTGAACTCAGGTCCTCATGCATTTGTAGCAAGTGCTCTTAGCTATCTTCCCAACACCTCTGATCCTATGATGGGGATCTAATCTTTTTGTTTGTTTGTTTGAGACAGAGTCTTATGTATTTCAGGCTAGCTTTAATTTCTGATTCTCTTCCCTCCACTCCTGAGTGTTAGGGTCACAGGTGTGCACCACCAAGTCTGCCCTCCACTCTTGAATGTTAGCATCACAGGCGGGTATCACCATGTCTGGTTTATTGGCGCTGGAGATTGGAGTTCATGGTTTGGTGGGCAGACACTCAGTCAGCTGAGCTACATCCCTAATGTGATTTAATTGTCTTTTAATACTAGCTTAGCAGTTTAGAAAAGGGAAATATTTGAGAGGATATTCCTATCCAAAATCAAGATTTCTTCAGAAAATGTAAAGGCTTAATATAAATTAGCATCATGTGAAATAATCTCTTTGCCTGCTCCTTGGTATCAAAATGACTGCATGGGCAAGATATGGGGGTCCCTAACTCTGAACGATCCCCTTTCTACTCTTAGTTATTTGGTACCCCGCTCAGTGTGTGGAATGCTTAGTATGCTGAGCTCAGGGCCTGGATATTTTTAGAATCTAATGTTGGCTGGAGTGACAGATGATGAGTTTTCAGAAAAATTAGGCATTTGCCCAATGACCTGTGAGATAACCTGTATCTTTGTCTTATGTTCCAACACAGGCTGCCCTTAAATTCCTGTAAAAACACAGAGAATCATTCCAGGAAATGCATTCCTGTTCACACAGGACGAAAGAGGAGGATGCAGGATCACTAAATGCATCTTGGTTCTTTTTGGCTTATTTCCCAAGGCCAGGGCCCTTAGGCCTCGTTAAAAATACATCCAAAGACAGGCATAGCTGTGTGTCTGTAGTCCTAACTGTAGGAAGTTGAGGTGTGATGGTGGCTTTGAACCCAGAAGTTCGCGAGTAGCCTGGGAAACATAGCAAGATGTCATTTCAAAACAAAACAAAACAAAAAAAACCAGAAACAAAAAGATGTTTGTGCCAGGCTGTGAGTAAGGCCCAGTGGGTAAAGTGCTTGCTATACGAGACTGATGACATGAGTGCAGAACCCTAGAACATCCCAGTGTGTTCCTGTTGGGAAATGGGAGGGGGTAGAGTCATCAGAATGATTGGCAGTTCACAGCCAGACTATGATGTACACAGCCGTAAAACATCAGAGAGACAGGGTCTCAGACCAGGTGGAAGATGGGAGCTGCCACCGGACGCTCTGACCTCCACACACAAACCGTTGCTCACCTGTCCACACTGAAACACATACAAAATGCAGAGACACACATCTCACCCCCTTCTAAAAAGAAGGCTATCTGTGACTCGTAGCTTTTTGTTACTAGGCAAAAATGTCCATGTGGAAACACTTGGAAGATTTCCATGTATATGTTAATCATCCTAGGTATGCTAAGCAGTTTGCCAAGTTAGTCCCATGTGCTAATGAGGCTGCTAATTTTATTCTGCATCAATGGTATTCAGCTGTGGAAAAGACTACTTCATTGTTAAGCTTTCTTAGCATAAAGGGCAAAGAACAGCAATGCAAACATGTGCATGTGGTGTGTGTGTGTGTGTGTGTGTGTGTGTGTGTGTGTGTGTGTGTGTAACGCCTGAGTAAAACCAATGTGTTACACAGAACTAATGGGTTCTTCCTGATAGATGGGTTCTTTCTATAGATAGGGGTAGGCAAAAGCTTTGGTCACTACTAGATTATATCAACATCAAGACTTGATCAAATTCCATTATATAAACAGATTTTCAGAAAGATGTTTATACTTGACAACTTGCTTTATAGACTTGACTAAGTCTAGGCTGATAATGGGAGAAATATCATGTTCACACATTGCCTGAAACCATTGCTTGAAGCAGGTAAGACAGTGACATTTTAGGAGTGAAATTTAACTAACTAGAATTGTACAGATCTAGACACAGTATTGGTTTGAAATCAACTTCGGACCCCATGGTAGTAGCAAAGCTCTTATACTCTTTGTACCTATGGGTGAAAAATGACTCTGTAATTTTTAAAAAGAGAATTCATATGTCTTGAATATACCTAATTTGGCCAATGGCAGTTCGTTTTTAGCACCCACTATTCTAATTAACAGGCTGCCATGCTATTTTTCACTAACAATACTAACTTATTTCTAAAGGCCATTAGACGAAACTGTGGCTACAGAGTTTGGTGTATTTGGTGTGGGTGGAGATTGAGTGGCTTTCTGATTAAAGTGTGTTAACGATCTTGGGAGAGTGAGTGCCCAGTGAGAGGAACTGGAACACTTTAATGTAGCTTCATAATGTTGAGACAGTCAAGAGTAAATCATAGACATGGTGGCATAAGGCATAAGGCAGAAAGCAAGAAGCAAGTACCAACTAAGTATCTCGTTTATATATTAGCAAAAATACGTAGACCCTGTTTGTTTTTTTTATCGTTCTTTATTTTGGGTACATGCATGTGTTTGGATGTGTTTTTGTGCTCTTAGGCATAGTTCTGAGGGCGTTGTAAGTATGTGTAGGTCAGAAGTCGACTTCAGGTGTCTCCCTCTGTTGCTTTCCACCTTCTTTTTTGAGTCAAAGTCTCTTACTGAACATGGAGCTTGCTGTGTGGCTATAGTGGATGGTTAGTGAGCCTCCAGGATCAGGATCAGCCTATCTCTGCCAGTTCTGGGGTTATGGGTATGTACCACCACATCCAGATTCTTTTAATGTGGGTTCTGGGAATCCAAACGTAGGTCATCATACGCGTTAGCCACTGAGATACCTGTGTAGCCCATGTCATATGTTTATGTTAAGACCCTCATCACATGACCCTCACCACATGACCTGCATCACATGACCCCCTCATCACATGGAACAGAAGCTGGTTCACAGCTTTATGAGAGTCTCTAGATGATCTATAAAAATAATTACTTCAGTATAAACATTTGTTGAGTCTCAGTGGCATACAGGGGATAGAGAGATTAAAGAACACAGTTTTTAGCTCACATGAAGCAGCTGCTGTCCACCTGTAGGGGGCGCTCCTCATCGGGTGGCAGTGGCAGGTCCCGAGAAGTGGTCTGGACACAAGTGACTGGGCTGCTCACTCCCTCCTAAGCTAATTTGGAACATGACTCACATCCCTGGAATCAGAAGTTGGATAAAGGAACATTTGTTTAAAATGGGACGTGGAACTCTTCTCAAGAAGCCAAAATACCATTTAGAGTTCCAGAGAACCCTGACTCTTGTTCTGGCCGCATGCCTTAGGGAGTTTGTAGTGAGGTGAGAGCAAGCCTCTTCCAGAGGAGAGTGAGTTGCTCAGGGAAGTTAGCACTGTAGAGGGAGTTTGTCTAAAGCCTGCCCATCTATGTTGTTTGGGGCTTTGAAGGCTTTGAAACACCATTTCACCTGTTTTAAGTTGCTCTCAAGGACCACACAAGTGAAAAAAGTATTGGTCAAATCAACAATGCAAAGTAAAGTGTGGGATTTGCATGTATGCAGCTCCATAGCACAGAAGGTCAAGTTTAAGCCTTATTTCTGACGCACATTAAAGTGAAGAATGAATTCAGAAGAACATTTTGTGCCAAACATGAAAGAGCCAGAAGATGCATGTCTTGGTTAGGGTTTCTACTGCTGTGATAAAACACCAAGAACCAAAAATATCTCGGGGAGAAAATGGTTCATTCTCAGACTGTAGTTCCTCATTGCAGGAAGTCAGGGCACAACTCAAGGCAGGAACCTGGAGGCAGGAGCTGATGCAGAGGCCATGGGGGAGTGCTGTTTAGCAGCTTGCTCCTTATGGCTTGCTCAGCCTCCTTTCTTTTAGGTCCCAGGACTAGCCCTGTCCTCAGTGGTCTGGACCCTGTCACATCAATCATCAATCCAGAAAACCTACCGTAGGCTTTCCTACTGGCCTACCTGGTGAGGGTATTTTCTCAAGTGAGGTTTCACTTTCCAAAACGACTCAAACCTGGTGACAGATGGACCTGTAGGGCCTAGGACCTGGAGCTAGGAGCTGAGCACATGGTGGTGCAGTCTTTCTCCACGGCACATGCTCTTTTGTTTCCTCTGGAGAGTTCTGGTCCAGGTAGAGTCACATTGCTTGATGGTGATGTTCAGGTGGCATCACTCATTCCCACAAGGCACTGATCCCTCAGTTTGTGTCTTATGAGGTAATGATTTCTATCTTAAGGCTCCAGTTGGAGTGCTGGAGGATTTGGCCTTAGGGAGACTGTGAGACAGCCATTCTTCTATTGAGGCATTCCATATGTATTACAGTTCTTGTGATTCTAGAGTGATCATCACTTTCACCACTAGAATAAATTTTGCCTTCATAGAACAATGGGAGGACTCTCTAAATCACCAGGAAACAATGTGTCAGCTCTGGATGCTACAGTCGATAGCACGGTAGGTACAGAACTGTGGATGTACATGGCCTAACACTGTTGTGACTTAGAGATGGCTGGATCTCCTTTGATCTAAGCAGTCCATCCTAGAGGCCAACATAGCCTACTCCTCTGTACCTTACTCAGTGTGTTTCTGTCCAAGATAATATTATTTTTACTACTTGTGAGTTATTTGTGGGAGACATGTATTGTTCCATTTCTGGTTATAGGTAAGGATGATTTCTTCCCCTCTGGTCATTTCCAAAATGACTAATTTGTAGCTGAGATGAGTGCTTTTTTCTTTTCTGTTTTTTTTTTTTTTTTTTTTTTTTAGAACTGAGAAAGAATAGAAGTTATTTCTGCCTTTTTAGCTTTCTGATTTCCAGGCAGTATGGATCATAGGCTTTGGACTCTTCACTGTTTTCTATAATGCTGCAATTGGTTATTAATTATAAACATGGGCTAGTTTCTTACTGTCATCTAAGTTTCAGTATCGTTGTTTATAAAATAGTCATTGGCTGTTCCTAACTTCTAGGGTTGTTGGGATGAGTAAATGAAAGACTCCACGAAGCACATGGTGTTCACTGCAGCACACAGTCAGTGCTCAGTAACTGTTGGCATGACTGTGTTCAATACCACTCTTACCATGACATACAGTCAGTGCTCAGTAACTGTTGGTATGACTGTGTTCAATATCACTCTCACCATGACATACAGTCAGCATCAGTGACTGTTCTCATGACTGTGTTCAATATCACTGTCACCATGACACACAGTCAGTGCTCAGTAACTGTTGGTATGACTGTGTTCAATATTACTCTCACCATGACGTACAGTCAGCATCAGTAATTGATAGCATGATTGTGTTCAATACCACTCTCACCACAGCACACAGTCAGTGTCAGTAACTGTTGGCATGACTGTGTTCAATACCACTGTCATGGCAACAACTCAGATACTAGGATAAAGCAGTTGTTAAGTGTGCTGCCTTTAGAGAAGGGTAGTTAAAATAGCAGTTTACAGACTCACTCAAAATAAGAGTTAAGAGGAAAATAAATAAATATATATATAATAAATACATATTATACCATTCACCTTTACAACAAAATAATGGATGAAAAAGAAAAAGCTGGACATATACTCCACTAAAGAAGAATCTCTCTCTCCTCTCCACATCTCTCCTCTCTTTTATTCTCTTCCTTCCCCTCTCTCTCTAATCTCTCTCTCTCTCTTTCTCTCTCTGTGTGTGTGTGTGTGTGTGTGTGTGTGTGTGTGTAACATACTATATATGAGACAAAGAAGCATATGAAATTTATTAACATTATGTAATCAGAGAATTGCAAATTAAAATGGCAACATGATACCACTATACTTTTATCAGAATGGCAGAAATCCAACAACACAAAGTGAAAATCTGCCCAATAGCACTAACTCCTCATAGGATGCAAAGCCACAGGAACCCTGGCTCATTGATGGTGAGATTAGAAGATGGCACAGTCATTTTGGAAGACAGATTGCCAGTTAAAAATAATCTTGCAAGCTAAAAGTGCCATAAATAGTTTTGTACAATTCAGAGCTTATACTCTTAGGTACTTAACAAATTGATCTGAAAGCTTGTGGCTACTAAAAACCCAATAATGTTTATGGAAGCATCATTTAAAATAACCAAAACCTGGAATCAACTCAGGTACCTTTCAATGGATGGATGGTCTGTGATGCATCCATATAACTAAATATTATCCAGTGACAGAAAAGAATGAATTATCAAACCACGGAAGACATGGATGACTCTCCACTGCATACATCCAAGTGGAAAGTTTTGTAGTGTATGATTCTAATTATATTCTGGAAAAACTTAAGTGGCACCAACAGTCACACGATCAAAGTTTTGTGGGACTCTGAGGGCAGGACTGGGTATGTGAAGCACAGGACATTTTGAAGTTGATGAAAGTTTTCTGTTTGAAGTTGTGATTGTGAAACTGGTGATAAGCATTTATTAAAATTATTATAACTTTGTAGTACTATGAATGAGCTTTAATGCAGAAAAATTAAAAAAATTATTTAGAAGATAAGGGATTCTAGGGTCAAGGCAGAAAATGATAAAAGCAATATGATAGTATTAACCTCGTATGAAACACTGTTATGAAAGGGGGATGAGAGGAGAGGCTGGTGAGCTAAGTAACTTAGTAAAGTAGAAGAGTAAAGGTGAAGAAGAAAGTGAGTGTAAGCAGTGTGCTCCATGCAAGGGTGTGGGCTGCTGATCTCAATCCTGTTGCGTGTGCACACTGGAGCCAGACAGTTCAGCAAATGAGCGGTGGGTGTTCAGAGCCGAGTCTCTCGTTGGAATGAAAGTTCATGGATGATCCACGGGCAGTGGTCAGAATGGTCGAATGGTCATTGTGGTTTTTAGATTTTGAGTATGTCATATTGCAGTATTTATCTTGACATGGCTGGAGTTGGATGCATTTGTAATATTTTATTGGTACATGTTTATAGAAGAGTTATGATATATATATATATATCCATGTATTTTTTTCCTCTGTCAGCTGAGAAAGCCTAGAAACAACGAGGGAGGAGTTGGCAACAGTAAAAAGCAAATAGTGTCAGGGACCCTGGTCTCTAATTATTCTCCAATAAATTGAGGGCTTCCTAGAGAAAGGGATGATTCCAAGACTGATCAGGAAATACACAAGTGGGCCTGTGGATTTGTAAATGCCAGAAAGTATGGGAAACACAGCATCAAATCAGCAATGATATACATTATATCTAATAGACTCTGAAACCAAATGGAAGCACTCTAGGCATCAAAACTGTAGTTGTTAGGGCACAAAGTAATGTTGCATTAGGGTCCTGGGCATAAAAGATCATCTTGTGTGTGTGTGTGTGTGTGTGTGTGTGTGTGTGTGTATGTGTGTGTGTATGTGTATGTGTGTGTATGTATGTGTGTGTGTGCAGTATTCACGAACTCCATGTGCATGTGGAAGCCTGAAGTTGCTCACTTAATGTCTTTCTTGGTTGCTCTCACTTTATTTACTAATGTAGTTCTCTCACTGAACCTAGAGCTTGCTGCTCCTGATTGTCTAGTTAGGCAGCTTGCCCTGGGGATCCTGTCCCTGTTACAAATCCCAGGGTTGCAGATGGCCTCCATGCCTGCCCAACGTTTACATTGGTTCTAGGACCTGAACATTGGTCTTCATAATTGCATGGTAAGCATTTGGTCTACTGAGCTGTCTCCTCAGCCCACTAAGATCATTTTGATGTAAAAATGCAACATGGAAAGGAAGGGACAGTTGATAAGATGTAGACAACTGATTAAGGCTGTTTAATCTTGTATCTCTTGCTGTGCTGTGGAAAGCATGTGAGAAAATGCAGTTTCCTCAAGACCCACGGTCGCAGTCTGATTATAGAGGAATACCAGGCAGATGCCACACAAGGACTGTTCTACAAAATTCTCTATTGATGCACCTATGAATTACCAAGGCCACTGAAAATAAGAATGAGATGTTCTCAGCTATGAGGAGTCTGAGGAGAAAGTTAACTGTCTACAACATGGATTTCTGTTTCATTGGTTTAAACTTGAGGAAATAGGGATAGAACATGAGCTTTTGCTTAGTTATAAGGGTTCTATAATGGTTCATTAATTGTAAATAAGTGTAACATATATGCGAAACTTCAATAAGAAAATCTCAAATTTCCTATGACTGCTATGGTAGTTTTAACTTTGATATATCATAACTAAGGTTATAGTTTTGAATGTTCATTGGTAGATAGAAAATAAATGTTGGGGAGAAGAGGGACGTTTCCTGAACTTACAAGGCTTTTTTTGAATGTTAGTTATTATTATTTTTTTTTACCAAATCACATACAGAACAATTTTCAGTATTAATGGTTTTATAATTATATAATTTAGTCAGTCACAAAATTAATTTATTAGTCTTCTCTGCCTCTGCACATCAATAAGATAATAGAAAATTAAAAAAAAAAAAAAAGAAAAGTTGAAGTTGGGCGTGGTGGGACACACCTATGATCCCAGTACTCTGAAAGACAGAGGCAGGGTGATCTCTGTGAGTTTAAGACCAGCTTGGTCTACAAAGTGAGTCCAGGACAGCCAAAGCTACACAGAGAAACCCTGTCTCAGAAAAGAAAAGGAAAGAAAAGAAAAGTTGAGTGTTAAATGGATGGAAATTTTCTATACTTACAACTTTTCTATAATCACCTGAAACTGCCATAAAGCTTAAGTTTATTATGACAATAATGGTCCAGTTAAAAAAACATTTGTAAAAACAAAACAAAACAAAACAAAAACCTTAAAATCATGACCTACGTGGGCACCAAATATTTATAGTGAAGATTTTTTCCTTAACTCATAATTACGGAACAAGGTTGATAACAAAGTCAGTGTAAAGAATCTAAGAACCAGTCACATTGATTATCAAGAACATTGAGATGAATGCACACATGAAAGCAAAACTGACGTCTGCCTCTGGGAGGGAGGCAAATTAATTTAGACTTTACTGGACAGGTCAGAATTCTTTTGTGTTGCAATCAGTTATCCACAGTTATCAGTAATTTACAGTCTTAAAATAGCACCATTGGGACCAGAATCAGATGCCCAGAGCATGCTTTTTAGATAGCATATAATTTTCACAGACACTCTTATGACTCTTCACCGAAGCTGAAACACGGAGGAGTTCTTAGAAGCTTGAGCGTCCTGCCATGTCTAACACTCCTTCCATGTTTGAAAACCCCATTTACCAACATCCTTTGTGATTATATCAAGTCTTGTCTAAATACTTGTTTCTCTGCTTTCCTGACACAAGGCAAGATTGCATATCCACTTTCCTGAAAGCCAGCCATGGACATATGTCTTGTAATGATTAAGGAGACAAGAGAGGAAGTGATGTAATGTTCATGCAGGTGGAAAGTCAAAGGTCATTTCCCCCGCTGCATTCATGGGCTGGGAAGTCTGTGCTCATATGTAGTTTCTGCATTGCTGTTTCTGAGGGACTGTGGAGGGAAGAGGCCCTTCACAACCTGTGTAGGATATAGCACTGATGTAAGGTTAATTATAGTGTGTTACGTCATGGTGAGGAAATGACACCTTTTTAGACAAGCAGCTTGCATTGCGATCCTGGCTGCACCACGTACTGGGGGCAGCGGGGGGAGGAGGGAGGGAGATCCCTTGGCTTCTCTGTGCTCTAGTTTTCTTATGTGAAAATATAGTACTACATTTGTCGTAGGGTCATTGTAGGATTACGCAAATAACTGATGCCATCCCTTGGCACAGAGTCTCTGGCACCTGGTGTCTTGTTTGTCTTGCAATATCTTGTGCTCTTAAGTCAAAATTTGTCAGTGGTCCCTCATGCGTACTTTTTCATAGAACGTAGTCAGTGCAATGCTGTTCAAAATAGCCTAGCTATTCTTACATGGTGTGTCATGCCTAGGACACATGTCTCACATACTGTCTTGGAGTGTTCCCTGGAAGACTGGCTTGTATCATCTTTCTCTCTGGTGCTTTCGATGCCAAGTAACTGGTTTGGGAAGCACAGGGAGACTGGACACTGTAATGTGGTTTGAGATGTGAAATAACAACAAAGCCCTAAGGAAGACTGCAGTTTCATTCTTGGAATTGTAAGTTGTTAGTAGTTTTCTAGCATCTGAGTAGAAACTTGCTTTCTCCCCCCTCCCTTTATTATGAATCAAATAACAGCCTCATTTTATTATGTTTTTGTTAACTATTGAATCAGTGGAGCAGTTGCAAAATAACACAAGTGCACAATACGCCATGAGGGAAGTATCTAAGTTCCACGCTGACAGTAATTATCGCTGTGTACAATAATGACGAGTGTAAAGAAGACGCACTGCTGAGGTTTTGTCCTTCTAGAAAAATATGTAAACAATGTGTGTACCAATCAGCATATTCTCTATGAACTTGTGGCAGCTGTTTTCCTAAAATGGACACATAGTTTCATTTGCAAGAAAAGAATAAAATCCATTCATATTTTGATTTATGAGTAATTAATTTCCCAGCCCAACAAGAGAGGATATGGGAGATAAAATAAAGACATACTTATGTCTTTAGATCTAGTATTGGATGATAGTAACTTATGTCTTTAGATCTAATGAGTGTATTGGATGATAGTAAAACATTCAGAGTATGTTAAATATGTGTCAGCTGTTGGGTGTTATAATTACAAGGAAACTGTGTAATGGAAAGACAACAGTCACTTTCCTAATTGTGGACTTTTCCAAAATTCAAAAGGTTTTAGCTGTGGTAAGGATGTGTGCCTTGGTTATAAATATTGACATGCAGAAAATACACATGTTTAAATTTGAGGACTAAATGAGCTTTTACTTAACAGCAATGGACTTTAAACAGATAAAATGATCACAAATACAGTTTATATATAAAACAATGTCTCCTCTCTTGGAGAAGCACTCCTGTGCGTGAATGCCAAGACCCATTTCTAGTCCCTTAGTTTCCATGTTTATTCCCTTCTGATTCTGTCTCTTCTTCTAGAATTTTCTTGAGGTTAATGTGCAGTAGAAAAAGAATATATCTTTCCTAAAATATCAGCTGCATTCTATAGTCTATGCTAATATTTCTCTTAGGATGTTTAAAAACTTTAAATCAGTATCTCAGAATTCAACAGTAGTTACATAGTCTTGCTTTCTTTTCAGTGCGTGCTTCTGCGTTCTTTGGGCCCAGTTATCCCAACAAAACATCCCACCTAGCAATTCTCAGTATATGTAAAGACAAGTATAGTTTGACCAAAGACTATTACTACCACCACCCACCACCACCTCTTCCTCTTCCTTCCCTTCCTGCTCTTTTTTCCTTCTTCTTTTAAAAAAGTTATATATATATATGTATATATATATATATATTTCGTGTATGTGAGTGGTTGATTGTATACATATTTGTTCACAATCTGTGTGTCTGGTACCTCTAGAGTCTAGAAGAGGGTGTTAGGTTTTGTGGTGGTTTAAATGCCAATGGTCCGCACAGGCTCACATATTTGAATATCTGGTTCCCAGTGGAGGACTTTTTAAGGAAGGATTAAGAGGTGTGGTCTTGTTGGAGGAAGTGTGTCCCTGGGAATGGGCCTTGAGGTTTCAAAAGCCCAGGGAGGCCCAGCCTAGTTCTCTCTGCTTCAAGCTACTGCCCCAGTGCTCCTGCCTGCTGCTGACTCCAACCATGACGGACATGGACTCACCCTGTAACACTGTAAGCTAGCTGTCGATTACCTGCTTTCTTTTACAAGTCGCCTTGGTCATGGTGTCCCTTCACAGCAGCAGAAGAGTGACTGAGACAGACTCCTTGGAGACAGATAGATGGTTGTGTGCTGCCAGATGTGCATACTGGAAAGAGAATTTGAGCCTTCATTGGAGCAGAAAGTGTTCTTAACCACTGTGTTAAAAGCCTCAGACTGGTGAGCATTTAGTTACTGGGGAGCTGAAGGCAGTCATGTCACCCCAAGTATCTTTACAGGTGACCCTTCCATTGGTGTTGACAGTGGTGGGGTTCTGATTGGATTCATCTTTATGTTGTAGTTCATCTGGCTTGTAGCAATCATAATAACCGTAATCATAGCAGCTAAAATCCACACAGTCTCTTCTTCCTCTGTTATGTATTATATTGAGTATTTTAGGCTTTGTGTCCCATTTAATACCCATAACAGCCCCATGAGAAAGACTACCATAGTTGTCAGTGCTTTACAGACCATGGGACTAAGGGACACTGGGTTAGGGCAGTTTGATGACCTCACAGGTCTAGTTTGATGATCTCACAGGTCTAGGATTGGTTTCAGCCCTTGCTGTCCACACACTGTGCAGGCCTGCCTGTGAGCCAGGGTGAGGTGGTGGCCACTGGGTTAAATGCCTTCAACTCTGGGAATCACGAGTAGAAACATGTCCATGGTGTTCTGAGGATGGCTAACGGAAAACGCCACCCCTTTATAGATGATAAACTCAGGTCTCTAGAATAATTGGGGTTGGTCTAGATCTCACCACAGAGTAAATGAAGGGAATGCAGATATTATGCATATTTTAAAAATGGAAACAGTGAAGGGCTGGTGTAGCATATTTGCTTTGCTTACCCAAGGTTCTGGGTTTAGTCCTAAGCATCACGACAAAACAAAACATAAATAAATAAATAGGAACTGTAGTAATGAATAAAAAGATGAAGAATACCTAGTTTCTGCTCCCGCCACCCCCCATGGATGGACATTTACACAGTGACATAGCTCTTCTCAGTCTGTAATTTCAGAACACACTGGTTAGGAAATTATAAAAACAACATAGTTTTTGATACAGAAAATACTTAATATTTACAAAACTATCTGTGGCTAGGTGGAAATACGTGGAATATTTATTTATATGTCATAGAACTGTGTTGGGAGGCGAGTGTTAAAAATTGGCCAGCTCAGTGGGGGGAAAAAAAGCAAGTTAGCTTGCATTTGGGCTGGGTGCTTAAATTCTAACTGTTGGGCTTCTTACGTAGGCACCAGTGGTCAGCTTCTCTGAAGATGTTTTCTCCCCAGTGAATACCAACTACTCACAGGGTTCCCTGACTTAACATTTTCTTTTTCTGGTAGTTGAGAATGAACTTTCAGGTCCCGAGAAGGAGGGGTGTTCTTCTACCATGTGGGTTTCCGGGGATCGAGTCAGGCTTGGTGGCAAACGGGCCATCTGAGTTCCCTCACTGTCCACCCACCATCTCAACCCGACTCTGGTATTTTAAGAAATCACCAACTTGGTTCCAGATTTGGAGACTAAAGAACCTGTGTCCGTCATTAACCTACCACAGCTGCCGTTGGAGTTCTGTTGAAGGATAGCATCATATTTAAACATCCTCCGCAAGCTAAGCAGAGACAGAGAGAGCTGAAAAGGGGCCGGGTTTTCACATCTGTGACTCAGTACCCCCACTTACCATCCTGCCTTAGCGCCAGCAGTGGCAATGTGTGCTCGCCTTCTTCAGTGACACTGCAAGATCCATGCAAGCATTTGTCTGACGTATCCTAATAGCTCTCAAGGCTTACCTTCTGCCCTTTTCTAATGCCAGAAAGATAGAAAGGTGGAAAGCCAAAAATGGCATCATAACAACTAATTTTGGTTCTTCCAAGGCAAACAGCCAGGTATTATGTAAGTCAACTCACAGGACATCTTTATGGGAGTTCTAGAGAAGTGGCTACACTTTGCCAGATTTAGAAAAAAAATTCTGGCACCTTTGAAAAGACTATTTGAAATGCTGGGTTCTCAGTAGACTCCTTTTCCCATGGCTAAGATGTCTGATTTGAGTGTGCCTCAGTGAGGTGTTAGTAGGCTCCCTACAGGTTATGGTAGTTTGGTTCATTCCTACAAGTACTATCTATGCACATTACAGAGAAATTTAAGTTCATCTTAAGTATAAACTAAACAGTTAAGTTTATAATTTAAAAATATTTTTAGTTCTTTGAGAATTTCATAGATGTTTGTACTGTATTTTTACCATCTCTGTCCTCTGTTCTTTCTCTGACTGCTCCTGGCCCACACCATACACCTTCTCCCACATTCATGTGCTTTAGGTTTTTTTTTTTTCAATTTATAATTCGTTTTCTTGCAGTTCTGAGGAGTGTGTTAGGCATACGCCCAGCCGTTAGCACTTATAATTAGTTAACTTATGTTCAGATGATGTGAAAATAGGAAAATAAGGAATATTTTTCTCTCTCTCAGGAACTACATGAAAGATCTGTTTTGTGAGAAATGTGTACTTTCAAGCTTAAACTGCGAACCAGACGTGAGTGTATTTGAGATCCGACTGTTGACGTGCTGCCTCTTGCATCTAGTCACCACATGACACATTTTAGCTAAAGACATGGCGTTTCAGAAACCTCATTTCATACAAGGTGATTAAAAAAATTTCCTGATCAGTTTTGTGGATAAACCCACAGAAGTGCTGTGTTACTTTTATACAAGAAGTGTCTTCCATTTTTACACTATTGCTCACGTAAATGCTTTAACAGTCAATGTTGAAATCCTTTGGCTTTGTATTCTGTAGCATCAAACATATAAATGTTATGTATTTTGTGCTAAATATTAAATGTATGGAGCTGTTAGCAGGGTCCAGACAGTCACTGATAGAAAAAATGATCTTGAATCTATCTTATTTGTAAAGAAACAAGATAGCCAATGCTTAAAGTATGTACAGATAAGTATTCCAGACACTCTGGGTAGACTCTGTGCTAAGCTCTGTAGATTTTGAACGTGTTTTCAAGTATTTTGAGATTCCCACTTCCAGCCTTCACTAGTTCCCACAATTGAAAAATATTATAAAACAATATGGGACACATTAATGGTACAAATGCATTCGTGAACTGTTTTCAAAATTGAAATGACTGGTGAGTCACTATTTATGTCTGTTTAATTCTGAGACAGAACTGGGCTACAAACATGGTATTTATAAGGCCTTTCAGTCATTAGGATGATACAATAGTAAGAGACACAGAAGAATCCATTTCATTTATTATTTATACACCTTGGCACAAATAGTGCAGAGGCAAATGTGCCTACTAAACATCTGGAAAAATATGAAACAACATGTGGGTAGTGATTGAGTGTATTTAGCTGATTTCTTTCTTTCTACAGTTTCTGCCTTTATACTTTAATTTTTAAAATACTTTTTTTTTTTTTTTGCAGTGAGAGCACTTTAGCACAGGCATATGTTAAATAACTAAATGAGAGCCTGTGGTTGCTAATGCATATGCCTCAGTGAATTGTTAATTCTTAAATTATGGTCATGAATACATTACAGTTTCCAGGCAGTTGTTTCCTAGCCTTGTTTTGCCACAGTGATATATATATATATATATATATATATATGAATTTATACATTTATTGTAGCTTTGTAAATATTTTATCTGGAAGGCCTTGTGACCTTCTTCTTCCTCAGAAGTGACTGCAGCTCTGTTATTAGCTGACCACCAGGGGTGTCTTGGCCTAGTACTGTTAGTCTGACTCACTGGAACCCTCTGTAAAAATTCTGTTACTTTCTTGTAGGCCCTAAGGAGCTTCAGCAGGTTAGGCAGAAGGGTGTGAAGAAAAATGAGGGACACTGAGTGCTGTCTTCTCACGCCTCTACTGTTTTTGCCTCTTGGGCTTCCACCAGACCATCTTTTCTCTACTTTGTTCATTTGTGGTCCTAGAATAATGGAAAGAGGAAACGGGGGCCCCCCAAAACGCTTAATACCAAAAGCATTTGCCGAGTCTAGTGTTTTTCTCCTGCCGTTTGATCTGTGATAGACACATGTCCTAGGAGGAAAGAGAAAGACACTCTCTATTCCTATCAGCCGGCCTGGAGGGGTGCATGGAAACATGTACGGCTGAGAGGTAGGCGCAGAGCTCTCAAAGTAGAGTCACATCCATCATGGCTGCTTTGTATCGATACCTGCAACCTAAATGTAACTGATGGTCTGAACTGGAATATGTGCCACTTGGGATCTTTAGCAATATCACACTACTAAGTGAGAAGGTGGTGGTCTCTTAGCACAGAGGATTTCCCACAGCACTCTAAAGACCTGCCTTAGAAACCGCCAGTCAAAAAGAGTTTACCACATTGATGGGAGAAACTACAACTTTGGAGATGAGTTTGTCACAAAATAGGATGCATGAAATTCCAGCTGACCCCCACCTTAGGTGTCTGGAAGTTGTTCATTTGAGGAAATAGCTTTTATATCCATCAGCTTTATGCGAGAAATAAGGCCTTAAAGTGAAATGAAATAAGTGGGTCTTTCATTTTTATTCTTTTGTTTTGTTTTTGTTTTTCAAGACAAGGTTCTCCTGTGTAGCCCTGGCTGCTTTGGAATTCTCGCTGTAGTCCAGGCTGGCTTTGAAACTCAGTCATTTTTATTCCTAATACTTACTGTGCAGAGACCACATATTCCTATGCGGCCTTACTTTTTTAATTTTTTTTTATTTTTATACTTGTTGTCTATTGCAAGTGTAGGAAAAGTGATGCAGTTCACAGACACCGATCTGTGCCACATGGTTGCCGGTGGCTGTCTTGGGCCACACCATACATTTATGGGGAATTCGGTAAATCTTCCACACCTACAATTTTCAGGGAACCATCTTATTCTTACTAGCACACACCATGAAGAACATGTTTGAAGTTTCATTTGTATTTTTAACTCATAACATTTCCTACATAGGGAAGGAGCACACACCCCCCCACCCCTTAAAATTCCTGCTGTCTAGGGATGGCTTATTTTACCTTCTGTTACCCCTTTGTCATCTATAAAGATAGTTTATTGTACACAGACATGGAAAGTTACACTTTACAGTGCCCCTGTTGTGTTCATTATCAAAACTCTGCATGAGCAGGTGATGTAAGAAGCTGGGTCCTAAGAGACGGACGGGCTGATGACAAGGAAAGTAAATGAGAGGTTTGGGCCGTGAC
This sequence comes from Acomys percivali, assembly GCA_907169655.1. NCBI lineage: Eukaryota > Metazoa > Chordata > Mammalia > Rodentia > Muridae > Acomys > Acomys percivali. The sequence continues at coordinate 49,965,078 of OU015743.1, read as the reverse complement.
ACATTCTGAGCTTGCGCTCTTGCACGTCATTCTTGCTGAAATGAAAGTGAAGAAACAAAGCCTTGGCAGTCTCAGAAGGAGGCGGAACCTGGGTCCTGGAGGAGGAGCCTGGGTCCTGGAGGCGGAGCCTGGGTTCCAGAGGCAGAGCCTGGCTTCCGGAGGCGGAGCCTGGGTTCCAGAGGAGGATCCTGGGTTTCTTTGCTTTAACAAAAGTGCTCAGATGTGCTCAGATATATAGCTCCCTGTCACCTCAAGCTCCTCAGAGCAGTGTACGTTAGAAGACATTGATGGTATTTCAGGGGTTTGGTGTAAACTTTAGGAGGTAGGGGCTGGTGGAAGGACATCAGACTGTCTCTGAAGGAATTATTATTTTTATGACCCTTTACTTGCTGGAAACCATTTGCTGCTGAAAAGGTCTCCTCAGCTATGTGTTCTTTCATGGGATACCATGCTGTTGTAAGTCCAAAGCCATGGAGACAAGCAGTCACAGACTCACTTCGAAAACTGTGAGCACTCCCCTGCCCCAGCAAAGAACTTTCCTCTTTTTAAATTGATGCAGCTATTTTGTTATAGCAATGGAAAGATGACTAACATTAAAAACACATCTTTTGTATTTTTAACAGTAGCCATTCTATTGGGCTTCAGGTGTTATTTCATTGTGGTTTATTTGTACTTTCCTAATAATTAGCAATAATTATTTTTTTCATATATTTGTTGGTCGTTTATAAATCTTCTTTTGAGAAATATCTATTTGAGTATTTCAACTATTTTTGAGTTGGATTTTTTTTAGCATCTAGCTGTTGAACTATCAGGGCTAGCCAATGCATTTTTTGGTTCAACTTCTTATCAGATGTATGGTTTGCAAATGTTCTCTAATTTTATAGACTGTTGCCATGACCCGCACTGCATAGGGATTAACCCACCTGGAGTGATGGGGGATGACTAAGCCAAAGCTACATGTATGGGAAAGCTGGGGTTGGCAGGGCCACGCGCTCTGATGGAGCTGTATCAGCAGTGGGCAGCAGTGACCTTGTTTTATACACTGAAATTGAAGAGCGGGTATATTGTATACAGCCGCACTGGGTGGCAGGGCTAGCTAACCTCAGGAGGGGCCTCCTCAGGGAGCAGTCTCAGGCTGCGCCTAACAGGGATGGGGAGCTGTTCTAAGAGATTTTCTGTGCTCCTTGAACCATCACTGTTCACTCACAGGCCAGGGGAAGGCACTGCCCTTCTCCTGTGTCTGAGGCATTGGGGCCCTTGATGTGGCTGCCCTCACGTCAACAATACATTCTCTCAAGACTTGGTCCTCTCCCCAAAGGTTGTTTCTTTTTTTCTTTTGATGATTGTCCTTTCTGTTTCAGTTTGGTGCAAACCAACTTGCCGCCTGTGCTTTGGCTGCCTCGGCGTATGGAGGCATACTCAACATTCGTTGCCCACGTCAATGTCCTGGCACTTTCCCTCTGTGATCTCTCTTAGTAGTTCTGTAATTTTGGTCCTGCATTTTGGGTCTCTCTGTTTTGAGTTGATTTTCAGATCTATGTGAGATAAGAATTCAGTTCTATTCTTCTTAATCTAAGTTTCCCAACATGCCATTGAAGGGACTGTTTTCTCCCCATCCTGCATCCTGGTACCATATTGAAGATTAGCTGAGTGTAGTATGTGTGCTTATGTATGTGTTTTCTATTCTGTTCTGGAGATTCATATTTTTTTTTGCCACACCACACCATCTCAACTACTGTTTCGGTGGTCTTCTTTGGAGGTGAGGAAGGAGAAGGCTTCTGATTTTGTTCTTTTTCAAAATTGTCTTATTACTTAATTCCTTTAAGATTTCATGTAAAATTAAGGATTTCTCTCTATTTTAATTTTTAAAAAGACATTAAAAAGTCAATGGAGATTACATTTAATCTGTGTGCCACTGAAAGGACATTTAACGATATTAAAATTTCCAATTCAGAATCAACCTAAATTTATTTGGATCTTCCTAATTTATTTCATTATTGTTTTTATAGCTTTTACTTCACATTTCTTCCATCTATTTGGTTGAATTTATTGCTAAGAGTTTTATTATGTTTTGAAGCATCTATAGAGTTTTGGGACAAACATAAACTTCACAGGGACAATGAAAGACTAAATAGAGATAAATCCAGTGCTTTACAAAGGGACTGAAGAACTTAGTCTCCAAGAAAAAGGGATATAAAGTAAAGCAAATGCAAAACCAGAGAGAACTGTGACCTTTCTCACCATCAGGGGACTGTACCTTCAAGCTCTGTCAAGTTGCTTAAGGCTTTAAGGTATTGCACTGGTGGCGATGCCCACCATGTACTTTGGATTAGCCTGGTAAGATCCTTAGGTTGGTGACAGAGCAGTGACTCCCAAAGTGTCCCTGGTAAAGAGACACAACCATGACCTCTGCAGTGACCACCGTTGTGTCTCACGCATATTTCAAATTTCCTACATTTACGTTTGCTGCGTTCTCCTAGAAGGATGCTTCTTCTTGGATCTTCATGAGTAAAGAATGGCTCCCCATGCTGAGGGCCCTGGGGTGTCATGTCTGACTTTCCCTCTACAGCCAGTGCGCCACCAGTTCTGCTGACTGCACTTCCAGATCGTACCCTTTCCAGCTTCCATCGACCCACGAGCTTACGCTTTCATTGTGACTGCCTAATTCTAACCTGTATCTTACATGGTTCCTTCCTTCGGGCTCTTTCCAAACAGTGGTTAGAACACGGCACAGCCTGGCTCTTGTAACGTTGTGTAATCAAAATGGAGGGCTTCAGACAGGACTGAGATGCAGTTCCCTCTCGAGTCATGTCTACACAAGGCAACAAGGGCGCTTCAGCAGTTCAGCCAGCCTACCAGCCTCAAAACCTGGCTTTTAGTCTCACTTCCGTCTCTACTGGTTTCTATTCCTAGACAGCAGAGAGTAGGGGCAGAGCCAAGGAACACACACATGCCCAGTTCTTCTGAGGGGAGCCCCTAGAAGCTTGGAGAGTTTATACAACATCTTAAAAGTCATATAAGTACTTCGTGAAAGGACTGATTGGACATGGGGTTTGTATGAGTCAGAAGCCACTGGACTACTATCATGGTGAAAGAAAAAAATGTATAACTACTTTACTGCCAATTAACTCTAGAGACAATAAATTCTAATATATTGAAATAATTATGTAAAGTTTCCATTAATCTCAAGTTGAGCTTAACTGTCACAGTATTGAGGGTGAAAATGTAAATACATAGAAATAAGATCCCTTATGTTCTTTGTGAACATAAATGATAGGGATACTATTTGTGAATCTGTGAATTATAGGAGCCGGATGTAATACAACCAAAGGAAAAAAACTTTTTGTATGGCACAATCCCCTAAATAAGTTGTTAACTGGGGTATAGCAAAGCCTTAAAAAAATTAAAACTTAAATTGTCTACTCAACACCCTTTGTTATCTTTAGAGAAGTGATGCTACCATGAGGATGTCTTAAGTTAGGTCAAGTAGAAAAACAGATGAAACTAGACTTTAGGATACCTAATCAATGGCTTTTAATTTTGAACTATGCAGAACGGATCTTAAAAGCTCTCATTTCAGGCAAGAACCATGTTTGTGAACCCATAATCCCAGGCAGTGGGGGCTGGAGGACAACACCCTACATTAGCCTACCTGAGTGGCCACAGGGAAGTGCCATAGCCTACCTGGATGGCCACAGGGAAGTGCCACAGCCTGCCTGGGCGGCCACACGGAAGTGCCACAGCCTACCTTCATGGCCACAGGGAAGTGCCACAGCCTGCCTGAGTGGCCACAGGGAAGTGCCACAGCCTGTCTGGGTGGCCCCAGGGAAGTGCCACAGCCTGCCTGGTGGCCTCAGGAAGAGAAGTTCATTTCCCAAAGGTCTGGAAGCTTGAAATCAAACTGTCAGTGGGTTTTGTCTTTTCTGATATTTCTTTTCTTAGCTTATAGGTGAATGATTTGTTCTTGTGCTCGTCTTCCGTCTGTTTGCCCCCGTGTCTTGCGCTCCCCTTAAGACAGTCACTGTGGAGTAAGACCCACTCTTGTGACCTTACCTTACTTTAAGAAAGCTAATGTCCATATAAGATCACATTCTGGGGTATAGGAATGAGGACTTCGACATTTGAAGTTGTTTTTCCTTCCTTTTAAATAACATAACACACTTCTGAGAAAGACTGTTCAGCCTCTAGCAGTGAGTTTCCAACCCAGCATTAATATTCCTAACAGCCCCGGGCCTGACCGACTGTAGTGTGCAGGCAGATTGGAGTCAGCGCCCTCAGGAGTCCTCTGAAATGTTGCTGCTTAGATCCACATGAGTAATGTAACATAAAACCCACAAACACCACACACCAGCAGCCAGACACCTGCACCCTCCTTTACTGGTCAGTGCGGTCGGTCAGTGTTAGCTTACAAGTCCTCCCAGATGATCCTTCACGGGTACCCAGGTGTGACCACTACTGTTTTCAAGTTTGTAATTCTTAATTACACAAATGGAAGTATGGCATCACTCTGAAGACGTAGAGCTTTCAGTTGGATATATATGCCTAACAATGCAATAGCCAGGTCTAAAAGGCAAGCAGACATGTCTAAAATTGTATAATTTCAAAACAAAGCAGGGTTTTGGATAGATTTTTGTATGCACCATACTATTTTTTCTATTCAATGCAAACAAAGCAAAGAAGCTTGAGCACATCACTCAGAAAGCCAAATGGATTAAAGTAATTGATCCTTCATTGATTAAGCTGACTGAAATGTGGTAACGTACAGCGAAGGAATGTCTTACCTGAAGCAATGTCTTTCAGTTTCCAGAAGAGCGCCAGACTTTCCAGATGATATCAACCTCTGAGAGAAATTCCTTGATTTAATCAAGCCCATTTCTGTGTTTCGAAACAAAGCCACTTCTCTGGCAGCCTTCATCAAGGCCTCCAAACAGCTGGCTGCCTCCCGCAACACTGTTCGGTGACAGATTATCTTATGAAGCTATGGATCAGCTGCCTTTATAATTCTCTTAAATTGGTTGTATGTGCACTTCTTCACTCACCGGGTTCACCCGAAGGCTGCACTTGGCTGAGGAGGCTATGTACTCAGCGAGAAGGACCACCACTGCCGTGCTGGGCTACACCCCGCACACCAGCTTTTCAATTCTGTTCTAATAGTAGCTTCAGCTTTGTGACTTTATGTTCATTTTTAAATACTGTGACTCCTATCTTGATAGCATATGTGGTTGTGGAGGAAATTATTTCAGGGCAGTGTTTAAAAGCAGACAAAGAACTCTTAAACTATACATAAACATATACTTGGAGAGTCCTGCCAAAATATTTATACATATTACTTGTTTTTACATTTGTGTCGGGTTTATTATGCATTTATTATTGACTTATTTCTATACTATCAATTTGTTTATTTATGGGCCTATATTTTAGTTTATAATCTCCCTAAAGCAGGCTCACTGTGAGACAACCCAGTATGGCCCTGAGTTCATAGTCTTACTGCCTCGGCCACCATAGTGCTGGGTGTGTGCCATCACATGGCTTCTAACTGGTTTGTTTTTCTTAGTGTACAAAATAATGGATTTCTTAGGAGATTTTCATCCATGCATAGTTTGTACTTTGCTCATATTCACCCCTCCCCATATTCCTTCTTCCATTTTGTCCATTTTCCTCTGTTGATTTTTGATGCAGGTATTTGCTGATGTGAAACTTTAACTTATAAAAAAATGTCCTTTATATTTCTGTAGGAACTAATTACTTTTGAAGTTAGGAGATATCTATGTCTTGGTGAAAAGTCTGAAGAATTCCAGGGACCAATATGAAACTGGCTTTAAATATGTCATCTTTACACATATTATCTAAAGGCACTTAGGTCTAGAGCTAAATGCCTGAAGGGTGGGACCTTCCCCCGCCCACCTCCTTCCTCTCCCCACCTATTCACGTATAACTGATCTAGGATCCAAGAGCCCAGAGGTGATGAAGCTATCAATGAAGGGGTTACTCTTATTTCAAAGATGGCTGAATAAGAAGAAAGGGAAAGAGGCATGCTGTGTGCTGTGTGCCTTGTGCTGTGTGCTGTATGCTATTTGAGTGGTTTGTCTGTGGAACCGGAAGGTGAGAGTTGGCTGGCTGCTCAGTGCACCTGTGAGTGGTAGTTACTGAGGGCTCATTTAAACTCCTTTATCGCCTTCCCTCCCTTGTTGGAGAAGATAATAACATTAATTGATCTGACCTTTTACAAACTTACCTTTTAGCCCCACTGGTGGCTTTTTATCCAGGATTAGCTACTTCCAAAAATCTCCCAGGGAGCCTATTGGGGGCATGACTCATCCTGCACTCACCAGGGTATCTGAGGACAGAACAGGGAGGGCTCCCTGAGTGATTTGGGGGGACTGGGGTAGTGGGGTGTAGTCTTACACTGGTCTATGCAAAGGCCTCTGGGAGCTTTTGAGGGCCTTTTCTGAGAATGGTACTTTTTGATTCTTCCCACTGCTGTAAAGTCTCAGTCTACACACGCCCCTCAGATAAAGACTGTTTTTTTACTAAGGACTATGGGGCACACAGGAAATACCCTTCGTATTTCCTATTGTTCACCTAAGTAGCCATTGTCTTAATTTCACAGGATGTGATTGGTGTTCTGGCCAGAGAGAAAACCACTGCCCACTGAGGTTCTTTGTTACCTTTCACACAGTTAGGTAACTCTGTTTTTTTTTTTTTTTCCCAATTACATCTTTTTCTTTTGACGTTGAGCAACACAGATCATCCTATCTGGAAAATTCTTTCCCCCATACCATTATTATCATTGGGTTATTTATTCTTCTTTATGTATCTCCATCAGCTCCTATTCTAACAGGCTCTACTCCCTGCTCCCACCCCAGTCATTTCCTCTTCTAATCATGAAGTAATTTTTCATCCTGATGGTTATATTTGTGTTTCAATGGAGGACAATATAAAATATAATACAAACTATGAAAACAGCCTCCACTTTATGAAATCAGCAAGACACACGGTATGTGTGTGTTTTCATCCAGCATAAAATTTGCTGAGTATGTGGTTGCCCTGAAGGATAAAATTGGGAAGATGGCTCTTTTCCAACCTTTGCGCATTCGCCGTAGGTTCTCTTGTCTAATGAGCAGGGACTCAGAAGGACTTTGATTTCAGCCCTGATGCCCTGATGAAGGACATGCCTAGGCAGTTAATTGGAACTATTTTAGCTGGCTCTCTCCTAACTGGGAAACTTTCTTCCGCTGTTCTAGTCTGGGGATCCCAGGATCCCAGCAGTGCCGAGCACAAGACCAGCTCCTACACACAGCAGTGACCAATGGCTGAGGGACCATTTTCAGTATTTGTGGTGAAACTGCAACTTTAAAATAAGTAAAGAGTACGTCTAGAAGCCATATACAGCCCGTTCCTCTGTCCTCCCATTTCTGAGAGCAGCATCTCAATGTTTTTAGCTGTTGTATTGGAGTTTTCTCCTTTTGTGGAAACAACAGCCCTTTGATTATTAAATTTACTTCATGTTAGGAAGTTGGGAGTTTTACACAGACTTCCCTTTCCTCACCTCCCTAATGTAATTAATCATGTCTAAAGTTTTGAGGTTGTTTGTTTTCTTGCTTTGTTTTGTTTTTGTTTTTCTTTTTGAGAGAGAGGATCTTACCCATAGTTCAGATGGGTCTTGAATGCATGATCTTCCTGCCTGTTTCCTAAGCTGGTATTATATGAGTATACTACCACAATCAGATTTTTCTCAATACACATTATTACTTGAATGAAAGTTTCTGGAAAGAAACACACCTTACACTGAACCTCAGCCAGGATGATTGACAGGTTAGCCCTTCAGTGAGGATGGATGACTGGCTAGATGATGATTGACAGGTTAACCTTTCAGTGAGGATGGATGACTGGTTAGCTCTTCAATGATGTTGAGAGGTTAGAGTGTGGCAAGACTAGAGCCTAATTATTTGGTCCATCTCTATCCCTTTACCAGCCATTTGTTACTTTCTTCTGTATGAATCTTACATCCTTATGACTATTAGGTAAGTCCTTTGGAATGTACAAACAGACCCCTAATGTCTACCAACCAAAAGGTTAAGAATGTCATCAGCTAGCACATGAGGCCTATAGCTGGATTCCCCTGCTCTCTTGTGCTCTGCCTACCCAATGCTTCTGGTAATAGACTTGCAGAGTGTCTTGAATTATGATGTTCTTTGTTCTGTTACTATAAAAATTTCACCAAACTGTTACCTTGTTGGAATGTGGAGTTTTCTGAATCTCTGTTCTTGGTCATGGTTCTAGAATATACTACCACTTGTGCCTTTTGAGGCGAGACTTGTGTTTTTTTGCACTGACAGTTATGACTGTGTAAAAGGTTACACTGTTGAGTGATCTACTGCATGACTCTCTTAGCGCTCATTTCGTTGTTCTTTTTACATAGAGCTGGTAATGCCTTTGTTTCATCTTCTATTTACTTTTTTTCATTGGAGCCCTCCAACATTCTCTAAACAGTCTATAAAACCTCTCTAAGTGTTCCACATGGCCACAGAAGTCCGCAGCATCTTTTCATTCCAGCTTCCTGGAACCATGCCTTCCAGTCCCAGTGTGCAAAGCCATCAGGCCAGAGGTATAATGTCACTCAGGATATGCCCACTGCTGCTGCCCCAGGGATCCTAGACACCTGTCATGGTTTCTTACTTTATATTTTTGGGGTACAATCTATAGTAACTTCTTGCAGAAAGGTACTCAGAAATAAATTTTTAAAATTTTATGTAACTGGGTAGATAGGCATAGTGGGTAACTGAATACAGGGGCAAATGACTCAGGGGGTTTTTGTTGTTGAGCGCCCACCCAATAAATATCATTTTATAGAAACCTTTCTTCTCTTAGGCAGTTCATTTTCCCAGAGAAGAATCTTCATTCATCTACCAGGGGAATAAAAGCAGAATATTGAAGTGGATTTGAAGATCTTACTGTTCAGTGCAGAGCTTTTCCACACAGAACATTCTTGGTACTAAGACTTTTTACCCACCCCCCACCCCCTTAGTGACTGATGTGCCTGTGTCTCTGGAGGATAAGTATCATATTTCTAGTGGGTGGTGACAAATAGGTCTTGGGATCTGGGACATGCTGGTAAATATTTTAAGATTTCTAGAAAACACACAAACAAGCAACATCAACAGAAGAAAATGAAAGCCAGTCCAGAAATCCAAGTTCAAATTTGTAGCATTGGCTGGTGTCAGTAGTGTAATGTTCTCACGGGGTTTGCTATGGAGCTACTGTCCTGGGGTTACCATAGAGCATTACCTACAATGAGGTCCTGCCAGTCCTGGGGAGCCAGCTGCTGCTCATCAACTGCAGAATCTAAGACTGTCTGGTTCTATCGACAGCATTTTATCTCTCAGAGCACTCTGCGTCACCATTTGTTGGCTCTCAGGCACACATTGCTTTAGCTTTCCTTTCCTGTGTTACAATCTTTTCTAAATCTTGTCTCTGTCTTCAACTGTTAAATCTTTCTTTTACTGAAGTTGGAGTTTTTGTTTTTGTTTTCTGACATCTACCTGGTTCTGGATGAATCAAAGGGGAGCAAAATTATCTTTCCTTTGTGGCTTCTTTACTTTTCTGTTGCTGTGATAAGATACCCTGACAAAAGCAACCTAAGGGGGCAGGGAGCTTAGTTTTGCCACAATCTGCCATGGGAGGGAGCTGAGGTCTCGGAGGTGGGGGGACAGAGCGGGGATGGGGTGCTTGCAGCAGCGTCATATTCACCTACAGTCATAGAGCAGAGAGAGACAAACAAATGCTGTTAGTAGGGCCTGGAGAGATGGTTCAGAGGTTAAGAACACTGACTGTTCTTCCAAAGGTCCTGAGTTCAATTCCCAGCAGCCACATGGTGGCTCAGAAACATCTATAATGAGCTCTGGTGTTCTCTTCAGGCCTGCAGATACAACTTGTAAACACAATAAATAAATTAATCATAAAAAATGCATGTTAGTGCTCTGTGACTCCTGGTTAGTTAGTTGTGACTCCTGGTATTTTCTGCTGGACGGAGTCTAGAGTTGCCAGGGTGACAGCGGCCGTGCTGTAGAGGATTATCTTGATTGGTTTACTGTCACAGGAAGACCAGGGTGGTGTCACTATTCCTCGACTCGGATTCCGGACGGTAGAAGAAGATGAGAAGAAGTAAGCTGAGCGCTCACATGCACTTGTGTCCCTCCCTTTCTGCTTTCTGAATGTGCGTACAGTGTGACCAGCTCCCCCAGGCTCCTGCCACTGTGACGTCCCTGCCACGATGGGGGCGGGGGTGCAGGGTGTTTACCACCACATCAGGAAAGAAACTGAAGTCCATTGCTATCATGACTAAAATAAAAACTAGCTATTAAACGACATCTTATCAGGCATGGTGCATATACGTGCAATCTAAGCCCTTGGAAGGCAGCTGCTTGTGAGTTTGGAGCCAGCCTGGGATACACAATGAGATACCCCAAAACCCCAAGCATGCCTTTGTTGCTAAAACTATTTTCAACATTTTCATTAAAGATTTACCCAGGTCTTTAATGTATAAGGCTATAAGAAGTACTTTTTGATTTCAATATGTAGACCAAATTGTTCGATGCCGCTTTGAACTACACACGCTTTACATCAGGTCTTACGGGAAAATCCCAGCAGTTCATGGTGAGACTTTGAACTTAAAAGATACGTTTAAGTTTAAGGAGATGGTAAGACTTGATCCACTGTCTTAGTGTTCTGTTGCCGTGAAGAGACACCACGGCTGCATCAGCTCTTACAGGAGAAAGCCTTTGGCTGGGGCAGGCTTACAGGGTCAGAGGTTTGGTAGTGCGTTCTCATCATGGCTGGGAGCATGGCGGCATGCAGGCAGGTGCTGGCTGGACCAGTGGCTGAGGTCTACGTTGTGATCCAAACAAGGCAAGCCCCGCCCCCACTCCCTCTCAAGTAGTGCCACTCCCCCAGGGACCAGGCTTTCCATTATATGAGCCTATGGGGGCTGCTCTTATTCAATCCACCATGTTCACCTCCAGTGTGACCCTTGTAAATCCTGTGGTGGTGGTGTCTTTCCTCTTTGGAGAAGAGGAAGCCGGCATTAGAGATGTGTTTAGTCTGTTTTTGGAATACACACACACACACACACACACACACACACACACACACACACTCTTGCATGCACAAAGTCAAGATCGAAGCACAAATTAGAAAGAACACTGCAGCTCATATGACAGACAAGAGGAACTGTAAAGATCAATCAATCAGAGGATGGCAAACAGCCCAAAAGGAAACACAAGGACAGATACTCACTGATAAGGGAGCAAAATTACAGTAAAGATAAGCAGAGGCCCTTGCTGCAGCTGAAAGAAGCTTAAGAAAAAACAGTGGTGCTTTTCTGCTCTTGGGACACTGAGACTGAGGTCTCTGGGGTGCATTGGAGTGGGGGTAGGGTTCCCGGGCCTTTGACCTGGATGCCCAGCCCCGTGCCTGTCTCTCCTTTCACAGTGATCCCTTGAGTGCTGTTCTTCTGTGGAACCGTTTCTTGGAGAATGCCTTGGCAGTTGTGGGTTAACGAGGCCGCCCAGCTGTGTATGAGTCACAGGTGGCAGCTACTTCACATTCCTGGGAGCCAAGCATGCTCATCATCTTAAACGACTCCTTCCTGCAGGAGCCAGAATTGGCTGGCTGGAGCCATTTCATTGGGTCTGATGTCACTTTCTGAGACATCCTACTACTGCCTATGCATGCCGAGGGGCTGTCTCTAGAGGAAAACAAAAGGAAATGAAACCAAACTGTGGGCTTCCGGAGGAGGAAGGAACTACATTGGTCCCTGGATTCATTTCTTCAACACTTTTTTTATTGAATACTTAGTGTGTGTCAGACACTAACTATTGGGCATGGGAGGTGAATAGAGGAGTAGAGGAAGTTGATAAATAAATATGAAATTCATACACATGCAATATATATATAGTGGTGCACATCAAATACAGTGTGTTTCAGAATCACCTGGGGACTTGGGTCCTGATGTGAGAGGCCTGGGCAGCATCTTCAGATGTTGTAGTTCCGTTTGCTTTCCAAAGTTATGTTTGCGTGTGTGTGACATGTGCATATGTGTGTTATGTCTGTATGTGCCTGTGCTCCATATAGAGGCCAGAGGAGAGCATGGGTGTCTCGTTTCATCACTCAGTCTGATTTTCTTCAGACACAGAGCCTCTCATTGACTCCGTAACTCACTGGTTCTGGGCTAGTTCTAGCTGCCTAGCAAGTATCATTGATTCGCCTTCCTGTGTCACCCACAAGCCCTGGAGTTACAAGTGTGCTTGTTTGTCCATGCCAGGCTTTTGGTGAGGGTGCTGGGGAGCTACACTCAGGTCCTCACCTTTGCATAGCAAGCAGCACCTTTGCCTGGTAAACCATTCCCCTAGTACCCAGAGGTCACATTTTGAGATTTACTGGTGTCAGGTGGGGGTGGGTGGTCCCAGTGAGGACATGCTTGTGGGTAGAAGCCTAAATGAAGAGACACAGCCTAGGATGTAAAGATGAAGCAATGGCAGAGTTGAGGATGGGAAAGAAAGGAGCCTCCCAGGCTCCTCTGTGGGAAGCAGAGGTGGTAAAGCTTCAGAGTAAAGGTCAAAAGGGCAACCGGAAGCAGGCCAGGAGCAGTGCTGGTTCTCCACTGTAAGAGAATGCTCAGAACCGGAGCCCACCTCTGGAGACCAACTTCAGTAATCCGGTGGTACTTAGGTATGTTTAAGAGCCTCTGGGGCTGAGAAGGGTGATCATGGGCCCATTGCAGTAGCCGTGGAAAGTTGATTGTATTTCAAGGGTGTTGGATTTTTTTTAGTAGTAAGAGACATAATTGGGATTAGTTTCTGCCTTCTGGTTGTAAAAACAGACCTCGTAAAGTGTCCAGAATGAGTGAGGGTATCAGTGAGAAAGTGTCATAATAGCCCAGGTGGAAGTGATTTCTGGCTTTGTCTGGGTGGCAAGAAATGGGATGTGAAATGCGATGGAATTTTAAGGCTAGGACTGTGATCTTGCTGATGGACTAGCTGTGAGAGAGGCCAGCAGTCTCAAAGAAGACCCTAGCATCCCCTAGCAGGGGTGAAAGACAACCACTTGAGAACACTGGGGTTGTAAATGGGTTTGTGGGGAAATAAAAAGAAGTTCCCCCTCCATCCTCTCTTCACAGTCCTCCCTCATGCCCCCCACCTCCCGCACTCTGTTATAATCAGAAAAGGGCAGGCCTACCATGGCTATCAACCAGCCCTGGCATCTCAATGCAGCAAGAACAGGCAATTCTCTCCTATTGAAGCTAGATGAGGGAAGGTGTGGCGCCCACACCACCGCGGTACCGAGTCAAGGGTGAGGGACTGCGGATTTAACTCATACACACACACACACACACACACACACACACACACACACACACACACACTAACACAGCGGGTCCTTCGTGCTAAGAGAGCAGCAGCCACGGCAGCGGTTTATTATTCTCCTCTGTTCAGAGTTCCAAAGAGCCTTCTTATAGGCAGCAAAACAGGACTCCTCCTCCCAGGTGAAATCCCCCAAGAGGTGATTGCACACAGGAGGAAAAGTCTTGAGGAAGGGAGGGGCACATTCTCAGAGCAGTAAACATGACTAGCTAACCAAGATAAACACAGACATGGAAGCTGCTAGAAACAGGACATGAAACAGCAAGACAGGCAGGCAGCACAGTCGGGCCTGGTTCCTACAGGAAAGGGCTCCAAAGGCAGGCAACAGAGTCAGAGACAGCCCCTGCTGTTAGGAGTCCCACATGAAGACCAAGCTACACAACTGTATGTGTGGAGAGCACAGGTCAGTCCCGTGCAGGCTCTCTGGTTGGCTGTTCAGTCTCTGTGAGCCCTTACAGACCCTGGTTAGTTGATTCTGTATGTTTTCTTGTGGTGTCCGCCCCCCCCCCCCCCCCCCGGATCCTGAAAACCTTCCTCCTCCTCTTCCGCGGGATTCCCGAGAGCTCCACCTAATGTTTGGCTGTGGGTCTCTGTATCTGTGTCCATCAGTTGCTGCGTGAAGCCTCTCTGATGATGGTTATGCTAGGCTCCTGTCTGCAAGTACAGCAGGGTATCATTAACTGTGTTGGGGGTGAAGTTTGGATATGCTAAGTTTAAGGTGCTTTTTAAGAACAGCTAGGAAGCAGATTCTTTTTTGGGAAATAGAGTGGAACTGGTGGCAGATAGAAGAAGCTTTGCTCCTTTGACAGGTCTGTGGGGTAGCTGTGGCAGGTATGATTATTTTTCTCATGGGATTTACATGTAAAGTGCAAAGTCTGCTATATCATGTGACTTTTAAATGGGTGAATAGAAACAGGGCAGGGGGCTTTCTGGGTATTTAGCATGTTAGCTTAGGCTGGTGGTGCTGGCAGGCATTTGTTGTTTTGATGGAAATGTGGATTTGATCACAAGATAGAGAGGACATCAGATATCCAGTGATTAAAGATTACATCTCCATTAGATCATCACAAAATATTTTTCCAGTCAATTAAACCCCCCAATTCAGAAGAGCAGAGTGTTTTGATATGAGTGATGTGTCCCTTTGATGACCCATGGACAGAAGGATCTCAGGCTCCTCTGGGCTTCTGAGAACTGTCTCTGGTTACCTGTTTGCTTTCCTGCACGAGTACTGCAGTCGGTGTGATTTAGTAAGATCAAACTAAGGTTGGGGCCTGACTTTACTCAAAGTCTCCTTTCTCCTCTGTTTGTCAGCTTCTACCAACCCACAGGACTGGTGATGGTGATTATGGTTGTGGACAGTTCATCATTCAGGGCCTGGAAGTCCTTTATGACAACTTCTTTGTGGAATACTCATATGGAGTCAGAGCTGATTTATATGAGATCTCAAAGATGATGAGCATCTGTCTTTAAGTTCCTTTCCTGATGTTGGGATTTATTTCTAGAAAGAAGAATCACCTTTACAGTTAGGGAGACAGAATGCTGCTGAGAACTGTTCACATTTACCCAGATGCCCAGATGTGTGAATGAGCAGATGGTATCTTTACGTAGTCCAGGCTGATGCACCTCTGGATTGTCTGCGCCCATTTCTAGCTGTCAACCCCACACAGGGACCAAAGTCTATGCTCCATCCTTGTGATTAGGGGCCATGATGAAGTTAACTGGCTCATTCTAGCAGCTGCCACCCATAGTAGTCTTCTTAAAGGGTGGGAAGTCACCTTTGTGAGAATGCCTTCACAATTCACTGAGGACTGCAACGTTAAACTGGGGGACATGTTGGAAGTGAGAGCCAAGGTAGCAGAGGAGAATGGCCACCCACACCGAAAGCAAATTAGTGAGGAAGGGACTTATTTTGGCTTATGGAGTCCATGGTGAGGAGGAAGGTCGGATGGGTGGGGGGAGCAGGAGAAGGAAGCTGAGTAGTCACAATTTCATCTGTACACAGAAAGGCTGGACACAGAACAAGAAGTGGGGTGAGGATGTAAACCCTCAAAACCTACCCTCTGTGTTATGCTTCCCTCAGGAAGGCTCCACCTCCTTAAGGTTCTGTAACCTCTCCACATAGACAACAAGTGCTCACCTACAGGAGCCTGTGGCGACAGGGGGCTGTTCTCGTTCAAATCACAGCAATGGTGCCGGTGACGGGAATTCATTGTTCTGTAAAGCAGTAGACAGGGAACAGGGGTTCCAGAGAGAAGCTTGCATTGCCTCAGAGCTGGGGAAAGCGGTCTGTGAAATAATGTAGTGCCAGGATGTCCAGAAGGGCATTCAAGATAGGAGATGTTTGGAGGGTGAGTTTAAGTAGTCTTCTCTGTGGCTGTGCCAACTCTTTGTCTGCCTCCTCCTACCCTTAAAATGATGGCCCCAGTAAGGCACATGTTGGTAGCCTTTGTGAGGTAGAGGCAGAAAGATCAGAATCTCTGGGGCAGCCTTGTCTATGGAAACAATTCAAGACCAAGATGGGTGACGTGAGACTCTGTCTTAGGAAACAAATGCATGGACAAATGAACAACAACCAGCCGATGGACCAAGTAAGTTTCTTATGCTTATGGGTGTAATGACTTGTGTGGGTGGGGAACCCAAGAAAGCGCGAGTTTCCCATGTGTCTAGTAGTGAGCACACAGAACTGATTTTGTGGCGACAGATTTTACTCTACTTCCAACTACACATTTAAGGAACCCTTAAAAACTTTGGGAGGCTCTAAATTCATATTATACTTGAGTTGAAAAAGTTTGAGCAGCAAAGAGTTTCTCTTGGCCAGTTAGAGTCCCTCCTTTTTTATGTGACTGGAGCCCCATTGGCTCTTCTTCAGCTTTTTGAAATGTTTCACTGAACCCAGATTCTCACCCATGCATCTTGTTGCTGTCACCTCCACCAGCTAGAGTAGATGCTGCGGCCCTTATACCCTTTACTCAATTTCTCCTTCTTCCGGTCCCTCTGTCTTGCATGAGACCACTGCACATCTCTTTTGTATCCTGTCTAGAACTTGAACCCAGCCAGATCTCCAGTCACTCTGGAAGGGAGGTCAGACATGACGAATGCTTTGGTAAATTCTTTTTCTGGGTATGAATGTGGGTGGAACATTTGTTCTTCAAAGATCATATATTACGCGGTTTTAAACAGACAAGAATTTATGGCATATCAAGCAGTTGATAAAGGCTGTTTCACTAAAGAGATGTCCACAAAACCTTCACTGTTTGCCAAACTCTAACACCCAGAACCAATGCCGCAAAAACAGCCTACACCGAAAACACCAAAGTCAGCGTAAAATGTTTCCTAGGACACGATCACAAATGCTGATATAATTAAGACATCATTTGTGTATCTTTCCTGAGGTTTTTTTTGGGGGGGGCTGCTTCAGACTGCCCAGATATAAGCACACAGAACTGTAAGATATGCCTGTGGTTTCCATGTGGATACTGAATGCTTGTCTTCATCCTAACCGAAGGCTAGAATTCTCTGGTACAGTAGTGAAGTTGTTTTCAGTCAGAAAAATTATACTACAAAACCCTCTTTGGTTATCCAGGGCCAGATCGAGATGCTCAAAGTGGCAAGAAAATAATTCTAGCCTCAGGGCTGCTCTACCTTGGAGTAGCATGGTTGTAAAATCACAGTAATGCATTTCTTTCTGGAGCTGTTGCTTCCTGGGAGACCCACTGTCTTGCAGCCAAGTGTTTGAAGGTAGGAAAGATGAAAACAATGGGTAAAGAAGGTCAGGGGGTACAATTGCTTATAAGACCTATCTGACATAAGATTTACGACCCGGGGTTGAGCGTAGTTATAAAATTAGAAAACGTGTCCTTCATATCCTGTTTACTTTGGAATAGAAATACATATAACTATCGTCTTCTTGACCCTGTGCTCAGCCTTCCTTCTAGAATCGTGCACACTGTCTTGGGAACTGTGCCAATTCCCACTGGATACTTGCATTTCTTTACAAGACCCTCCTCCGTCTCTACTCCCATCTGCTCTTTGACAGGGCAAGAGCAGACAGCAGGGAGAAGGTTCCTGACTGATGCTGGTCCTTCCTTTGAAAATGTCACCCTCACTGGGAAAGAGTCAACTCCCGTGTGACTGCAGATTACATGCGATATGAAATTTAGAGGATCTGATAGCTAGGCTTGCTGCCCAGGGCAAATGAGTCTGCAGTGAGAAAGTTGCACGGCGAAGGGAGCCTGCTTGCTTCCCAAGCAGCCTGAGTATCCTGGATCTTTAATATGGTGCTTTAGCACTGGTTCTGTATCTCGCTTTTGCTGAGGCCTGTCATTTAACAACAACAGCAACAAAGCCAGTAAGAAAACCACTAGTGTATATGCAGGCTATGTAGGACAATGTCTAACGACAGGCTGGAAGGGTTTCATCGAAGTTTACAGACTGTAGTGGTTGGAGCCAACAGAAACCCTTCAGATTGATTGTGTGACTGTCTTCTGACAGATGTGTAATGGTCCGCCAAGACAGTTCAGAAGCCTGAAGACTGGTGGTGGTCTCTTTTGGTTGGTTAGGACAGCCAAACTTAATTTGTCTGGGTGTTGAGCACTCACGATCAATTTACCTCACGATCGATTTACCAGGATGGATATGGCTATGTTGCTTTGTCTCTCAGCAGAGAATCAGGGCCTTTCTGAAACCTGAGTCAGGACTGCCAAGGTAATTCTGTTTATTAGCAGCAGGGTCCCACACGGAGCGTGTCTTTCCAATACTTCCATCTACCCACAGCCTCTCTTATTCTCTGTCAGATTCCGCCAGTGTCTAAGATTGCAAGAAATCAATTCACAAACTTGATCTTCAACTTTATGTCCTATCAGGCCTTCCCAGACCAGGGCCAGTTAATTCTGTTGGTGGTCATCCACTCAGTGCTGCATAAAATCACCAATGGTAGCTTATTTTCTTGATGTTTTTGTATTTACCCTTTAACTCAGCAGAATGAGTTAGTTGTAGACTTAAAATGCAATGAACAAATTGGGGGGCTGGAGCGATGACTCAGAGGTTAAGGGAACTGACTGCTCTTCTAGGGGTCCTGAGTTAATTCCCAGCAGCCACATGATGGCTCACAACTATCTATAATGTGATCTGATGCCCTCTTCTGGCTTGCAGGGGTACAAGCAGACAGAGCATTGTATACATAATAATAAATAAATAAATCTTAAAAAAAAATTGGGAATCCCAGGAGAAGGCATTTAATTTATCTGTCTGAAATTCTTCTCTGAATGGGAGACCTTTCAGGGCATAGCTGATCTTGGTAAATATTATTTTGTCTCATTAGTGTATGCTGCCTGTGTGGACTCTTGACTGGATGAACCACTCCTTCATAATGTGTAATAATTGGTACCAACTGAGGGAGCTGAAGTGTGCTTGACACTGCTGATGTTTTCATACTACATCCCATGAAAGTCAACCTTCAGAACAGCAGGTTCTGTGGTATTTACTCTCTTCATTTTACAGTGGGTAAAACTAAATATAGAGAAGCAATGTGACTAAGGCCCTGTGACCAGTGAGGGCCATGACTCAGGCTTGCTGACTCTGACATGGTCCCTGGAGTTTGATTTTCCACACCATTCTGATACTCCCGAGGATGCTCATCAGCTCTGCCTTCTTCGAGTTGGACCTTTTGTCTCTGTGAGTTACTTCTCTCCCTTACTTTAGGTAGGGAGTGGGCAGTGGTGGCTATGGTAATGCCAAGAACAGAAGACCTCTGGCAGCTCACCCAGGGATAGTAGCTCAGCTGTGGCTGAACCACTGAATGACATTCTGCAGTCTGAGTTGAATGGAGGCTGCTTCTCTGCGGCTTGATCAGAACTTCACCCCGCAGGTTACCTAGGGGTTATTGCTGATTCGACTGCTTGCTTTGTCTACGCACTCTCTATTTTCCCTGCATACTCCACCATGCCTTCTTCCAGCCTCACAACCAAGTCATGCTGGACCAGTTAGTCCTTCTCAAGATGTGAACTCCATTTATTCTCATCAATTAATTTCTGCCGACTAAATCTTTCTTGTTAAACTCTGTGAGGACACTGAAACTCAAAGATTTTTAACTTTTGTTTTGTGTTACTGTGTCTTGAGTATATGGCATTTATTTTATATTCTTTCACCAGATTATAATTTGGGGGGGGCAGGCAAGGCTGTTTTACACCTCTTTGAATGCTAGCAAAATGAACCAGTGAGTGAAAGCCTTGTTCTTTTAGATTCGTCATCCTTTCTGGAGTCCTATGACACCTCTCAGCAGTAGAGTGCTGGTGGCTTTTCTGTGACACTGTTGTGCACAGGTGTGTTAATTCCTCCTCATGCTGTAACCAATGGTGTCCTGATGCCGATCTTGTTCTTGGGCTCTGATCTTCTCATATAGTCCTGGACTGTCTGACTTCTGTAGTCACTCTCAGGCCTTCTGTCTGTGCTCACGCAGGTAACTCGCCCTGAAGAGCCCTTGTCTTACTCCCAGCTTTACGTGGAGGAGGCTGTACTCATATCCTTACTTTTCATAGGTGTAATCTTGTGTCCCACATCAAATGATGTGGTAATTGTTCATCTTCATTTTTCCTTTTCACCTTTAATTGGTCGATTGAATTAATTATTCAGTTATGTCCAACAAAGCTGCAAAGTAGTTCCCATGTCCTGTCTTAAAGTAGATTGATCCCATTAAAGCAATTTTGTTTTTTTACCCTCTCAAATTCAAACACAAAATGACCCCACATTTATATCTAATTTTAAATAATAAACACAGTCTTCCACATTTCTGGCCACATTCAGTTATCTCCTATGATTTTCTTTTCTTATCTGCTCATTTCTATGCTTCTAGCTTCAGTTTGCCAGCTGATATCTATCTAGTTGATCTCTGGTTAAGAGTTTGCTGTGAGGAAAAAAAAAAAGAGTTTGCTGTGATAAAACATTGAAAGAGAAATAAGTTAGATGTTTTACGGGGCAGAGAAGATTTCAGTATTTCACATATCCATAGGAGCTTTAGACTTTCTTTCAACTCTTTGGTATCTGTCTTCAGATATTATTATGGAGCGTGATTAATACAAGAATGTTGGATCAAAGCCATTGTAAGTGTGAAATTTTCAATTCAACAAATGTTTATGTTTGACTATCTTTTATGAAAGCTGTATGAGCTAGAAGCTATTATGCCAAACATAATTAAGATCTTGTCACAATCCTAACAAAAGGAAAGAGAAAGAAAAATGCCAGTGGAGTGAGGAAAAGAACTGTATTTCTTAAGAAAGTCTCCCAGTGTATATGCCCTGTGCACAGTAGCATATATAGCCACGCTCTGCTGCGTGGCTCAGTCAGGAACTGCTGCTTCAATACTCTACTGTTCAGATCTCTAAAAAGTTACCATAGAGATCACACGCAAATCACCAAATTACAAAGACTTTGTGCAAAATGAAGTGCGGAACATCTAATCACAGTGAACTTTCCTTTAGAAAGTATTTAAGCTCATAAAGTACCGACGTGAATGTCACAGCAAATGTCAGCTAGCACGATTCTGAAAATGTACCAGAACACCTGTGACAGGATTGTTCCGCAATCATAGTTGCTATTTATTGAATGTTCTTATGCGTAAAAGTTGCTCTCTTCCCTGCCTGAGAAATGAGGTCTGAAGTGGACTCTGTTCTGAACCCCAGCGGCTAAACCCAGTGTCACTCACACAGGCAGTGGGCAGGTGTGTTGGACTCCAGCCCCAAGCAGTTTGGCTGTAGAATCTATATTATTAGCCATGGATCCTTTGGCTTCTAATTCTGCCACTGTTCTCAGACTTTGGTATGAGTGTAAGTCATCTTGGGGCAGCTGCCAAAATACAGATTCCAGGGCTCTGGTTTCAGAGGGCTGAGTTCAGTAGGTCTGAAGCTAAGCCTAAGAATCTGCATGTAAGATAAATGCCTGCATGTTTCTGTAACCCTGCAGCATACTCTGTGATATGTGCTCTCTCTGTTTTTTTTATCCATATGTTTGCAGACAAATATGTAAAACTCATATCTTGTTCTACCAGCATTATTGTTCCTATATAGGGTACCTTAGAGAAAGACCATCTAAGAAAATCACCCGAATTAGCAATTTTAGCTATTTGTCTTTGGCCAAGTTACTGGTATTAGTCTGTGATCTCCAGAGAAGGTGAGCCAATAAGGTGTGTGTGTGTGTGTGTGTGTGTGTGTGTGTGTAAAAAGAGATTTATTTTCAGGAATCAGCTCATATGATTATGTTTGCTGCCGAGTCCAAAAGCTGCAGTGTGGGCTGGCAGGCTCGAGACCCAGGAGAGCCAAGGGTGTGCTGAAAGCTGGAAGTAGCCTCTGAGAAAATTCCTCTTGTGTAGAGCCTGTGATGCTGTCTTCAACTTACTTTCAATTGCTAGGATGAGACCAGTCCACATACAGAAAATTTACTATACCTAAACTTTAGTGTTTGGAATATTAATCTCAGCTAAAACCCGTCTGCATGTTGACACAAAACCACCCATCACACTATTCAAAAGTCTTATGAGAAAGACTGAGAGGAACTGGGTCAGCACGTGGCAGTTATGGAGTAGATGCACTGAGTGGGTGACCATGGGACACTCCTTGGTGACTGGTAGCTTTAGTTTGCCTCACCTAGAGGTTTTCCATTTTAGCTTTTCTGAAATGTGAAGATTTGGTAGTTCCTAGCAAATTCTACATGAAAATCTTTATTTCTGAGTCTCTGGGGTGGGGGTTGAGGGGGAGAGAAGAAGAAAGGATGAAGCTTAGCCATTGTGTAACCACAGTGTAACTGAGTCACAGATGGCACCTGCAGGAGGGGTTTGTATCTCTAGTCCCCGTGTGTGTCTCATTGGTCCACTGCATTTTTACTGTAAGTTTCAGGACTCCTGCAGGCACTTTAAAAAAGTACGTTGTGTGTATGTTTGTGTATCTGGCATGGTGAGATGATGGTTGCCATGGTGGTATGTACTTGTGAGTGTAGGTGCCCTTGGAGGCAGGAGACATCAGAGCCACCTGGGAACCAAAGACTAGTTTCCTGGAACAGTATGAACTCTTAACCAATGAGCTCATTCTCCAGGCACTTGAGATCTTTGCCTTGCTAGCTATTAAGTAACTGTGTCAACTCGTCATCCAGACTAAAAATGGCAAAGGGATCTGGATCTGCCTCTCGGTGTAGAACAGTGGCCTTGCATGTGCGGTGGCCTAGGTTCCACCCATAGCAACACACACACACACACACACTCATACATGCACACATGCACACATTCACACTCACAGACACCTACAGACACACATGCTCACATGCACACAGACACACGCAGAGACACACATATGCAATGCACATACACCTGCATGCTTACACAGTACAGATACATGCACATGGGTGCACACA
Organism: Acomys percivali; assembly: GCA_907169655.1. NCBI lineage: Eukaryota > Metazoa > Chordata > Mammalia > Rodentia > Muridae > Acomys > Acomys percivali. The sequence goes on along the minus strand of OU015743.1, from coordinate 49,942,261 downwards.
CACACACTTACACACTCACACATGCGTGCATGCACACATTCCCTCACACAGACACATACAGACACACATGCTCACATGCACACAGACACATGCAGAGACACACACCTGCACACATGCACATGTGCCGAATACACACGTACACAGTACAGACACATGCACACACGCACAGGGGTGTAGCTCAGTGACAGGGTTAATGCCTAACACATGTGATGCCCCTATTAAATTCCCACCGTGAGAGCATCAGAGTGTGGGGATGGGCACAGACACAAGAGAGAACGAGGCCACTGGACACACAGCCAATGCAGAGGTTATTTCTTTCTTCATTATGTCCATGTGTTTATTATGTCTTTTAACAGAACTACTCTTCAAGCTCCTCAAGTCACTGTCTGCCTTTTGAGTTACTGAGGATCGCTTCCACATTCCTGCCCACAGTGGTAGGAAAGCAGTAGAAGTTGCTGAAGTGGTTCTTGAGCATTTCTCACTGTGGTTGTCAGGAAAAGATGGAGAAGGATGTAAAAGGCGACATAAGGTGTGAGAACGGCGCCTGATCGTTTTGCACAATGCAAATGGGCTACACAGCCGTGTGAGAGTGATGTTTTCAGTTATCATGGCTGGCTTGACCGGAAAAAGAGACCAGTAAGCTGTTTAATAATAAACTTCTAGTTTGGTGTAGCCGTATTTGCTTCGCTAGTTTCTTCCGAACTGTTGGAAGCAGTTCCACAAGGACAAAGCCTTGTAGTTCGCAGCAGTGCAGGGTCTTAGAGAGCAGACATGGAGAACAGCAACGGACAGCTTAAACTGATGCAGGGACAAAGTGGTGAAGTTGGTTCTATGTTGCAAATGGATTTTGATGGGGGGACCTGCTGCAGCAATGAGACCCCAAGGCTGGATCCAGAGCTCCAGGGGGCCAGGCCTTGTCCTCCTTACTGGTCAACGCGCCCGGCCAGCAACATCATTTTTTCTTTTCTTCATGTTAACATGCTATGGCTCTTTAAAAAAATTTTTTTGACAAAATTTGTATAAATTGCCCTCTGGGCCTTGAAAATTAATTCCATCAAGCATATGGTTTGCAAACATGCTCTAGTTTTCCTGCATTTAAAAATGTGTTTCAGATGTTTAGTGTTAACGTGGCTTCTCTCAAAGTCATTCTTCATAAAATAACTCAGGAATGTAAGAATTTCTGTCAGTTTCTTGGCAAATGGTATTCAATTATAAATTTATGCTCTATAGGACACATAAGTTCAGAGGAATTCTGGAATGCGTCCACGTTTTATTTTGGAACCTGGCATGCAATTTTAATCAATAATAGTTCATAATAGTCACAAATTAATGTGCTAAGTCCAAGAAGCTGCCGTGTTCCACTTCATCAAGGACAGTTTTGCTGTTACCTTTTCCCAGAATGGAAACTTGCGTAGTGATTTTGGTGTAAAGGATTTTTAAAAAATATTTGGATTCATGTAAATATGTTGTATAAAAAGCATCCAGAAAGGGGGTGAAGATGATAGGGGGAAGGGAATAGTGGCGGCAAGAGAGGGCACACGGGCTCAGGTGTGTCCTCGCCCAGTGGTACACACTCAGAAAGTCCATGATGGCCCTAGCTTCACCGTTCTTAGACCATCGCCTTTTACTTCCTCTTTCTATTACTTTTAAAGCTTGTCATTAACTGTAGTTCCCTGCTTGTTCTCCTCCTGAGTGTACCCGGGAGCTCATTTGTACATTCTGTTTCTTCTAAATCACAGGAAGAGGAGCATTGCTGTTATCGAGTGTTTTGAGCTTTGATACACCTTTTGGAGTGGGTCCTAGCAAGTCTCTATTACCGGTCTGTTAGGAACTAGGCTCTTGGCTCACAGGCAAAACAAGCTTAGTGCCTGGGGCTGCTGCAGTTAATGTGCCCTCTTCCTCCAAGCAGATAATAGACTGTGTGTGAGAGGTGCTTTGTAATGACGCTTAGACCTCAGGGTTATTTCTGATCCGCAGGGGTAAGGATGATAGTGCTTGCCATTGGAACAAAGACTGAGATGCTTCCTGCCTCTTCAATTCAGGTAAAAGTCACAAAGTAACAAGAAACATATTGTGATAAAGAAGTGGGCTTAGGAAAAGGAGGCTTCTGTTGAAGTATGTATTATAATTAGAAGCCTACATTACTTGTATTTAAATAATAGAGTAACTGAATTATTCTTACATAACATAGTAAACAACAAGGTCTTATTCTATAGCTTTGTGTGGTTTGGGACTCACGTAGCCCAGGCTGACCCTGAACGGGCAGCTGTCTTTCTCCTGCGACAGCCTCCCGAGTGCTAGGATTTTAGGTGTGAGCCGCCACTCCTGGCTTTAAAGCTTTGTTTTTTTGTAGCCCTGCTGACCTCACACCCACAGTGTAACTGAGGATGACCTTAAACTTCCTGGTTCCAACTCTGGGGAGCTGAGATTATTTTAATGAGTGAAAATGAATTGTAAAATATATGATGCCCTCGGAATAATTTCCAGATTTATTCATAATCTCTTTATCTCCTTTTTTTTTTTATTATCATTTGTCCCTTAGACATATATAAATTCAAATGGAAGGGTCAATTGATGGGTGGAATATGTAAGGTGTCAATACAGATTACTCAATGTAGTCCTGAGCAGATGGCTGATGCCCAGAGCCACCACATTCAATGTGAGGAATTTACAACAGACTAAAATGCAGATTTCTTGAATGAGTGAGTGCTTGATTAGACATAGGGGGACTGGCTTTCCTGGTGGGTTTAAAATCTCTGCTTAGTTTTGTTTCTTTACCACTGAGGTCTCCAGACGATGATGACCGTTGCTGTGTGACACCTAGTGTGCTCTCCTTTCTATAGTCACCTAATGGTGCAGGTGCAGGAAGGCCAGAGGACAAAGTCTTCATGGAAGCTAGGCTTGCTCCTAGAGCTCAGAAAGGAGAGGGGCAAGGAGGTGGCGGATGCACATTACCCTGTAACACCAGAGACGTGTCCTGCAGCCTCCCACAAACTCACCTTTCTGCTCCCCGGGAGACTTGCTGCCTATGTGAGAGGTTTTCGTTTGCATTCTGTTTAGAACGGATAATGTAGATTTACCTCTGACCTCATTAGGGACTCACAAGCAGTAGACATCCTTTGAAATTGTTCCAAACTGACAAGTGAGAGCTGAAATAATTCGTCTGCTCAAGAGCAGAAGAGCTTCTTTCCATTTTACATTTGTGAACTCACTTTGGTGACAGGTGTGTGTACTTACTATTTATTTGATAGGTTAAAAATTGGTCAGAAAAACTATATTTTCTTTATGGTTCTCATGGTTTGAAATGAAAAGGTAAGAACCTCAGATGAAAAAGGATGTCCTTGGTTTATTTTTATCTTTGGTGCTCTCGTGTGTGTGTGTGTGTGTGTGTGTGTGTGTGTGTGTGTGTGTGTGTGTATGTGCGTGTGATTATCAGTAGCCCAGGCAGGCTTTAAGGTTAAAGTCCCAATCTTCCTGCCACTGCCCTTAGTGGTGGGATTGCAATGCTGTGCCACCAGGCTTATAATAAATGTCGGGACCCTTTAAACGTTGAACTTTATAATGAAAACATATTTTGAAAAGGAACATGGGAGGGAATTATAAGCTTGCCTGTGTAACCTCGAGTCTGGTCCCTTAAAGCCTGAGGAGGAGTGGTCGTCATGACTGTCTTGCGGTCCCCCTGTTCTTGTGAGACCTGTTCTCTTTCATACACTAACGTTCTCTGATAGCTTCCCACTGGTGGTGTCCTTTGCCTGAGTAGCTTCTAGTGAGCAAAGCCATTATCGCTCAATCATCTTTCGGTTAGTGTTCCAATGACATTACTTCATGGGAATTCGCAAGTCTGATTTACCCGTGTGAATTAGACTTTTGTGCATCACATTCTGTTTTAGAATTTCAAGATTCAGAAATGATTTTTTTTGCCTTCTATGGGACACACCCCCGCCCCCAGACAAACTGTTTCCTGTTGTTTCTTTAATCCTTACAATGTTTAAGTGAATTAGATTAAATGACACTTTGGTTTTGGAATGGCAGAGTCCAAAAAGTCACATTAGACCCAGAAGCACTGGCCCTAAGAGGCCAATGTGGAAGCACCAGCAAGGAGAATAGACATGGAGACTTATGGGAAAGCCCAATACAACAATAATAATACAACAGCTGTGATTTGGAGGCGTTTTACAGGCTGTGAACTCTTACGCTATCCTTAGGCTGCCAGGAGGGTAGGTAAGGACGCAGTTCAAATCCCTTAGCATGGCAGGCTTTTGTACCACCACGATGATTTCGCTTTCCAGTTTCGCTTCTATTTCTTTACTATTAAAACTATGCTCGCTGGTCGGGATGTTGTGTTTATAGATCAGCACAAAGTTGTCTCCAAGTGTTTTAAAGAAAGCTTTGCTGCCATGTAACTCATAGAGCCGCAGTGTTTACCACTTTAAAGTGTACAACACAGTGGCTTATGGTACAACCACAGAGCTGTGAAACCATCACTAACACTTGTCTCCTCTCTCCAAACACTCCATGTCCGTTATCAGGAAGTCCCCTCCATCCCCCTCTCCTGGCCCACTCATCTCATTTTACAGAGACTTCCCCATGTATGACACTTCAGATAAGTGGACACACACGAGTGGTCTTCTGTGATTGGCTCATTCTACTCAGCAGAGCATTTTCAAGGTTTACCCATGAAATAGCATATATTGGCAGTTATATTTCTTTTTCTTGCCAAGCAATACTGCATGATGCATTTTTCCCACTTACTTGTCAAGTTGCTGGACACTTGGATGGTTTCGATTCATTGACTATTTTGAATATCCTGTTATGAATACTCATGTGTGAGTTCTATATGGACTTATGGTTTCATTTCACTTACGTGTTTACCCAAGAGTGGAAATGTTTGATCTTACAGTAATTTTATGTGTAACGTTTTGAGGCAGTGGCACACTATTTTTCACAGCAAATGCCCTGTGTTTCATTCCCACCAGCACTGTCCAAGTATTCCAAGTCTCCCTATGACTTTGCTAGCACTTGCTTACATTTTGGACTATATTGCACTCTGGTAGTGTGCAGTACCGTCTCATCATGGGTTTGGTTTTCAATTTTGCTTTCCTCTAATATTAAACAACTTTCCATACCCTCTAAAGTTAGTAGTGTGTCTTCCTTGGAGAAATATCTATTCAGATCTTTCATCCATCTTTAAACTGGATTACCTGTGTATTACTGATGGCTAGGAGTTCTACATGGCATCTAGAAAAAAACCCATTAATATATGAACTGAGGGACTTTCCCCTCACGGTGTGAGCGGCCATTTCGCTTTGAAGCACAAAGGTTCCTAATTTCAGTTATCAGTCACTTACCTTTTCCTTTTGGTGGGTGTAGTTCTGTCGTCACAGCGTCAACTGTCACTATCAAATCTATATTCACAAAGACTTACCCCTGTGTTTCATCTGAGAGTTTTATAGTCAAGCTCCGACCCTTCATTCTTTATCCCTGTGAGTGAATTTTGGTATGAGATAGCAGTCCAACTTGATTCCTCGCTGTTTTTTTTTTTTTTTTTTTTTTTTTTTTTTTTTTTTTTTTTTTTTTTTACTATGCTTGGTTTTTGTGTTTTTTTGAGAACTCTCTGTGTTGGCCAGGCTGCCTTTCAACTCCAGGGCTCAAGTGATCTTTTCACCTCACCCTTTGTGGCCGGGACTACAGGCACATACAGCTGGCACCTGGCCAGTTTCACTCTTTCACATTGTGGATGTCCAATTGTTTGTTGTGTTGAACTTGATTTTTGTTCGCAGGATGCTTTTCTGCCTCTCAGATTCTTTTACGTCATCACCCGTCACCTTCTGTTTTCTCTGAGATGTCTCTGGCCCATGTTCCCGGACACTGGTCTCTCTCCCTTTACCTTTTCTTTTCATGGGAACTTAACTGTCTTCATGTGTCTTCATGTGTCTTCATGTGTTTTCATGTGCCTTCATGTGCCTTCTTTAGGAGGAGTTAAAGGTAGGGCCTCGTATCCTCTATGGTTCTAGAACCTGCCGTGTGGGCACTCTGGCAGTGTCCCTTGATGCTGCTGTCAAAGTTAATAGAAGTCAGTGGATTTCCCTGGGGTCTCCATCTCTCATAGTCTACATTTTATAATGTGACTGAACCTTGATATAGGAGATAATCAAAGGTGTTGCTGTTTCATAGCCATATTCTGTAATTTTGGATTCTGGAATTTTTATGCCATTACTAATGATTATGTTGAGTAGATTATGAATTCTAGCCTCTACTGCATTTTAAAAGAATATTTATTGGTGTTTATGTAAAGGTTTTACTAAGTAATTACCTGACACTCTGTCTTTGTGGATAAAGCTTCGTTGATGAGAAAGGACTGACTGCATAAGATTCACGCGTTGTTAACAGAGTGTACCAGTGGGCACTCTTCAAATCATTCTTTTTTCCTGAATTATGCGTTAGTTCCTGTACCATTTCCAGGGTTAGTAGGAAATCATTGACCTTTTGGTTTCTGGTTGAGAGTATGATTTGGGAGATTGGTTGGGTTTGATGAGAAGTACCATAGGGTTTTGCTGTTGTTTTATGTAATACACTATTTTTTTTTCATGATTGACCAAATGCATCTTATGCAAGGTGTAGCATATCAGATATTTTACAAAGTGAAAATTGTCATTTCCTGAGTTTACATTACTGAGCCCCTCTGCTTACACAGACAAGTGGTGACAGGTTGGCCTGTGCGTTTCATGAGGTAGTCTTCATGATGTGGCATCCACCACTCCTGGAGGCCTCTCTTTCATCTCTGATACAAGGTCTCTCAGTTAGCCCGGCGCAGACTGGCTTTGAGCTCATGGTCCTCCTGCTGTACCTTCCCAAGTATGAGATCTGTATGTGGCTACCGTGCCCTGCTCCTTCAGGTTCTAACAATCTCACAGGTGTATAATACATAAAGCATTTCCAGATATGGTCAGCACTTCCCCAAATGCCCAGTGAGTCTTTTAGGAGAAAAGGAGACTTCAACAACACGTCCTCTCAGTTACAGTACAAGGTGCCACTTAGGCGTTGAGAGTGTCCAAGGACATGAGTTTTCACAGTAACTTTGTTGGTTTCTTGAAAACAGTCATTGAAGTCCACCCTTCCCCACCCTTTTCTGAGATCCCGGGACAGTCTGAATTGTCTATGACTGTTTCGCTCTTGACTAAGCTCAACACAACCGGGTTATTTTAGCTTTTATTGTCACTTATGCTATTAGTATTTGTTGTTATTTATGTGAAAACACACCATTTGTGTGGGCGCCCTCGGAGGCTGGAAGAGGGTGTTGGACCTGCTGGAGCTGGAGTTAGAGGTGGTTGCGAGCTGTCCAACATGGGTGCTGAGACCTACACCAAAGTTCCTTGGAAAATCAGAAGTGCTGTTAGCCTATGAGCCATCTTGCCAGCCCAAGAATAAATGGCCTGAAAGCACATTTACATACAACTACACTAAAAAACAAACATAAGAATTTGTCATGTCCTCTATTCTACAATTTTTTTTTTATAGAGAATGGAGATCTGAAGATTTGAAACAGAGGTGATTAGGGAGTGAATTAGGGAGGTCATGGATGCATCTCCATTGCTGCCTAAAGTTGCTGCCTTCTCTCTCACCTTGCTCAGCCTTTGATCTTCCCTTCGCTGCTGGCCTTTTATCATCTCCACCCTGTGCTGTAGCTCTGGAGAACTCTACCTCTTTATCATTCTTCTTGCTTTTCTTATGACTTGGCTCATGATGTCTGCTTAATCCTTATGATAATCACTGGTGTTGTAACAGCAAATATTTCCAGCCTTTAGCTTTCTGGGTAAATGACACAAATTTACTTCCTGGTGTCTGTAATTATGTTACTTTCTTTGATCAATAAAACGGGAAGGGAAGCAACGCAAGTAATTTTTGGGTGGAATCATTTAATATGGCTCAACTGCTATTTTTCTGTTCTGTTAACTGTTTTGGCATAGTGAGGTAGATGACCATTATAGTCAGCACCACATGCTGACCTGAAAGGTTTGTTTAACTTATACAAGGGATATATTTTGGTGCTGAGGTTAGGGGAGTGTTTGTGTACTAGTTTATTCTCACAGATAAGTTAGCTGTGTGTTCTGATGTGATATACATCAAATGTAGGAGGCTCTTGAGCCTTAAAGGGTAGCTAGTGTAAGTTTGTAGAGCACACACTGGATTCCGAAGACTTACAATGACAAAGATTATGTAAAATATACCATTAAAACTTTGAATATTGATTATATGCTAAAATAATATTTTGATATGTTAGGTTTTCTGGTTTCTTTTTACTTAAAAAATTAAAGATGACTTAAATTATCTTTTTATGGCACAGTACTTCACTTAACTTTGACCTTCTGAAGGTAGGATTCTGTTGGATTCATTTTTTTTGTTTTCCCATAACATCTAGCAGTGTCTAGGATGTGGAATGTGTTAAATAAATGCAAGCTTAATTAGTAATCACCTCTCCATTTATATATAGTTATTTGCATTTTTGTACATAATGAATTCTTTTTTAAGTTCCTATAGCTAAAAATAATACTAAAATATTTTTATACTCTTAAACAATTAAGTGCTATCTATATATGTGTCTAATGCTTATATTATATTGTTCTGAAATATTTCACTGCTCCTTAAATATCCCAACCATATTTTCAGCAAAGTCAACTTTTTATAGCTAGAATTTTCCGTTCTCTATAGAAATAACCAAGGAGCCCTTCTTTGTTCAGTCATATCAATAATTTTTATTTTTCCAGTATCTATCACTTAATTACTATTTATTGGTTTTATTTGTTTATATTTACTAAACGAGGCCCTGTGCTACAAATCAAAAGGAAACTGAGGAAGAGAAGTGAGCAACTGTGAGCTCCTTGGCAGCTCTGTCCCCACCTGTGAGGAAACAGAGCCATCACCTGCTACATGAGTAAGACAGAGAACAGAGGAAGGGAGCCCTGGGGATGGACAGCCTCTCTTTACTGTATAGAAGCAGAGACAAACAAAGTGCCAAGTATCTGTGAAATACCTTAAGTGCTTACATTCCAGAGGGAGTTATGGAGTGGCTGTGCTTACCGGGCTGTTTCATTGACTGAGGAGGGGAGATCAAAAGATCGTAGAATGAGAAATGACTTGGCCATCAACCAACTTACGTACTATTTCATTCGCATATTGTCACATTGCACATTTTATAGAATACACAAGACAAGGTGGTTATTCTCAATTATATCTGCGTTTTTACTCTGTTATACCTCTGGCATTTTCTCCAATAAGCATTTCTCATTTGTAGACTAAGATACACACACACACACACACACACACACACACACACACACACCTCTCCTGGGGAGCTGTTTTATTAGTTTGTTTTTACAGAGCTGATAGTCTTCTCCCTATGCTTGGCTCCAGTAGATTTTCTGACAAGGGGAAATAGCTGATTTAGTTCATGGAAGCCTCTTATCTGAAAGTGAATGCTTCTTAAAAAAGAAAAAAATCCCTCCCCCACCCCACCTCCCTGCATGGTAAGATTCTAGAAGACTTGGAAGTTAAGCCACCGGGAGGGCACACGCTGAGTAATGTGTTTTTAAAGCGAGCTGCCAGGTTTTTGTCAAGGAAACGCAAGTGCAGCATTTGTTTCGCAATGTCTGGAAAACATGGAGCCCTAATTTCTTGGAAAAAAAATCTTTTCAAGATAAAGTCAATGTGGAGGCATTCTATCTCAAAGAACTACCCACAGCAAGAGAAAAAGACGATGCCAAATGGAAGTTATGAGAAAAATGAATGTTTCTTTTCCAGACACGGTGACCTTGTTCACTTTCATCTTGTGGCCAACTGCCTCATAGAGAATGTCCTTGTAAGATTAATTTTCCTGAAGCTCTTGAACAAGGACAAATTAAAAAAGGACCTAACTATTCTTTGCTATCATTCCTCTGTTCTTTATCTTTAAAATTATGAAATATAGACATTTTATTCTAAGAGTACTCTGAGTGGTTGGTGGTGTGTACCTGACTTTCTAGTTTGCTTTGGAGGACTTCAGTGGGAGAAACTGCTATTATGTCCTTTGGGTTTTAGATTTTCAAAGTAAAACATTATTTTAGTTTTTACATATTTATATCCTGTGTGATATATATCAACAAAGAAGTTTTACAAAACACCTACTTCTGACATGGTGTGGAAAGCATTACTGGAAACTTCCTAGCATCACCTAGAAGGGGTCCTTTCAGGTTCTCCACAGAGCTAGAAACTTGTTGTCATAGAGTTGTGACAATGAGCAGGAAGAATCCAACAGATACAGGTTTTTTTTTTCTGCATCCACGGAGCAGGACACAACAGCGTTCTCCCTATGGTGAGAGTAAGGGCCTTGGTGAAGGCCTTGTCTACACGTTTTCTTGATGCTTCCCTGCTGTGAAGAAGGCTCTGCCTGACTAATGTGGAGGTCTGCTTTCCCTTCTTCGAGAGACACAACATGGGTGTTTGTCAGGTGCGTCCAGCCCATTATGAGAGGGTCCCAGCCGCAGTACTGCCTGTCCCGGTACAGAACCAACTTGAGGAAGGATCCAAGAATACAAAGCTTCCTTCCTTTTTTTTTTTTTTGGAGATTGGGTCTCCCGCATTCCAGACTAGACTCAACCCCCTATGCTGCTGAAGATGAACTAGTCCTTCTATCTCTGCCTCACAAGTAGTAGATAACAGGCATGTGCCACCACATTTGCCTCATGAGATACAAGGGGTCTAATCCTCGTGCATCAGCCCTGGTATTTTACTTGCTCATATTCCCAGGTCCTTAAGTGCTTTTTTTGCTCTGGGATGGTGCGCCTTTATGCAGGAAGTTGGTGATCATCGACCCAGATGAATTTTGAGCATCTGTTTAGTTTCCCGAGTAGAGTGATACTATGAGCCAGGAGGATGCGCTTAAGTATTCTCTGAAGATAGTTGTGAACGGCTTAGTTGTTAGTTCTGTGTTGAGTAGCTGTGATATGCCATCTTGACAATAAAAAGGATGGAAAATTAAAACACAGCAATGCAGGGGAGAAACATTAGGTTCTAATTAAGGTCCGGATGGACTCATTATAGAGATTACATTTCCTCCTCAGTAAGAAGCCAGAGCTGGTGAGGACGAGCATGCCATAGTCAAGCAACAAAGAAGTGAGTGAATTAGGGGGAGGGTGGCAAGAGTTGAGGTCACACACGTGTGTGGGAGGTGAGGTGAGAGCCCCACGGGGAAAATGGTGGATGTTCTCACAGTAGTGGCCACACATCATAGGATTTAATTTAAAAGAGAACACAGTCTGACAAGACTTCTCATGGTTCCACGGGTTGCTAGGTAGAAAGTGAATGATGAAGGGGCAGAGGGACCATCCTCAGGGGTTTGTAAACCCAGAAGTCCACGATCAAGATGCTGTTGCCTCCGAATTCTCAGTCAGTGGTAACTGGGACATTCACGGCTTTGGAACGTGCTTAACAGGAGAGCTCAGTGCGCTAGTTGATGGGTGACAGGGACAGAATGAAAATAAGCAGAAATCATGGTGGCTCCCATGTTGGGGTTTGGCTAGGTGGGTTGATTGAAAGTGGTGCCAGTCACTGCAGATGAGATGCCTAGAGTGCTTTCTGTTTGCGCTGTTAAGTTTGAGCTGCCTATTAAATACTGAAGGCTATGTGTCAGAAAGGCAGCTTGGACGTCAAGGCCTGCAGTTAAGCTTGCGAATTTCTGCCGTGGACTGACTCTGAGTCCCGACAAGATGGACATAGATGTAGATTAGTGCTGTAATTTATCTTGAACACGTGCAGCTCCATCAGGGAAAAAAACCCCCCGACAACATTCTTTATGAAATAATTCAGTAATTATTGCTTACTCCTTAGACTTCCTGTAGTAATTGATGATCAGACAATTAGAGCAACCACATGCATCACTTTCCTCTGATAATTAGAGCCAATTTGTAAGCACTGATAATAGGCTGACTCACAAGTAAACAAAATGCAGAGTACAAAGTCAGTCAGTCTTACCAACCGAGTGTGGGAAGTTCCTCTTTAGGCTTTTGAAGTTCGGGGTTGGCAAGTTAGAATAGTTTAATTCAGCGTTTTCACTGCTAGGTTGTACCTATAATTGAGGGACATGCCTATCTGAGCTATACAGCAAGTACAACGTGAAGCCACTCGTGTGATGTTTCACGTGACCCAGTGTCCCCTGAAGGACTGTTCTGTCTCTGGTGACTTTTCATAGAGGATCTATAATCATTATTAAGATGCTTGCATGGCAGACACATTTATTTTCATCTTAATGATCAGGAAACAGAGCCTCAAGGTCACTGGGCTACTACCAAATGATGGAGCCAGGACTTTGCTCTAGGTCTGGTTGCTTCTAAATTCATCTTCAGTTTTTCTCATCCAGGCTCTTAAAGTACAAAAATGTCCTGCAACATGTTCTCCTAGTCCCATTTTCTCCACCAAGCCCTTTTATGTCTTGTTTTCATGTATTCTCGGCTTTACTCTTTCCAGCTCTCTGCCCCATCCATTGCTTGGATGTGCCACGTGGTCTCACTTGCCTCGCCACACACGTGAGCCTTCTGGTCTACCACTGAAAAACTTGGTTCCTGTTATGTCTTCAGGCCTTCAAGCTCTGGTCTCTCCATCCTAGTGTTACTTGCTCTGAATATCTCTAATTGATCTATCAGTCTTCTTCTGCAGCCATATTATTGAGAACAGCAACAGCAAAGAAGTCAGACCATGTACAGTTTTTTTTTTTTTTTAAACAAGAAGGGACATTCATTGGACTATTGTAACACGTACTTTAAAGTTCCATGACCTGGTAACACCATAGAAGAGTCGGGTCTTTCTGGGTTGTCCATGCACCCATTTTTTAGCCTATGGTCAATTACCTTCTTGTGTGCAGGGGATCTGCTACACTTTTGGGGCTGCCAGGGCCCAGATTCAGCAGGAAACACCGCCTGGTTTAAACTCACAGAATCATTTCAGGTGTGAGTACAAGCTCTCAGCTGCATTCTTCACTGGGGTTGATTAGCTTGTGGCTTTTCTAATGCTAATCATTAAGCTCCTCCTACTTTCTTTTTATTTGTTTATTATTCTCTCATACAATATATCCCTGACCACAGTTTCCCCTCCCCCACCCCCACCCTCCACTCCTCCCAGTCCCCACCCCCACCCACTTCTCCTCCATTTCCCTACAGAAAAGAGCAGGTCTCCCAGGGGATAAATATGAATATGGCATAACCAGTTACAACACGACCAGGCACATACTCTCCTATCAGGGCTGCGGGAGGGAAGGGGCCCTAAGAACAGGAGAAAGAGTCGGAGGCACTCCTGCTCCTGCTGTTAGGAGCCCCACAGGACCCGAAAACAACAACTATAGCTTACATGCAGAGGACCAAGTGCAGGCCCCATGATGGCCGCCTCAGTCTCTGTGAGCCCCTATGAGCCCTGCCTGCTTGGTCGATTCTGTGGGCTGTCTTCTTTTGGTGTCCTTGACCCCTCCCAGGAGCTCGAAGCAACTTCAATACTTTCTTTTATCATTTCAAAAGTTATTTCCCTATCTGTCCACTGGTTCCCATCCTAACTCCTATTCTGTAGTTGATCACTTTGCTCTGCCCATGTATTCTACTGTAATTGCCACAGCCAACTCACTTTCTCTGCGCATGACCCTGAGCATGACTCTTTTTTATTCAACCTGTCTCTAGTGGGTCCTTGAAATTCAGGGCAGAGTCTGGCTTTGCCCAGTACTGTTCCTTTACTGTTTCCTGAATCTCTCCACCTCTGTCTTCACTCTGGTTTGAAGAGGACTTCCATTCAACTCTATCATCATTTAAGTTGAAGCCTTCCCTAATGTCTCCCATTCCCAGAGAGAAATGACAGCTTTGGTTTTGCAATAGTATATATCCTATGTTGTGTTTTACCTTGTATGATTATATTTTGTACTGAGGATTGGATATAGGCTTTTTTAATGTTAGGAAAGCACATTAACCTTAAGCTGTATTTCCAGCTCATATGCTATTAATTTATTCTTTCTTTTGCTTTTTATGTGTATCACTATTTATTGCTCTGTAGCCCCAACTTCATATTCTCTGCTCAAATTTGAGCTGTTTTTCAAGCAGTTGGTGTTTTACTTAGTTGTTTTTAGAGTTATTGCTTTTCTTTTTTTTCTGACCTATTATCCTCCCACAGTGAATACGATGTGTTATGCACTTAGAGGACATCTGGCTTCTGGGGTCCTCTGGGATTGTACATAATTCTGCCTGGAAAAAGCCCAAACGCTGTAACTAAAAATTGCCCTCTTCCCTGTGTATTTAATTTTATTTACAGAGGGTTCTTTGTGGCTCAGGCCTTCAGCTAAATTTAATTTTAATTAAGACATATAGCAAAGAGATCTAAATAAGCGCCATCAGATTAGCAGTGCACTCGATCTTTTGCTAATGAATGCCCTTCTCTCTGTGCTTCATGCTGCCATCTCAGTTTTTACCCTGGCCTCTGCTCTCTGCTGCTAGCTCCATAATCCACTGCTCTCTACCTTCAGCCAGACTGTCTTCATTCAAAACAATTCCGTTAGTGCTCTTCCCTGGCTTGCACACGCTTTCTGATGAGAGCCCAGGTTGAGCCGGGGCACCTCTACATCCCTTTTGATTAGGATCCCAGCTACTGTCTCCACTTTCATCTCTTGCTGCCATCTCAGCTGCGCATCCCAACTCCAGCTGCACTGGAATTTATACGACTCTCCCAAAAGCCAATGCTTTCTAAAGTACGAAGCGTCCTACTTTCTTACCTTGGGAAGTTCCCACTTATCTCTTAGGACAAACTGAAGTGTCATTCATCTGTGGTGCCTTTCATGACTTTCACAGAGAGTGGCCTCTTTCCTGTGTTCCAATACTATTAACTTGTTCATGCACTGAGCTCCACATAGAAGAGATGCTGGAGATACAGTGCTGTAGACACTGGGGCTTTTGGGCTGTGAGAGCCCATTGAGAGCATGTACAAGAACCAGATGATACAGAGGCGAGGGAAGAGAGTAAATTTGAGTGGTGCCATGGCTTAGAAGGAGTACAAGAACAGTGTCGGAGCTGGTAGGGGGAGTGAGGAAGGTGTGCCTGTGGGAACGTGTATGTCCTGCACATAGTAAGACATACGGATCAAGGGCTCCAGAGAGGATGCTGGGTTTTACCCATGTCTGAGAAATTCTAACAAGCAGAATAGAGGCGATGTCAGGCTGATTTCTGCTCTTAGATGGTATTCTATTCATAGCTCCCGTTTGTTTCCAACCACACTGCAACCTAAGTATGCATTGATATGCTTAGCTTTTCCCACCACAACGACACTTACTTATTATTTCACCTTGAATTCCCAGTAACAATTGCATTGCACTTATTTCAAGTAGGAGAAAACCATATGTGAGTTCAGTGTGCCCTTATGGATGAGAGAAAAATGAAGTAGAATGATTTAATAAACTATTATGAACATTTTTATATACTAAGCCATATCCTAGGCAATGCAAATGCAGCAGTGAAAATAATAGTGAGAATAGTAAAGTAGACAGACCATATAATATTAGATAATAAAATGATAATAGCTAATGTGGAGATCTTATATGTCAGGTCCTGTTTAACATGAAGTTTTTTAACATTTGATACTATATCTTAAATATAAATAGCAGTAGTTTCTACTTGGGAGATTAAGCAGGTTGATATGGTGATAAATGAGGCAGGGTCATCCTTTGCCTAGAGGAATGACCAGAGAACACTGCCTAGGGTTGCATGGGAGCTGAGTTGTGGAGGAGGCAGCCATGAGACCTAGAGGATAAATATTCCATGCACAGTACAAGAAAAATTAATTTTTATGATGTTGGAGGATGAAAAAGTCGAAGTCCAGTTAAATCTTAGTTTTTTCCTTCTTCTAAAATGCTATATGAATAACACTTGCAAATATTACATGCTGTTTTCATTAGCCCCAAGTACCCCATACCTCCGTCTATCTACAGTAAATCAAACCAGCACTAGTTCATTACAGAATCTCAGGTGAGAGCCAATAACCTTTCAATGTTAATTAAGGCACTTAATTAATACCTTGGTGGTCACGGAATTGGGGAATCATGACTCATTTCTAATTACCAATGTGTTGTAAAGAGCATCCAGAAAATGACAGGAAAGCATTGGAAGACAAATTCAGATTGTAAGATAGACCAACCAAGTAAGGACACACCAGACCCAGCAAAATTAGAAAAGTACACCTGCTTCATTTGCTTGCTGGCAACTGCTAAATTGTTGATGGAGAAGTTTTCAAGGATGAGCAATTATATGCCTTAAAAAAAAGTTCCTCACGTCTTTGCCCACATCTGCATAGGTAGCCCTCAAGCAGTTCATATGGACACTTCCACTATTTGTAGTAGACAGAGGTTTTGACCGTCAAGGGGAAAGAAGGGTATGCTAACCGGAAACGCTTATCATTGTAGGAAGGAGCTTCCATAGTCCTGATGAACTTATCAACATTGATTGGTGAAAGAAGCCCACACATAAAGACCTTTTATTCAAAGTCACAACTGGGTAGTGTTACTTGACAGAGTCACGTGTCTGCTTAGAGCTATCTCTTCTTGTTGTTCTTCTTCTTCTCGTTCTCCTCCTTTGATTTGTCAAGACAAGCTTTCTCTGTGTAAGAAACAAAGCCCTGTACTACCTTCGTAGAGCAAGCTGTCCTCAAACTCACAGCGATCCCCCTGCCTCTGCCTCCCGAGTGCTGAGATTCAAGGCATGCGCCAGGACTCCTGTCCCCACTTATATTCTTATCCAAAGATGCTGATGCCTTTTAGAAAGACAACATTATAATGTCATTTAATTTTAAATATCATTATATTCTGTTCTTTGTCTGTAATGGCTTATTTCAGATGCACAGTTTGTATTTAACTTTAGAAAACTACAATTATCATCAATCCAGCCTGGTATCTCCTCCGACCAGCAGATATATTTGTCTCAACCTACATGAAAAAGGAATGTGCTTTAGCTAAGTGCATTTATGTGACTCTGACAACAAAAAAAAAAAGGAGAGTGTATTTGAATAGGCCCTTGTATACCTCTCTGATTTGATTTCTGTTTTCACATTTTTTCCCACTTCTAATTAAAACTCCCTGTTAGGTCTAGGTGGATAACCCCAAAGGGCAGCGAGGAGCTTGCTGAAGAGAAATGAAACCCCTGACCTTTAGCTGTCTTGAAACCTTTCCATATTGTTTTGGGAAGTTAATGTTTCTGTTTTTGTTTTGTTTTCCAGAGTTTTGATTTCTTCCTGTATTTTCCCCCCAGCATCAGACCAACTTTTATTCCTCCTCAATTTAATGTAAATTCTGTTTCCAGAGTTTTAGGAATCCCAAAAGTTTGAAAGCTACTGGGAATCCTGGGTACTAGTTAGTTATGGAGATCTGTATGTGTATACACTTTAATATACCGCTTCATATTTGACATGGGACTTGATTGGTATTCCTGTGAGTGTGTGTGTGTGTGTGTGTGTGTGTGTGTAACATGCTTCTGAAAGGCTTCTTGCAAGAATGAACCTCTTGTTTCATTTAAATTATAATTTACAAATATGACTTAACACTTTTTTTCATTTATTTAAAAATTTAGCATCAGCAGGAGGTTGTTTTGATGAGTAAAGAAGCCTTTTTTTTTTTTTTTTTTTTTTTAAGAAGGTCACTTGGCAGAGAACCTGGCATTTGGAAAGGGTGAAATGGTATTATCTTTGACAGACCCTGTGCTAGGCACTGAAGGTAGGAGAGAAAAGGTATGATTGTAGCCTGGGCCATGAGGCTGAGTTCTATAAAGACAGAAGTTTGATTGTTTTGTAGGGCGGATTCACAGCCGTAGGCCAGCACACACTCCAGCCCTAAGCACCTTTTACCTTCTGATGTAATGGATCTACTGTACCGATGTACAAAACATTACAGAAAGATGAGTTGACAGTACATTGGCATCACAACATTGTGTTGACCCCTCTCAGCATAGCCTCAGGTCAAAACTGTCCCGTGTCTCCGGGTTTCTGATTTTCCTTGTCAGCCGCATCTTTCATACCCCTTCAAGAGCAGCTAACTGGAGCACGGCTACCCACTGTACCTAACAGTAGCTAA
>OU015743.1:49871850-49924139 GCA_907169655.1 Acomys percivali | reverse complement strand
CCTAACAGTAGCTAACTGGAGCACGGCTACCCACTGTACCTAACAGTGCGCTCTGTCCAGCATGCTATCAGGGAACGCGTCTCGCCTTGCTGAACTTTGGAGGGGTGTTTTTTATTAGTCAGCATACTGATTAGGCAGGTATGTGAAAAACGGGTACTTTCCAGTTTTTTTAAAAAAATCTAAACACGTTTTACTTTCTATGGTTTGGCAGCTAAAGACACGCGGACAGGTGAGGAGACAAAGAACTCTTTTGACTCCCTTTATTAACGCTTTGTTTACATCTTATGGTGATTTATAATGAGAAGATGTTGGTTACCTTAAGACAGTTGAAACTAATTGCTTTTAACACCATAGAGGGCAATGCTTAGATGAGGTGAGAGCCTTTAGCAGTGACTGGCTATGACTGCCAAGGATTTGGAAGTTATTTTATAAAAATGCCTTCAATATTAAGAAAAAATGTTTAAAGTAGCGTATTTAAACATGATAGAAAAAGTGTCATGTTCACAATTTCTTCCTGTTAAGTATTTGTATTTTTAAGTAATGGGTTCTTTCATTTAGTTGCTGTTCCCCGGGTGGTCCATAATATATGGTGCAAAATTTGTGAGATAGATTTGTATTTCAAATTAACTGTAAGAAAAAGCTGAATGTGTCCACTGAGACTCAATAAAAGCTACCAAAAAAAAAAAAAAAAAAAAAGGCCTTATCTTACCTAAAATTGTGTACTGCTTTAGAAATGGGCCCGTTGTTGCCTCTTTAATATCTCCTGCAAAGAGTATGTAAGTAAATTATAATCTTAATTGAAATCAAGAGGCCGGTGAATGGAATTGGCACTGGTTTCTCTTTGACATTAAAATGGAATTCTTTTCAGCTTAACTTTAAAAATACCATTATGACGAACATTATTTAGTGAAAGTATAGTGTGTACCCAATCTCAGATGGGCTTGGGGATTCTAGAGGCATCGGCCTGGGAATTCCTGCATGCAGTGCAAGTGTGGCTGCTTTGGTGGAGGTGGGAGAGAGAACAGAGGAGCCTGGGGTGTGGCTCTGACTGTGTCCACTCCTTTGCACCTGTGCGACAGATGCTAAACTAGTTCCTTAGTTTCATTCCCTAGGAAGCAAGAAATGCGATGGTCACCTCATGAGAGGTAACTTTGAGAAGAGAGGGAAGTCCCTCGGCAGATCATTTTGCAGTGTTTTTCAGTTCTAGCTGGCAACCATTTTCATGAGAATAATTCTCCACCATCAGTTGAATATCATTCACCATGGAAACGGCTCGCTCTACATAATGAGAATGAACAGGTCTGGAGAGATGGTGCAGCGGTTAAGAGCACTGGCTGCTCTTACAGAGGTCCTGGGTTCAATTCCCAGCAAACATATGGTGGCTCACAACCATCTATAATGTGATCTGATGCCCTCTTCTGGCCTGCAGGCATACATGCAGGCAGAGTACTGTATATGTAATAAATAAATCTTAAAAACAAAAAGAATGAACAGAGGAATGTAAGCATAGTATACGGCTATCGCTCTATCTTTGCAGTGAATGTTTCATTTTTTGTTGCTATGGCATTTGCTATGACATTTAGATATTGTCTCTGGCTGCTGTCATGTGATGAACCAGAGTACTTGTGACATATATGCTTTGATCTGTAGATTCTGTGACATTGACTTTTATTCCATAAAAAAATTTGTCAGACTTTGGTCTAAGCTGTTTTCATGGAATTGCTTAATTTATACTGTGAAATGTTTGGTTTACATGGACAGGAGGAGCTGTTGCTAGTGAGGGTCTTAGGAGCAGAGTACCACATCGCTTAGGTGTTCCCAGGCTAAAGGCTAAAGGGTTGTTTGTGCTTAGTGGGGACATTTTTCAGAACAGCTGCAAGTGGCGAATCAACCCCCCAGAAGGGGATTTGGAAAGGACCAAAACTTCCTGATTCAACTCCAAAGTGAGGAGGTGCCAGAGGTAGAGACCACATTCTACTGGGTGGCAACCTCCATCTGCCTAGAGCTCAGGAATTCTTCAACCTTCATGACAGCGCGTGGATCTAATCGAGTGTAGTAAGTCTTTGTGAGTCATCCTAAATCCTGAGTTGAAAGACTGCAGGTAGATATCCTATAGAATCTAGAGACTGAGCGAATATGGCTTGGTCCAGTGACAGGCTGTGCAAAAGTAGCCAAGACCGTGGGAACTAGAAATATGAATACTTAGATACAATTAGTAACATGGTAATTGGGGATCCTACTCAAAGTCCTGAGGATGTCTTTCTCCCTCCCTCCCTTCCTTCCTCCCTTCCTCCCTCCCTCCCTCACTCTCTGCCTCCTTCCATCCTTACTTTCTTTCCTCCTTCCCCTCCCTCCCTCCCTCCCTCCATCCCTCCCTCTCTCCCTCCCTCCCTCCCTCCATCCCTCCCTCCCTCCATCCCTCTCTCCCTCCATCCCTCTCTCCCTCCCTCCCTTCTTTCCTTCCTTCTTTCCCTCCCTCCTTCCTTCCTTTCTGTGTAGAAGATGGTCTGCCGTCCCAAATGCTGTTCTATTTTTCTTCGGACTGATTTTTGGGAAGACTGTCAATACAGCCATCATTCCTGTCAGCTGGTTGATTCTTTGGAGTTCAAACATTTACTCATTAACATAATCTCATTCAAATAACAGGATGGGTGACCTTCAAGTGTGACTCCTAGCTTATAGGTGATGAAAACGGTTGGTTCCGAGAAGCTAAGCCGCTCTCCCAAGCCCTGGGACTTTAAAGGGGGAGGAAGAGAGGGGCTTCTTGTCTTCGCCTCTAGAGTTCTGTTGGCAAGTCATTTACCTGATTTCTTTCAGCCAAAGTGTTTCAAAAGGTAAAACACAAAAATAGGTAAAATACAAAATTTTCTTTCATATCAAACAAACACTACCTAAATTAGAGGCTGGAAAATGTTGAACCCACAGCCTCCCCTGGCCTTAGACACATTTGGATGAATTCAGATAATCCCTGCCAATAGATATAAAAAGTAATATATGGAAGCGAGCTTTAAGTAGTATCTCAGTGAGGCCTGGTTTCGGTTTCCAGCTGCTGTGAGGAAGCATCCGGCTCGGAGCTGACATTACTGTATGGCTAAGGGCGGGATGGACCAGCACAGTCTCCCAGGAGAGGCCCTGTTGTGCTTCGGTGTCTTCCACTCCCTCATGTTTGGGTAGTCATTCACCACACTTCCTTGGCTCCCAGAAGCCTCTGAATGTCAGACCCCTAGTCTAGACGTAAGCACTAGTTTGTATAACCAGGAAATGAGACTCCAAGTACAGTGGGGGAGGGTAGCTTGGCAGTTAGAACTTCCTCCCTGATACACCGGCTTTTCTTAGAGCTAACGCTGTGGTCAGATTATCATTACTGAATAATAAAGGAAGAGCAAGGGGCATTAGTCAGGGGGAGCCATGCATTTTATCAGATGGATGAGGTTCTAGTGAAGGCCCGCTAAGTACGTAGTGTTTGGATCTTACAGGCCAGAGTTCAAATATTTTCTAACAAGGCTACAAACCGACTTATGTATTGTAGGAGAATGAATTGTATGGAATAGACTTGGTTATTCTACTTGAGAAAATGGTTGGAAGGCAACTATTTTGAATGCATTTCAGCATCAAGACTGAATTTTTTTTTTTTTTAGAAGAAATTGATTTCTTCTTAGCATTATCACAATGTGTGTAGTGCTCATGTGGGTCCCTGGTAAGGGGACCGAGGGGCTATCTCTCTCATGGACTCTGCTGCCTGCTTTTCCATCACAAGGTGGGGCTGCTTTGCCGGGCCTCATAGGAGATGGATGTGCTCAGCCCTGATGGGACTTGATGTGTCCTCCCTGTGGGTTGGTTGGGGGCTCCCCCTTTTCTGAGGAGTAGGGGAGGGGCAGGGGGAAGGGAGATGGAAGGTGGGGTCTAGAGGAAAGGAGGGAGGGGACTACGATTGGGAGATAAAGTGAAGAAATAAAAAAAAGTAAAATATAAACATATAAAAGAAAGCCTCCTGTGTGAAAGAAAGGTAGTGGGAGATCATGTGAGCATCCACTGAGAGTATGCAGAGCAGAACCATGGTAAGTGTGGGCAGATGCCATCTGTCACAGGGGCAGAGGCAGAGAGAGTGCAGGCAGGTCACAGGAATCGATGGGGGACCCACCCCGTGATAGGAAAGGTGTCTGCTACACAAATGGCTGAATGAAGCACAGTGTTTATCACCTGTTTTGTTCCTGAAATGTAATTTTCAGGACGGATTATATGGTTCAAACTCAGAAATAAATCATATCCTCTTGAGGGGAAAACTCTAATCTGAGGGACCTGAAAAAACAACTGTAACAAAGAGTACATTGTTGAGATTTTTAAATGCTTATGGAATTTGATGAGGACATCTCTAGGTAACTGTGTTCTAGTTATCATTCCTTCATTCATTTAATTATTTATGACATTTTGCTGTATGTATTAGTGGAGAATTGCCCAAAGTACAGTCATTGCCTTTTATTTTTATTTTTATTTTTATTTTTGCTTTTAGGCTATTTTCAACCTAGTTGGGGATGTAGGAGAGAGAGGCAGACAACATTCTGCACAGTGTAAGACTGTGAATCAGCATTTTTTGCTGTTTGGGGAAACAGACACTTTTCTCAGTGTGAGCTGGGGAAAGGCATTCTGGGAGATGAGGACTCAGGATTTGGCTAGGCTTTGAGGGATATGGGGGGTTGAGATATTAATATGTGTGTTCATGTTTCTCTCAGGCCTGCTAGAGGTAGCATAATGACACAGTGGCAGTGAGCTGTGTGGAGACAAACTGTCAAGCCCATGGGCCTCCTGGTGAGGAGGGAGAGCTGGGCAGGTTGGTGGGTGTTGAGTGTGATGTCACCATGCTGGGGCATGTGTGTGTCAAAGATGTGATCCCATGGCTGAGCAAAGAAGCTGTCAAGACTGTGATATATGCCCGACCAGTGTCCAGAGATGGATAACTCTCAGTGGAGTTTGTAAAATGCCTTGGTAAATAGCTGCAGTGTACAGGAACATTTGCTCAGGAGAGAACCAACGCTTTCCTAAACAGAAACGTCTCCCCAGACTCTCACCTGGCTTCACTTGGAGACTCTACAAAGCATAACACAAGCTACAGAGCGAACAGAGGAAACATGAAGGGCAGATGTGCAGAAGGGAAGCCTCTTGGCAGCACAGTGCAGGTGAAGAATACCGTTTTGGTAATATTGGCTCTGAAGTGGCAGGTTATTTTCAGCTTCGGTGTGTGCCTGTGGGAAGTCCTCATGTGGGACCCTTGTGAAGTCACTCATGTCGCACTCATTACCTTATTTGCGCATCAGTGTGCTATTTAGGGAGCTACATAGTAGACTTAAATGACCCCTCCCCCAGTACTATTTTTATTTGTCCAGAGAGCTGTGCAAACAGGATGGGTAAAAATATGAAAGTAAGATATCAAATGTGGCTTCTGGTATGATTCTTGGAGATACAAGTTTGTGGCTGCAGGTGTTGGGTATGGTTTTAAGCCTGCCTTTCAATGCAGCATAGTGGCTGTTTGGGTTGTAGCCATCTCAAGTATGGCAAAGGGCAAAACGGTGCTCCTAACAGAATGTGACCAGGAATTCACAACTTAAAGTAAAGATTTCAAAGGTGGGTGTGATGACACAGGCTTGAAATCCCAGCCCTTTGGAGGCAGAAGCAGGTGGATCAGGAATTCAAAACCTGACACTTGGCTCCATAGTGAGGAAGAGGCCAGCCTGGGGTACATGAAACCTGTCTCAAAAGGCCAAAACCACATTTAAAAGAATAAGAAAAAAACTACTGTATGAGAATAGAGTCAGTACATATTGCTCACTTAACAATTTAGGCAGAAGTGAGTATCTGATTTTTTTTTTCTTGAAAACTATTGTCTTAAAATTTATATAATAATAGAGACTCTGGATAAAGTTATTATGTATAATTTACCATATTCCAAACTTAGTGTATAAGTGTAGATTTTAATTTTTAACCACAAAATGAAGAAAAAGTTAATTTTATGTGTTGGTCAGGTCAGGTCACTTAGATCCAGAGGTAGTGCCTGACGGGGGCCCTCTCCTTGGTGGAGCTAGTAGAGCAGGTCTCTCGCTAGCGTGGGTGAGCATCATCCAGGGTGTTGACAGCTAGCATAGAGCAGCATCAGCAGAAAGCCAGAGGAATCCTCTCCTTTTGCCTCCTGCCTTATAGTGCATACACAGACCTTCAGTCTCATACTAAGTCACAGCGACAGTTCTTCTGCATCTCCAGCTTGCAGAAAGCAGACCATGGGACGCCTTAGATTCCATCATAGAATAAACCAATTCTGTACAATGCCTAGGTGTTTATGCATCTCTGTATCATCTATTTATGTCCCTTTGTATTGTCCATCTGTTGTCCGTCCATCCATCACCTTTCTATCCATTTGTTTTTGTTTTTGTTTTTTTTTACCTAAAGAACCCTTAGAAATACAGCCTGACACATACAGAGGTCACCATGAAGTAGTTTCTTCCTTTGTCCCCCACTGTTGCTCCTGTAAATTTATTTGGTTTTACTCATTCTTACTCTTGGTTGGCATGCAGATCCAGCCTCATGATTCCTACAGCCACCCTGTTTCCTCTGGAGCACTGTGAAAAGCGGTTCTTACTTATTAAAATGTCTGGTCCAGCATATTTTTCTCAAACTTTAAGTTCCACTAAAGTTGGAGCTTCTGTCTCCTAGTGCAGGGCCGCTGCTCACTGTGATGGGGGGCGGCCAGAGACATGCTTCTCCTCCCTGCTCTGATTTTATTCCGTACTCTCTACTGCTCTCACTTGGAA
This sequence comes from Acomys percivali, assembly GCA_907169655.1. Lineage (NCBI taxonomy): Eukaryota > Metazoa > Chordata > Mammalia > Rodentia > Muridae > Acomys > Acomys percivali. The sequence continues at coordinate 49,917,339 of OU015743.1, read as the reverse complement.
GTTAGTTAGAAAGTGAAGTGACAGGGTGAAAAAACTTAGAAAGCACCCAGTATTTTCTTTATGCTCTAGAAGTTTCTTTATCACAGGAGATCTCTTATCTGTAATCCACTCACAAGGGCAAAAGCATTTATAACAGCTTACCTATCTCCCAGGATGCATTGCTCAGCTCTGAGGCATTAAAATTTGTTAATATAAATATATGGCATTTCCCCTCCCATTTTGACTGCTTCGAAGTATACAGTTTTTTGGGGGGTGGTCTATTGTTTTTCAGCCACCATCATCACCCACCTCCAGCTTTGGATTAATTAAAAAATAACTCCCCACTGTATAGTCTCCTTTGCCTCTATATTCTGACAACCATTAATTCCATGCACTGAGTCTGACCACTCTAGGGCCCTCAGGCCTCTGGCTTATTTCACAGAGCGTAGTATCTTCAGGGTTCAGCTGTGTAGCGGCTTCCTTTTAAAAGGGGGAATGATACTATTCTGTGCGAATTTATCACACCTGGAAAGAGGGGTCACTATGAGCAGAGAGTACAGCAAGGCAGAGCCAGGAGAAGTGGGTCCCTAGCACGTGTGGAGCCAACACCACTGTCAGCTTTGCTCACGAGATGGGACAAGGTCATGTTGCAGAGGCACAGCCTTGCAAGCGCTGTCCCGAGTGTCCAGTGTAGAGGAGCATGGCGTGGCATGTAGGTCGTCCACAGGTCTGGCTGGCTGTTTGATACCAACTTCTCTGTTTGTCTCTGCCATTGGCTTATCACCCTATACATACAGCTCCTGTGAAATGAGTAGAAATGCCTCAGTGGCTGATGGTCATCTCCTGAGAGCTGAAAAGGCAGCTCAGTGGTTACATATGTATGGGATCAGAAGTATGGGACAAAAGGGGAAAGGAATTAGGGCCTGAGTGGGTAGAGAGACAGAGAGATAGTGGGAGGGAGGGAGGGAGGGAGGGAGGGAGGGAGGGGGAGAGGGAGAGGGAGAGGGAGAGAGAGACAGAGGAGCAGAAAGGATTAAATGCATTAATGATTGCTAAGGAATTTCATAAGGTAGGTAAGTGCCAGCTGGATTTGGGAGCTAGGACGAATTTGGTGACCATGGTGATGTTTTAGAGGCAGAAAATCAAGTTGTAATGACGAGAATGACTAAATGGCTTATGTACGGCATGGACCACTTTTAGAAAGCACTGTATATAGACAAGATGGAAGGAGCAACACTGGAAGATCGCTGACTGGTAGATGAGGACTAGGATAGGCTTGAGGGGTCCTTTTCTTTCCTAAACTGGAAGTTGACTTGACTAGTTAAGAGCTTGGAAACCTGTATTGGTTTAAGAGTAAAACCCTGAGTATAACAGCTGCCCTGTACAGAGTATGCACTGTGTGCCAAGCATCACGGTGCTCTGCGCCTTCATGTGAGTCTCTCATTTAAATAGCAATACTACCACCATCTTCCAGAAGCTGAACTCAGATTATTTGCTGATGGTCCTACAGCCAGTAGGTTGCAAAGAGTGTGCTCTGGCTGCCACATTGTCATTCGCACACTGATATTAAATACCTTTTTAAAATGTATTATTCATTTTGCATCCCAGTTGCTGCTCTCTTCCTTATCTACTCCTGGTTCTCCCCTCCCTCCTTCTACCCCCTCCCCTTCCTCTAGTCCTCAGAAAGGGGGAGCCCTCCTCCCCTACTATCTGACCCCAGCCTAATATTTATACCCAGGCACATAACCTCCTAGGTATCTATCCAAGTAACTCTGTATTAAAACACACACACACACACACACACACACACACACACACACACACACACACCTTGTATCCACAGTAAAAGCTGCACACAGCTTTGCCAGAAGCTTTATTTTTAATCACCCAAAATTGGAAGCAAACCAAATATAGATATTATACTGTATCAAAAAGGAAGACGCTGCTGTGCTATTGAAAGCGATGGAGACAATGTGAATGAATTTAGGTACAATGAAAAATTCTAGTTGTATAGCCTATACTATCATTGCCCTGGGATCTCCCAACGAGACAGCAGTGTCTGCGGGTTGGCAAAGGGCTTGGAGATAAACCACGGTGCTTCAGTGTTCTGACTTCTGGGCCATGGTGTGCTATGATTCTTCTTTAGCAGTGGGTGTGTCAGGTAGGCTGGCCACCAGGTCATGCCTGTGTTCCCCCAACAGCCTACATATGGGTTAATTGTAAATATATGATGTTCTGGGAAAGATGAAACTTTATAGACAGTGAAAGGATCTGTGTGCCAATGTTGAGGTATGACACAAGGCAGGGAAATGACTGTATGGTACTTAGAATAAATGGCTCTATGAGCAAACTAACTGAGCCATACAACACAAAAAGAACCATAGTTTTCAGTTAATTGTGATGTTTCATCAATATTGATTTGCTACATACATGTAAAATATTTATAACAATAAGCTGGATCATAGAGGGAAAGACATGCATAGGAACTCTGTACTTGAAATGCATTTCTTTTCCTGGAAGTTTAAAACTGCTGTAAAAATAAGGTCAGGTCTATTAATGAAGAAGTAATGAGTGTCCCTGTAGGTCAGTTATGTGCACAACAACTTTTGCAGAATCTTCTTGGTGAGCCTGTTCCTTTGAGGCTTACATAATACGGTTACAAGAAAGGAAAACAACACTCCTTCCAGAAAGAAATAATCAGCTGAACAAATCAGTAGTTATCAGAATGCAGGCTGTGGTACATCCTGTTTTTCTAGCCCCACTTATTCACTAGTGAAGCAACCCCAAGAGGGAGACTTTAATTGATTCCATGGCTGCACTGAAGTCACCAGAAGTGTAAAGGCACCAGAAGAGTGTCCATTCCTGCTGCATGGGGTGGGGTAAGGGGGAGGGGGTGGGGGTGGGCTGTAAGAGCCTTTCATGAATGAGTTGAGGACATAGGGAGGAGAGAAGAAGACAAGGAGAGGCCACAGTCTATTCAGTCACAGAGCTTGGCTCAGGTGCAGAACATCCTTAGTGTGGTTTTTGTACTCGATTCAAGGTTGGGCACCCATCCCACCTGACATTGGGGCATTGCTGTGGGGAGAGCAGCAAGGAACAGGTGGCCCAGCTCCTCCAAGAGCTTCCTCCCTTCCCACTAGCTACCCTGTGAGCTGCAGGAGGTGGCCATTCCTCCCACCCCAACGCCCCTCCCATTTTTTAGTCGAAAGTCCAAGGAAAGCAGCTGACTGGTTTCCTGTGACCCTCTGGGGCCAGCCTCTAGTCGTCAGAAGTGACAGGTGATGCTTCTCTCAGCTCTGCCACCGTCCAGGGCTGAAGCCTTGCAGCAGCAAGTGCTATCTGTGAGTAGAGCTTGTTCTAGACTCTGGGGGGCCTTCAGGGTCACTCCCAAGAGAGGCCTCTGCACTGTTCATACACAGCGCCAGATGGCAGGGCCAACAGTGCGGCAACCTGGCCTAGTTCCTTCTGTGTGAAGGGACTACTTGGTTTCTGGTATTTCACTAGACTGAAACCCCAAGTGATATATTGCAGATTTAGAAGGCTCATGACTTTTTCCTCATTTCATAAAGCCCTAGAGTGGAGAGATTAAACAGCAGAAAGAAAGCCTTAAACACTTGTGGCCTGAACACTCCAGGAGCTACAAAGAGGGGTCCCTGGCTCCCCAAAGGGTAGTTTGTTTAATTCCATATTTACTGTTTGAGTAACGCTTTTAGACTAAGGATTGTTGTCTCATATTAGATTATAAACACTTCCTTGGTGTTCCTCCATAGCTTTTGTGGTGGGCAAGCTGCTAAGGGTTTGAGTTTCTGAGCAAAATGGAGGCAAAAGCAAGGGCCTGGTTGGTGGCCTTTTTGGTAAAGTTGTAGGGTCTGGCACCGAGGGAACTAAAGTGTGGGACTGAAACCAGTGGGAAGGACATTACTCTTGTCTATTCTTTTCCCCTGGGAGTTTCCTTGTGAGACTTGAGCGGCATGTACTGTGCACTGCATGAGGCTCTCCATGTGCAAGTGTGTTGGGAGGACTGGGTTCAGAAATTGTGGCTGGGAAGAGCCTTCCACAGAATTTACTGTTCTCAACCAGCATTGCTGTTCTCAGAGTCACACGGAGTCCCTGGGAGACTCCCTGCTTTGTTCTGGGTCAGTGCATTTTACTTGCAATGCTTTGCACTTCTGTAAGAACTTGCAAGTGCAGAGATGTGTGCTTAGTTTGGAGTTTTAAAAGAAAGAAAGAAAGAAAGAAAGAAAGAAAGAAAGAAAGAAAGAAAGAAAGAAAAAGAACAGACCAAAGACTCACTAAAATTAATGATTTTCTTCTCTTCTTTTTAATGGGTCCAAGGTTGGAAAAGCATCGCTGTCAAAGAATTATTTACTTCACAAAAGGACTTTCACATTTGGTCCAGTTTTGGGGTCTGTGTGGTTTTGATTACAATTTGAAGGGATGATAGAAGTAACGGTTTAAACCTTCACTTTATGAGTGGGAGAACCGATGTCTACAGAGACTAATGGGACATGTTCAGGGTTACAGATCTGGTCAACCAAACCCTGCAGGCATGAAAGGTGGAACGCAAGACCAGCTCAGTTATGATCGGACCTCGGTGATGATAGCTGGCTCATGAAGCTGCTTATTGACTTAATGAAGCTATTTCACCTTTCAACGATTTACATTTCTCCTACCGAGTTTTCTTAGAAATTAATGGGATTTGAAGAGAGAAAGATATTGTTTGAATCCTGATTTTATTGTTTCTATTTGTGTAACAGACTCATAGAGGGATAATAGCTTCTTCATGGTGCGTAGCTAATAAAAGGAGGTGATCTACATGAGAAGTGTGGTATTTATTCCCTTAATATAGCCCCAAAATTGGAGGTGCTATTGTAATATCTTACCCAGAACTGTGGTTCTGTGAAGACTGTGGCTAGAAAAGGATGAAGCATGCTATCACATTACCAAGTGGGGCATATTGGAAAAGGCAGCCTTTCCCAGCCAGAGCATCACCTGAAGGATACTGACTCCAGCTCCTCTCTCCCTGTGATGCTCAAGATGAAACCCAGGTCTTACTATATACTGGAGAGAGGTTACATCAGTGAGCTACACCTGTAGCCTTTTAAAAAATGTTTATTTTTGAGGTAGAGTCTTACTAATTTGCCTAGGCTTGCCTTTAAGTTGCTTTTTAAAAAAGTTTATTGTAATGTATTCATCTTACATCTCAATTGTTATCCCCTCGCCTGTATCTTCCCATTCCCAGCCTCCCTACCTCTTCTGCCCTATTCCCCTCCCCTAGACCTCTGACAGGAAGTGGGGGTGGTAGTGGTGGTGGTGGTGGTGGTGGTGGGGAGATCCTGGCTTCACGCTCATGATCCTCCTGTCTCAGTCTTCTGAGTGCCTGAGATTGCAGGCCCATGACACCTTGCTCAGCAGATTCTCCTGACTCCGTACACCACAGTTTCTCCTGTTGAGGAGCTTCTTATGGATGGACTCCCACAATGGTTCTCTTCAGTTTTGCCTTCTATGATCTTCATTATGTTTGAAATTTTGGTCTTTTTTGTTTCATATAGTTGTATTTAATTCACTATCATGACTGAACTTTTTTTTGTTATATGAATATTCCAAAACTTTATCTATTTTTCAGCTTATAGGCATATGGGTTGTTCTGCATTTTGAGGTTTATGAGCAATGCTGCCATGAACATACACACACACACACAAACACACACACACACACACACACATACATACACACACATATTCTTATTTGTGTGGGCATGCAACTTATGTCAAGTCAGAGGAAACCTGTGTGAGTCGGTTCTCTCCTCCCCATAGGTCTCAAGGGTCAGACTCAGTCATGAGGCTTGGCAGCAAGCACCTTTATCCACTGAGCCATCTCATTAGCCCCAGCCATTTAGCATATGTATGCCTATCTTTTGAACACACACACACACACACACACACACACACACACACACCTTGCAGTATAGTTACACATATGATTGACATTAATAGATACTGACAAATAACTTTCCAGTGATTATGAGTAATTTCCACAAATAGATACCTTTTAACCTCTATAAAATGTTGCTACATCCGCAGTAGGGTGGTACATTAATAGGGCTTGAGTCATGTCAAAAGTGAGTGTATGGGTTTTTTTTTCTGGTTGATGTTCCGGTTGAGTTATATTTTAGACAGCTTGAGATAATGCCTCATAGGGAGAAGGCTGTTGTTATAAAGAATCGTGTGCAGTGAATTTAAAGAAAACTGAACTGTATGTCTTTCAAAACACCAGAGTTGTAGAGGTGCTGCCCTGAGACGTCGTGAGTGTGTGCTCCTAGGGGTGGTTCTCATATCCCCAGGGGCCATCGATCTCCCCTTAATCCTGTTCAGAAAATGGGTACCAGAGTGCTAACAGTAACACCCGTGCTGACCTTGGAGCATCTGTTCTGGTTGGTCAGTTTCCACCACCTGCTGTGCTAAACTTTTTTTTCAATCATCCCCCTGTTGACTAGGAGCCTTTTTCTTTTTTCAATTGCTTGTCAGAATTTCCAGCCTTCTGTCTGACCTATGTACAGTTTTTAAGCCATTCAACCTCTGGATGCCTTCAGCTAGCATTAATCCTTATGGAGCAGATGTGCAGATATAACCATCTAGAGTGAGCCACTCTTTAGATCAGATGTTAGGGCCAGTGAGATAGAGTAGTGGGTAAAAGTGATTGCTGCCAGGACTAACACTTGAGTTTGATGTTCAGGATGCAAGTTGTCCTATGACCTGTACCTGTGTAACCTTGGCATGGCCACAGGCACACTTACACTCAAGTGTAAAAAGGTTACATGTACATAGAACCATAATAAGAAAGTCAAAAGAAAAATTTAACAACCATAAATTTGATTTATTATTGTGAGTTTAGAAAAATGTTAAGGTAACTTTGTTAGTTCTCTAGAGTAACAAAACTTATAGAATGACTTTTTTGAGATTATCTATCTATGTATCTATATATCTATGTATCTATCTATGTATCTATGTATCTATCTATCTATCTATCTATCTATCTATCTATCTATCTGTCTGTCTATCTATCATCTATTTATCAGCAGCAGCAGCACCACCACCACCAATCAATTCATCTATCTATGGTATTTATTAGAATGACTTACTGGCAGTGGTCCAGCTAACACAACGATGCTTGGCTATGAATGGCATGGTTGGAATGAATGACTGTGAATAGCTGCCCAGTCCACAAGGCTGGATGTCTCAGTTAGTCTTCTGTATCCATCAGAATCCTGCAGAAGTAGGCTCTAACGCTAGTGATAGGATGGACTTGCTGGTGAGGCAAAGAGCAAACTTTTCCTCCTTCTGTGCCCTTATATAGGCTTCTCGCAGAAGGAAGGCACGGCCCAGATCAGATAGAGATGCGTTTTCCCAGCTCCAAAGATCTGGATTAAAGGTGTGTCTTCCTGCCACAAAGATCTGGTCTAGAGGTAGATCTTCCTGCTTCAAATTAAGCGAAAATCCTCACAGGTGTGCCCTTCTATTTTTAGGTTCTAGTTAATTCCAGATGTTGTTAAAGTGACAACCAAGACTATCCATCACAGTGGTCCTCTACTAAGGCTGCTTGTAAGTGGTTGTATGGTACATTGTATCTTAGGAAAACAGTACAACTTGGCATGTATTATATAATATATATATGTTAGTTTATATGTTAGACAAAGATGGAATCCCCTACAGGAAGCAGGAAGTCAGGTCTAAGCAGTTTTGCCCTTAGGAGTGAGTCTGTGGGAAGAGAGCCGTGGCTTACAACAATGGCATGGTGCTCCCTTGAGTCTTGTCGAGCATAAGAAAGAGCCACTCCCTATGGATCTCATCTTGGAGTTATTTGCTGGGATCTTTTTATATGTTCAGCAAATTTAGTTGTGATTTGAGAAGTAATAACCAAAAACTTATACTCTTGATTCTTGCTTTTAGACTTTTAACTTAAAATAGAGAATGCTGATGTTCCAACTGATCCATTTCCTAGTATTACAGACACTGTCCCCTGGGTACTTATTTGGCCTGGTAAATTAGGTTCAGTATTTTTAGTTAAAGCCTACTCTGCTATCATCTAAGTGGCTAACAAAAAACTATATGGCTTATGAAAGAGAACATAAGGCTTTCTGAAACAGTCTTTTTGGTGTATTTTTCTTTCTTACACAAATAGTTCCGTAAAATCCCAGTGCAGAAGGAGGGCGTGTAAAGACTATAAGGGTCGGATACAGTAGAGGACTGCTGTAAAACTGTTTTCTAAATACGACCAGCGTTCATTGTGCATATGACCTCATGGAAGCTGGGACTGCATGGCACAAGACCTACACTAGATCAATCTAGCCCAAATTCTAGCATGGATCAGGGAAAGGATTATAAAGCGTCACTTCTAGTTGAGTGGCTATTGAGAATTGATGACTCACAGAGAAGGGAGAGTCTGCTTGGTTTTTTGTTTGTTTGCTTGTTTGTTTGTTTGTAGAACAGGCAGTGAAGAGCAACCAACCAACTAGAATAGATGCTTCTGAGGTTATCATAAATGCCACTACTAGTGCCCATGGCGTCTTCCTGCCGAATACCGACCCAGAAAAGGCAAATGGCCCCCTAGGCTATCAGAACCAAGCCCAAGATTCCAGCACTTATTGAAAACCCACGACAGGGGCTCATATTCTAGTGTATGCCCTGTGCCCAGGTGCATACAACGCAGCTCGGCGTGGACTCAGCGGGCTTATCAGTGTGTTAAGTTGGAAGGGAAAAGTAGTGTCAGGGTATGGGAAGAGATGGAAAGGAAGAGTGGGTGGGAGTAAGGTTGATTAATGCACAGTATGTTCATGTATCAAATTTCAAACAGTGGAAAGATACCTGAAGTAGAGGGGGAGCTATTTCAGAGGGTCAGAGTTGGACAAGTTTTAGTTTCCGACGATTTGAGGTTGTTCTTCAAAACCTGTCCTCACCTCAGGCACAGAGCCGAGGAACCTAATTAGAGAGTCCATTAAAAATAGCTTAGCCTGGTCTGTGGTTTAACATACATTCTGAAGGTAAGGTGATTAATATTAGCCAATGCATGCATAAGACAAGGAGCTCATGTTCTGATAAATTAATCAATGTCCAGGATAATTAGAAGCTTGAATGAAGCTTCCTCATCGCTGTGCTATTACTGTAAATCAAATTGAACCTTAAACATTATTTAAGGCTTCACTGTAATATATTTAACATAAAAAATTGCAGTCTGTTCTTACTTCTATAAATGTTCTGCCTGGTAGCTGGCCTTTTGTGAAAACTCAGTAGATTTTTTAAAGATTTGGCTCATTTTAATTACTCTTTTTTTTGTTTTCAAGTAAGACTGAGGAACGTTAAAGGGAGATTTAGAAACTAGTCATTCAGTTCTCTGAAGATCAATTCACTAGCACTAATGCTGGGAACATGTTTAACTTATTGAAACATTCTGAATGAATGCGTCATCTGAGGACAGCCTTTGAATGAACATCTTTAGTTTGTTTTCATCCTACTGCTATTACTTAGGCTTGCTTCCAATATTAGTTCACGAGATGCTCTGGCTACCTTAGCCATAGAACATGTGTTCAAGTTACATCCATGATGTTTATAGTTCAAGAATCGTTGTGGTCTTGAAAGAAATACAATAATTGACTCATTAGTGCTATTTGTTAAGTCTCCAGTGGCCATACTTAAGTGATAAATACCAAAATGGTATGATTGCTTTTACTGCAAGGTACGGCGAATGAAAACCCCCAAGAAGAGGCTTGGTCTGCATTCTCGGTTAGGATCTCATGTCTGTGGACTGGTTGGGATGCTACAGGCCCAGAGGCTAATTACCTTGTGTGGGCAAGCTTTAACCCTGGGCATAGCCATTCCTTTCCCACGATTATGTCAGAACTATCATCCAGTGACTAATAGATTGAAAACCTTTAGGATCTATTGACTTAGATAGACCCATTGGTTTCCACCAACCCAAAGGCTAAGGATGCCTCAGATAGCATCAGAGCTTTATAAAAAAGCTTTTCCCTTACCCACCAACCCTGTCTTACTGTAACCACCTCTCTGATGTACCAGCCAGTGCAGTTTAAACTTGACATGATTTATAACTTTGTTCCATACAACTACAGAACTCCATATACTGCTTCCATATTGGAACATGAATTTAAATCTCTGTTCCTGGATCACAGTCCCTCAAAGTGGCTGGAGAATACACCCTCTCTCCTTCCCTTTAGATGACAGCTGTGGTTTTCCCACAGTATTTAAGCTCAAATACTAGACAGAATAGAACCTTTACAATATTTTGATCTCATGTGTAAACATGTAAGCCTACAATCTCATGGGACAGGCTATACCCTGAATCCTTTTGTACGAGAGGTTTCCTGAATGAGAAGGGAGTTGCCTGATTATCTCAAATTTAAGCTCTGTTTCCAATGTCCAATTCTTAAAAAGGTCCAACAGCCAATGAACATAAAAGTGCTTATCCCTAATTTAGCTGCTACCGCAGAACATGAAAGGAAATCACGAGGCCATTAACACATCCGGAAATAGGCATTTTCTAGCTTCCAGTTCCTAAGATAGCTCGGTGAAAAGAAAAATTTCATTTAGTGCAAGGAAGGAGGTGAATTTTTGGATGATTTTCTTTTTAAACTTTTCTATTTTCCTTCCCACCCATCCACCCTCCCTCCCTCCCTCCTTTATTCCTACCCTTCTCTAAGGCCCCATTGGATGCTGAAATATACAAATGTTCAAGCTCCTTTTGTAGAATGGTGTAGTATTTTCATGCATCACTGCATATCTTCCCACATACACCCTGAATCATGTGTATTATTTCTGATATAAGGTATATATAAGTAGCTGCTTTTGCATATGTGTGGAGATAATAACAGAAAGCTGGCAAGTGTTCAGTATCTGCCCCAAATGCTGTTGGGCTATTGATATAAGGGCAGATAGAGTGCACTGACTATATTGAGAAACTGGGATGAAAAGGTTTTGGTTGCTAGAGTAAGTGACAGCTGTGTGTCACCTTCGAACCTGGGGCTGGTTACCTGGCCAAAGAGGAAGAAGAGAAGAGTCCAGGCAAGTCCGCTAAGGAATAGAGGCCAGACTGGTGGCTGGAGTTCCGAGGCCTGCAGACTGAACCTTCATTCCAGGCACTGCACACGAGAGCTGCAAGGGGACTGAAGGGCAGGCTGCTCAGTTCTTCACGTCATTTTGACTTTCTTATTATGGTTTCATGTACTTCATGTAACATATGACTTTTTCACACTTGAGTGTAAGTGTGCCTGTGGCCATGCCAAGGTTACACAGGTACAGGTCATAGGACAACTTGCATCCTGAACATCAAACTCAAGTGTTAGTCCTGGCAGCAATCACTTTTACCCACCATCTCACTGGCTCTAATATCTGATCTAAAGAGTGGCTCACTCTAGATGGCTATGTCTGCACATCTGCTCCATAAGGATTAATGCTAGCTGAAGCCATCCAGAGGTGGAACAGCTTAGAAACTGTACATAGGTCGGGCACAAGGCTTTGGAAATTCTGACAAGCAATTGAAAAAAGAAATCAACAGGGTCAACAGGGTGTTGGAGCAAGTGTGTGGAGAGCACAGGAAACTAGAAATGGGGGTTGAGTGAACTTTTTAAAAGTCAGGTGCAGAATATACTAGTGATAATGGATACTCAAACATAAAAGTATTAAGTTCTAGCATTTTCTATAACAGGGAGAACACTATAGTTCACAATAACCTATTTAAAAATAATAACTTTTATTTATTAAACAGAGAGGAGTTTGAAGACTGAAAACCCAAAGTAACAATAAGGTGATGAAAATGTTAGTTACCCTGACTTGAACAATAGCAATTGGGGTTTTGGTAGTGTTGCATTTGTGGATAGCTTTGAGCACTGAAGGCATTTTATGCAAATTACTTCTACCATCCATTGAGTATAGCATGCTTTTTCATTCATTTGTATTTTTACTTGCTGTAGAAATATTTTTTTAGTGTTTAATATACAAATCTTTTATACCCTGCCCCTTAGGTTAAGTTTATTCCTATATATTTCATCCTTTTTGATGATAATCTATGTGAGATTTTTTTTTCTTTTCTGGGTTATCTTAGTACATAAAAAATGCTAGAGAATTTTGAATCTAGTTTTATAACCTGTAATATCCCTAAATATATTTGTCTAACCAGTTATTGGGGGTTTTCTATTCATTAGCCCTGACATTATGGACACAGATAGCTTTACTTCTTTTCCAATACATGGTAAATTTTATTTCTTTTTCTTGTCTAAGAGCTCTGGCAAGAACTTCTACTGTGTTGAATAGTAGTTGAGAGTGTGGGTGTTACTGGTTGCCTCCTGACCTTAGAGGAAAAGCTATCAGTCTTACTTTGTTGAGTTATATTAACAACAGGCTTTTCATATATAGTTTCTTATGTCTGGGAACTTACTGTAGAGAGCATACAGTTGGATCTTGTTTTTTCTTAATCCTTCAGTAATCAATTAATAATCTTTATTCCATTTTCATTTAAGCAGTTAAAAAGATGGAGAGAAATTCCTATTGCCTGTCATTGTCTTTGGTCGGCCTTACAGATTTTGTTCTGGGGAAATTGTTTTGCCCATTTTCTCTCATCTGTCCATCTTCATTTGTGTCCCAGCACTTTTCTTGAGGTGGCAGTTTTGGCTCTTTCATACTTTTTCTTTTATGTATATTCTACAGATACTTTCATTGGAATTTTATAAAGACACTAAGTAACAACCATAAAATTGTTGTAATAACTTAAAACTGGGAACAACTATAATAACACATAGGAACTAGACCTTGATGTTTCTGTTCCCACCTCCTAACATGTGACACAAATGACCTTTTTATACCACACAATCATAATTAGTTTTCATGTTTGCGTTTTTTGTAATAGGCTTTGATATGTCTGGCTTGCTGCTCGCCTGAGGTACAATCATCTGTTAACTGGTTTCTGGATTTCTCAGTGAGGGATTTGTTCTGTTTATCAGGGAAGGAGATGCTAAGCATTCTATTCTGCCATCCCTCTGCCTCTGCTCTGGCTCTTACTGAGGACCATGCTATGACAGTAAGCTGTGTGGCTTAAGATGGCTGTCGCTGTCGTACAGTTGTGAGTACTTTATCAAGATGGATTGTTTTTCTCTCTCATGGTTTACTTTGTAGATGAATCGCCTTAACTGACTTCTGGGATTTGCATTTTGGGCAAATTTTTTCCCAGGGCTCTAATCGAGAGTCTGATCCATCTGTGTGGTGTTTTGCCTAGTCCTGTGCTGGGAACCGGCTTGCTATGTTAGTTAGCCACAGCTTAACTGAAAGGCTTTGAACTGTCACTGAGAAACCTGGGAAAGCCTCCCACAGGTGGTCTACATTTAAGGTGAGCATGGGTGGTGATTAGATACATAGGCAGCGAAGCTGTGATAATGTGTGTGAGATGCGACCTTGTTCAGTCCAATGAGCCAGCACCGCCAGTTATGAGGCATGCAGAGGGCTTATCTTAGCATCTTCATACTCCTGGAGCAAATTAAAACAATGCTTTAAATGAACATTAACCCTTTTTCCCCCAGTATGCCCCTGTGGATTTTGAGTGGCAGATTATTATTATTTTTTTAGAGTACATAGTTTCCCATTCTCTTCAGATCTTTGTGTTATGTGTGGTCAGGTGAGCGTGTGAGAGTCTAAGGTAGCCAATTAGCATTTGCTATAATTCTTCTTCCATTTCAATCTGTCCCCACTTTCAAGTTAAACTAGTTAAAAGAGTGTAGGTCATTCCTGGAAACCCATCTCAGCATGTTCTTCACAGGACAGTTTGTTAGGGTTTTATTTCTGGGAAAGCAGCCTTGTAGCCTGCACCCAGGGCACGCTCTGGTTTACCGATGCACTGTCTGGTTTAGGCAGGCAAGCTTCAATTTGAAAGGAAAGAGACATAAGTTTCAAAGACGTGGGACTTCCTAGGGTGTAACTATAGTAGTATATTAGTGAAGACATTAATTCTGAAGGAGGACACAGATGAACATACCAATTGTACGGGGAAAGCCCACGAGGACTCAACGCTACACAGGAACTACAGGCAACTGAGTAAAGCTGGGGGTGAGGTGGTCCGACATAGGGGAGAGCACCCTAATTGTTTGTCCAGTGCAATTGGTCAGCCTTGAAAACATGCATACAAGTGGTATTATATAAACCTAGCAGGCTATACTTAGGAATATCTGTCTGTCTGTCTGTCTGTTTATCTATCTATCTATCATCTATCTATCTATCTATCTATCTATCTATCTATCTATCTATCTAATGATATATCTAGCAATAGCAGTTGACCAAAAGGAAGCCATGGATTTGAAGGCGAGCAGAAAGGAGGACATGTGAAAGGTTTGGAGGGAGGAAAGGGGATGACTATTGTAATTAAAATTACACTTATTGAAAGAATAAGTGATTCCGTTTTTTTTCCTCATCCTCAGTGAGTTTTGAGCCTTGTGCTATTATTTGTAGCCATAGCCAGGAAAGGTTTCCTTGATGCTTTCTCTGGTATGGTCTCGAACCAATTTATCCAAATACTTACAGACTTACTGTCTCCTCTACCCTGGGCATGCACATGTTCAGAAGTTCAGGAGAAAATCGAAGGAGGAGCTCTCTGATTCTCATCTCACTGAAAATAAACCGGTTTTCTTTTCGTTCATTTAATCTGAAGCTTTGGCTTTGCAGGATTATGACGTTGGCAGTCTCTCTCTGTCTCTCCCTCCCTCCCCCAACGCCTGTCTCCTTTGTCTTGTTCATTGACAGAGGAAGTAAAAGCTATTCCAGGAGCAGGGTACATGCCAGGTACCATCAGAAGGTGTGTTACACGAAGAGTTACGCATTGTTCCTTACTGTCTCCCCACACCATTGCATAAGGCACTGTCTTCACAGATTCTTCACGACGTAAAACACTTGCTTGAGCAATCAGGAAGCAGGTTATTTTGTGCTACGTCTAGTCAGTTTATAATAAATATTACTGGCTATGGTTAATCATCACTTAACAGCTGTTAAGCTAGTGACTATTAGAAAGAAAAAGTCATCCATTGACTCTGCTTCTTGGTATAGAAATGGTTTATTCATTGAACAGGCATTTTGCAAAGTGGACCAGGTGCTGTTTTTTATAAAAATGGTGAATAAAACTGCTTATGTCTAACGGAAGAGATGGTCGATTCTGAATTAACAAGTGAGTAAATTTTACCCAGGGTAAGACAATGAGGGCAGCTCTAGAGGTGACAGTCATAGCCTACACTTAGTGCCTGCTGTCACTCATGTATAAAGCACTGAAGGTCCAACTCTGAGTACGTCTGAAAGCACTTTTTATAGCAGTGGTGCTTAGAATGCTGTGTGCATGTGCACGTGTGTGTGTGTGTGTTTATGTAAATATGCACATATTTACATTTTTTACTGAGGCTAAGCTCAATTACAACCCCATAAGAACTTTTAAAAATCATGAATTGTAAAAAATTAAATAAAAATAAATAAATAAAAATCATGAATTGTAAGCACTAAAAAAAAAAAATACCTTTCTGGGGGAGGGAGTAAATGTGTTACAGTTTGATTCGTGGCTTTCTAAAGCATTCACAAGTGCCAATATGCCTTAGATCATGTGAAATAGTGACCCTGAGGCCTGTTCAGGGGGAGGCAGATGCTGCGGAGTGACCGAGGAGCAGCACTGTGTGGCAGCGGCGCCTTTGAAGTTCTGGTTGATCAGTGGAGTCTTTCATTTCCAGGGTCAAGGTGGCAACAGCGAGTTAACAGGCGCGCAGGTGGAACAAGAGTAGAGAGAGCCTCGGCCTCCCTTGCCTGGTTCTGTTCACAGAAAGCAAACTGCTTTTGTGTGAGAAAACGATTTTCTTCCGACTTGAAAGCCAGGGCAGTGAGCTTCCTCTGACCCTCTCTGCCTTTGGTCCCATGCGGTCTGGTCTCCTGTCATCTGAGAAGGCCATTTGCCAGCTGCCGTGTTCTGGGCAGCTAGCTGTTCGGTGCCTGCAGTCTTAGCCTGGAAGGGATGCCTTGTGGTAATGGTAGTTCTGAGTGCAAATCCAGGCTGTGACTCAAACTGCTCGACTAGAGCGAGTTAGCTCAACTCCCATGGTTTGCATCCAGAATCCTGTGCTCTGAAATCAACCCCTCTTGCCGGCTTATATGGGAATGAATAAGATAGCCACGCTGCCCACTGTAAGGAGCCTGGCACGCAGGTAGGTCTGCAATCTCAACTCTGAAAGCACCAGTGTTTACCTCAGGGCCAGGCCGTTCTTGGGTGGTTCCTTTTAAAAGTCTCATGTTTTCCCCAGGCATTGAGGGTAAGACACACTTCACAGGGCTGTTTCTGTACCTCATTTTACTGTGCCGAACCTCAGCCCTTCTACGTTTTCAGTGTTCCTTAAAATTAGGAGTCCTGGACGACTTGAAGCTGTGTTTTAATACCGGCACCTTGTGCGGTGCCTATTTAGCGCGTGCCTGAACACCACGCGAAAGCACCGTATCGAGGCCAGGTGTGCAGCCAACGCCTTGGATTCTGGCCAAATTTAAACAGCTGCCACTTGAAAGAGCCTAGAATTATTTTAGTCTTCAAACTATACTAAAAAGTAGCACAGTTGTTTATGCTGTAGCACCCAAGCGGGTCCAGGTTGCATGAGTGCGTAGGGCTGTTCCTTTGGGTCACAACGTCTGCAGAGGCTGGGTTCCACCCTGTGGTGGGATGCTGCCCAAATCTCTGGTACCTACATACCATAAAGGAAGACCCAGGGCTGAGAAGACGGCTCAGTTGGTTAACGTGCTTTCTGTGCCAGTGCGAGCACTTGAGTCTGATGCCGTAACTGCTCCCCCTGCCCCCTCAAAAGCCAGGCAGCACTACTTTAATCCCAGAATCGAGAAGGCGGACAGGTGAATACCTGGAGCTCTCTGGCAAGATAGCCTAGCCAACTGCCACACCCAAGTGGATGGCTCATTTGCAATGTCACCTGACTTTGAACTTTCACTTTCACATGCAGGTACGTGTGCGGTCTCTACCCAACACTGTACCCACGTGAATGTGTGCACATGCATGTGTGGCCCTGTGAGTGTGGGCGTGCAAAAACACACACACACACACACACACACACACACACACACACACACTGAAATTAAGTAATAAAGTATAAAGGTGCCAAAATATAAAGGAGTGTCTTGTCTAATACATGTTAAATAGTACGTAATGAGTGAAAGAAGCAAGGCAGGGATCGGGGGAGGAGGACCCCAAAATACTCTCTTTCTATGTCTTTGCATAATCCTAAGATTTCTAAGCCAATATTTATCCTTCTCCTAACATAACAAAGACTGGATAGTTGCAGCAATGGTATTTGGCTTGTTGATTTTTCGGTCTAAAGACTCTTTGCTTCTGGCAATATTATTGTTAATGCATTGTGAATAATGTTGTTGTTCAGAAGGTTAAACTCTGTTCTGAGAAATTCTAATGTGAGGCATATTTTTAGCAAGTTTATATGCACTCCCTAAGCAACACTGGGGAAATATCCAGTGGTAAGCGTTTGTTCACACGTGTGATGAATGCTGTTGTGGGCTGTGCATGCCAAAGACAGGTGAAAGTCAGTCTTTGCTTTAAGACATTTCGCAAGACTCTGATGGGGTTGAAGACCAGATAGTTTAGTCTTACAGTTATACTTAGTTGTTTAGGGGTTAAGATGCTTTTAGGTCTAGATAGATGTTTTAAGTTGATAAAGATGAGATATGATAGCTATTGATTTACATTCAGAATTTTAGACTCATCAAGATAGGAAATATGTTTTCTTCAAGATTGTCACATACAAATAGCCAAAATACTATAAATGTAACATTAATATAATTCCTGATTGTTTCATGGTTCTCCTTGTAGTACGTAGTTTATTTTATATATGTGTAATAGTATAAATTTATGTAAAAAAGACACTTCAATTACCTCTTACATGGTGTTTTATTTCGTAAACACTTATAAGTACATCTTTTTTATGTGCATCGAGAGAAATTCTAGATAAATTAATTTTCTTAATTAGCTTAATTATACTGTTTATAATGGCTTTAACATAACTCCTAATAATATGTATCATAGCTGTAGGACCACTAAATGCTGGGAGCTGAACCTCCATCATTTGGGAGAGCAGAAAATACCCTTAGCTACTGAGAAATCTTTCCATCTCAAGACCCCCCCCCCCCCCCCCCCCCCCCCCCCCCCGTGTGTGTTTGACTGGTGATGAGCCCAGGGCCTTGCACACACCAGGCACATGCCTTACCAGCTAAGGCCCATTCCCCAGCCCGCTTGTTGCTATTTTGTCCTTAGGCTCTTTTCCACTGTGAGGAACAGTTAACATTTGATGGTTTAAATTCAGCCTGATGTTTAATTAGATTCATTTGTTTCCAGTTTTGAACATTTTTACTTTAAGGGTTGTTTTAGCTTTTTCCTTTTTAATAATCTAAATCTAGATATAGTTCAAAATTAAAACTAAAAATCAAATTATATGGAGAATTCATTCTTTTTTTTCTCCCCTGAGACAGGGTTTCCCTGTGTAGCCTTCGCTGTCCTAGACTCACTTTGTAGACCAGGCTGTCCTCGAACTCACAGCGATCTGCCTGCCTTTTCCTCCCGAGTGCTGGGATTAAAGGCGTGTGCCACCATGCCCAGCCCGGAGAATTCATTCTTGTCCATCTTCTACTCCTATTTAACAATGTCTGTACTCTGGCAAGACTTCTAATGGAGGGACTGGGACGCTAACCCAGCCACAAACCTTCAACCTATAATGTGTCCTGTCTACAAGATGTGCAGGGATAAAGATGGAGCAGAAATTGGGGGGAATGGCCAACCAATGACCAATCCATCTTGAGACCATGTCATGGGAGGAGCCCAGCCCTGACACAGTTCATGATACCCTGCTGTACTTGCAGACAGGAGCCTAGCATAACCATCACCAGAGAGGCTTCACCCAGCATCTGATGGACACAGATGCAGAGACCCACAGCCAAACATTAAGTGGAGCTTGGGGAATCCTGCAGAAGAGGGGGAGGAAGGTTTGCAGGAGCCAGAGGGGTCAAGGACACCACAAGAAAACCCACAGAATCAACTAACCTCGGCTCATAGAGACTGAACCGCCAGCCAGGAAACCCGCGTGAGACTGACCTAGGTCCTCTGTGCATATGAAACAGCTGTGCAGCTTCGTCTTCACGTGGTACTCAGTTGCCTGCCTTTTGGACCATTTCCTCCTAGAGGGCTGCCTCCTCTAGCCTTAATAGGAGAGAATTGCTTGGTCTTACTGTAACTTGATATCCCAGGGCTGGTTGATTCCTTTGGGGGGTCTCCCCTTCTCTGAAGAGAAAGAAAGGAGGGGGGGATGGGGGGTAGGTACATGGGGAAAGACTAAAAGGAGCGGAAGGAGAGGGAACTGCAGTTGGAATGTAAATAATAAGCAAATTAATTAAAAATTAAAAGTTAATTTTTGCTTTGTTAGTTTTTTAAAGGTATCAGCAATATATAAAATAAGCATGAATATTCATGCCCATGCTTATTCATAAATCCTTTTTCTGTAAATGTAAACATTGCCCATGTTGTTCCAGACTTTTCTTTTCCCATGGAATTGCAGATGCTAAGATCACTCTCCTTCTTTAATGGCTGTATTGTAACCATGTGTTAATTAGATTGTCCACTGTTAGATATACTGTTTGTAATATCTGACTGTAAATAATATTCTTCAAGTGAGAAGAGAAAGGGACTGGTAACTGAGTTGTGTGTTTATTGGAGCTGTAATTCCTCACTGCAGACTAATCCCTAAGAAGAACCAATTTTCTGAGTATGACTCTCCCCTTGCAATTTGGGCCCAGGTCTGTAAAACAGTGACACGGCGGCACACTGGTGCATTCCGTGTGGTTGCAGTGTCCTATCACTATAAGGAGACACCAGAGTTAACTTATGAAGGAGAAAGGTTTTGGCTCCCAGTTTTAGAGGTTCTAGCCCATGTTGGTTGCCTTGAGCTTTTGGTGTTAACACGATGTATGGTGGTAAAGAGTGCATGGCATGCTGGGAGCCAAGGAGGGGAAGGAAGAGGATGTGGCTGCTGTCTCTCTATCCTGTCCAGAGGCAGGACTTCACTGAGCCCAACCTCGTGAAGGCTCTTCCACACACTGGTGATGTCATCCTGAGTACCGAATATGTTTTGTTGTTGTTGTTTTGTTGTTTTTTGTTTTTGGAGACAAAATCTCTCTGTGTTAGCCTTGGCTGTCCTGGACTTGCTTTGTAGACCAGGCTGGCGTCGAACTCACAGCAGTCCACCTACCTCTGCCTCCCGAGTGCTGAGATTAAAGGCATGCGCCACCATGCCTGGCCCTTAAACATGGGTTTTTACAGGGACTTCCAAGACAAAAATTATAGCAGTGCCTGTACTGCCAGGGCACTGCCCTTCGTTCTCCCTAGTCTAGATTACCTACCTGAGGGAACGCCTATGTAAATGTGAAGAACCCAGAATGTGAGTAGTTAAGAAGTGGAAATGACCCCATATGCTTTCTGAAAATTAAATTTTGGTTTGCAGTGGAGTTATTTGTTGTCCTTTTTTGGTCACAAGGTTGACATTTGAGAGGCTTTTAAAGGACATTTATTTTTAAATTCCTGAACACTGTTTGAAGTCATGGAAAGGCCATCAAGCGGCACATATATTGGTGTCATGGCCTTGTGCAGTATTTGTCACAGTGTCCTCTTGGGAACAAAGGGTGGTGTTAGCAAGTACATTTGCAAAATGTCTACTTATGTAGGTTCATCGATTATAAGATTGCTCATACCTTGTGCAAGTAACTTCTCAAGGTGTGTGCACAAAGATTGCTCATTTCCATATATACTTTTATGAACCCTATTTTTCATGGTGTTTATTTTGGGGAAGCTGTGTATATAATGGTTATTTTGTGTGTGTGTGTGTGTGTGTGTGTGTGTATGTGTGTGGTTTTGAATGATTCAGAGAGTGTGTTGGAGGGAAAAAGATTAAACTAGTGAATGATTGAAGCCATTATCATGACTAGTATGTGTGTTTATTAAAAACTCAAAGATAAAAGCACGTGTGCTTGAGCAAGTCTACTACTGAATACATATGCAAGAGAAATGAAACCAGTATGTCAAAGAGGCATTTTTAACATCCACATTTACTGCAAAACCGTTCACAGTAGTCAAGATACCCAATCTAAGTGTCCATGAAGATGTTGGCAGCTCTTGAAAAGGTTGAATGTTTACACAGTGCAATAGCATTTAGCTTTTAAAGAGAAGGAAAGCCTAGTGTTTGTGACAGCGTAGATGATGCTGGAGGGCACTATGCCAAGTGAAGTAAGCTAGGCACAGAGTGGCAAATTTGCATGACGCTTTACACATAATGTTTTATCTATAAGTAAAGAAGGTAAAAGTAGAAAGGCTATTTGTAACCAGGAGACGGGGCCAGGGGAATTGGGGAGCTATTGGCCAAAGGACACAAAATCTCAGTTACACTGGAGTGATAAGGTCTGATATATCATGATGTTCACGTTAGCAACAACCTATTATATACTTGAAAATCTCCAAAAGAGTATGATTTTAGTGTTTCCCCCCAGAAAATGACAAGCATATTCTCATGCATGTTCATTAGCTCAATTTTGCCACTGGAAAAATAAACAATTTAAACACTACATTATGTACTATATGTTGTATACACAATTTTATAAGTCATTAAAATTGATAGAAGGGTCAAAATAATGTTAATACAGAATGCTGCATAATCCAAATTTCCAAATTACTTTTGTGCTTTAGTTAGTGGTAATACATTTTCATTGGCTTAGTTTTTTTAAACAGTTTTAATGTTTATGTGAAATGTAAACATTCAGGAAAGCAGGAAGAGAAGTAATTGCCCACAATTATGACAAAACAAAAAATATAAAGGAAAAGAAATTATCCTCACAAACATGACCCCAAAGGCCACCCCGAGTGACACACTTCCTTCAACAAGGCCACAGTTCCTGATAGAGCCAAGCACTGGTCACTCCCTGGTGACCGGGCGTTGAGCCTGTGGGGCCACTCTTGCTGAAGCCACCACAGCTGTCTTCTAGGTTGTGTACACTTTGAGCAGGAATGGGGCTTGGCTTGCCACTGGCTCCCATCTTCCTGAAAGTGTGTCCTAGGTGAATGTACTGCGGTTCCAGATGGCAGCTTCTAAGTGTCAGGGCTCTTGCAACCAAAATCCACACAGGAAGACTTACTCTGTTTTCAGTTTAACAGGGAAAAAAAATTGTTCACCTTTCTTGGTAATTTCTATTGATTTGTTTTACTTCCTGACAAGGGTGAAACTGGTTATCTTTCATTTGTTTAGGAAGGGAAGGGAGAGGTTACCAAGGTTTTGCCACACCAGCTTTCTTGCAACTCCGTCACTGTTGACCTTTCTCCACCCAAGAAGAAAAGTGTTCTTTTAAAAAAAGTATTTATTTAATCACTTTACAGCCTGATCCTAGCTCCTCCCTTCTCTCCTCCCAGTCCCAGCCCCTCTTCTTCTTCTCAGAGAAGGGGAGGCCTTCAAAGGGGTACCTAAGCCTCTTGGCACAGCAAGTCACAGCAGGACTAAGCTCATCCTCTCCCTCTGAGGCCAGATAACGCAGCCCAGCTAGGAGAAAGGTATCCAGAGGCAGGCAACAGAGTCAGAGACAGCCCCTACTCCCATGTTAGGGGACCCAAATGTTTGCCAAGCTCCACATCTGCTACATATGTGTAGAGGGCCTCGGTCCAGCCCATTCATGCTCTTTGGTTGGTGATTCAGTAAGGAGAAAAATATTTTTCTTATTTATCTATTATATTTCTTTTTTACATTTACATTTCTATTTTTACACATAAACAAAATAAACTACACACAACAAGAAGAACCATGAAACAAACAGGAATTATATAAGTGTCACATTCATAGTGCTTTGGCTATTTGTATTTGGCAACCTTGAAAAAAACTTCTTTCCTGTCTTGGTGAGTCTAAAATTCTCAATGAAAATCAGTATCTATCATATCTCATCTCTATTAGTTTGAAACATCTATCTAGACCTAAAAACATCTTAACCCCTAAACATCTAAAGTTAACTGTAAGACTAAAGTATCTGATCTTCAACTCTGTCAGAGACTTGAGAAGTAATAAAACTTAATTATTTGAGCCAGCTGGAAATTCAGGTTAGTAGCTTCCAAAATGAAAAAGTGACAGGGACAGTTTGCTGCCTGGACAGTCACCCAAACCCTCTGTAACATTGGAATATCACCTTCTTTCTTACCAGGCTCTTCAGATTTTGATGTTGAGTGCAGTTACAAAAGCAAATTTACACAACTTGTTTTGCTTTGGGCATCTCCTCTCCTTGCCTTTTACAGAATATAGAAGAGATTTCAAGCAAATACATCATGGTTTCCAAACATTCTGAAATTGAATATAATGCATCCAGATACGCTGAGTAAATGAATTTCACACAAAAGGTGGCACTTCTCCCCTTGGTCTATGCACAGCTATTCGTAAAAGAGAGACCAGGTTTACTTCATTACTCACAGTGGGCTCATGATCTTCACAAGTGCTTCAAAATGCCCTGATGCTGAGACAAAGAGTAATTAATCTTTAGAAAGACTTTCTGTCTTCTGGGAGGCGATAAGTGCTAAGGCTTTTCTAATGTCTCTGTGACTTAATTAGTTTTAGAATGCCTCATTGCTTGCTTTTTTGCCATGTTTACATCCAGCAGTTAAGTCTCAGGTTTATTATTTTTTTTCTGCCTTATCAAACTCAGTAAACATAACGTCTGGAGACTGTTCTCATTTGCCTTTCTGTTGCTACAATAAGCACTGTAGCAACTTGGGAAGGAAAGGGTTTATTTCGGCTAACAGCTCCACACCACAGTCCATTTTTTAGGAGTGTTAGGGGAGGAATGGAAGCAGAAACCATGGAAGAACGCTGCCTACGAACCTACCTTCTGGCTTGCTCAGTTACCGTTCTTATATGCCTAGGTATAGTACCACATGCAATGGGCTAAACATCCCTACATCAATTATCACTCAAGATAGCCTCCCGTAGACATGGCCGCACAACTCAGACATGGCCACACAACCCAGACATGGCCACACAATCCAGACATGGCCACACAACTCAGACATGGCCACAGGTCTGATGGAGGCAAAGTTTCTTCTGCCCAGGTGACTGTAGGTTGTGTCAAGTTGGTAATAAAAACTAATCCAGTCAGAAAGTGATCTAAGAAATTTTTTTAAAATGTCATCTTGACAACCACTTAAAAAAATTAAAAACATACTTTTACGGAAATATAATTTACATGTTTAAAAATAATAACATGGTAGTTTTGTTAATAATTCTTAGAGAAGTTTATACATGTGTAGACTGTATTTTGATCACATTCATGCTTTACTCCTCCCCATAACTATCCTCAGGTCTAATCACCCCAATTTCTTTTTTTTCAATTTTTAAAAATTTTTTTATTAATTCATTCTTGTTACATCTCAATGGTTATCCCATCCCTTGTATCCTCCCTTTCTTCCCTCCCTCCCATTTTCCCCTTATTCCTCTCCCCTATGACAGTTCCTGAGGGGGATTGCCTCCCCCTGTATATGCTCATAGGGTATCAAGTCTCTTCTTGGTAACCTGCTATCCTTAATCATCCCAACTTTCATTTCGTCCCAACTCTATGGTTTTTTTTTTCTCAAATAACCAACGAGTCCTGATTGTACTGCCTGTATACCTCATGAGTGTGGACATCCACTGTGGCCTTGGTCATTCCCAGCTGCACCATTTCCTAAAGCTCGTTGTTGGGAACAGTTTCCTTGTAGTAGGAATGAGAACCTATTGTTTGGGTCTGACTTGTGACAGTGACGGGGGATTTTTGTGTACTGTAATCTCTGTACCTCTGAGGGAACTACCAGAGTACGGGAAAAGCAATGTTTTAGACAAATGATAGAGGGTTATGGCATAGCTTATGGCTGAGCTTGAAACCACAAACTCAAGTGCAGGCTGGTGGAAGCCTCTGAGGCCCTGCTGTGGAGGCTGAAACCCTTCCATCCATGTGCGTGCGTGCATGCGTGCGTGAGCTCGTGTGTTGACTTTTCTCTGTTTTTATTTATTTTTGAAAATCTCACACAGCATATTTTGATCATATTCATTCCCCTTTCCTGGTTCCTTCCAGATCTTCCCCCTCTTCCCTGTCCACCCAATCTCATGTTGTCTCTCACTCTCTTAGAAAAGAAATCAATGAAGTCAAACTTGCGTTGGGGACTACTTCTGGCCATGGCAGCTGCTCTGGCGTGGGGCCATTTCTTTGCTCTACTGATGAAAATTGATTTCCATCACCCAGCAGCAATCAAATGCCAATAACTCCTTGGGTGAGACTTGGTGTCCACCTCCCATTCTCTGTGCTGGGCTTTTGTCTGTCTTGGGCTCGTGCAGACCTTCTGCATGCTGTCAGGACCACTATGCATTCATACACGAATCTGCCCTGGTGTGGCAAGAAAAGTCTGCTTCCTTGAGTTGAGTTATCTACCACTCCTGGCTCTTAGGGGTCTTTCTGATTCTTCTTCTTCTACACGAGGGGGTTGGTGTGCTATAGACATGCCTTTTAGCGCTGAGCACTCTGAAGTCTCTTGTTCTGTGCATATTGACCAGTTCATGGCCCCCAGGGGAAAACCTATTACTATTATTCTGCTAAAATGACTCCTAATGGCATCCATTCCTGTAGCCATAGATCAGCGCATCACCTTTGCCACAGAAGCTTATTCTTGCAGTAAATGGGAGTTAACACAGAAACTGACAATGGTGCTCTTATCTCTCACCTCACACGTTCATATCCCTGAATTACTGATAAGTAAATGGCTTTCTTCAATTTTGGAGAAGGAAGATGACGTTTAGGAAGCAGGGAAGGTGGCCAACGGGGGTTTTTAACAGCCATGTCCTCTTTGGGTGGACTTGGTGCAGTTACTGAATTTGTGCATACTTTAGCCACCCAGTAGTGAGTGATAACTGCAGTGGCATCAGTGCCAGTGGCCACTCACTGACCACTGTGTGCTTGATGCTGTGTTATCTGCTTTGTAGTCACAGCTCTGTGGTGTACGTGCTTTCTTACTGTTTTGTGACTAAGATAACCGTAGTTGAGTGAACTTGGTCAGATTGGAGGGGTGGGGGCTGTTAGTTGTTAGCACAGTTAATGCAAGAGAGAGAGACAGAATTCTCAACAACATGCTTTCTACTCCGTTGTCACAGACAGGGTAAGTGCCTGATTACCATAGTCAGTTACGTGATACAGCGCATCGTTTTCCCGTGTGGAAACATGAGGTTGGCCAAAGTTCCCCTGAATTGTTTCTTTAGGTTTCACTCAAGGGTGCAAATTTGGTAAGCTTGATGAAAATGTCAGCTCCCAGTGTCTTAAAACATTCAGCAGATTGCTCAGCAGGAGTTGCTTGAGTGATATGATGATAAGGATCTTCTACTTTTTGTGATTGCATCATTATTTGGTTTTTAAGAATTAATTTTTTAAATAATGAATGAGTATAGTGATTTTGGGATTGGCTCATATGGGGCCAATTGAACCCTTGAAGAAGTGAGATTTTCAATTTGAAACAGCACTTCAGGATTACAGTCAGTTGGGTTTTGATGACAGTGTTGACTTAATTTAGAAATATCAGCAATGCTAAGGGAAAAGATGTAGTTTTATGTTTATAACTATAGAGACTAACCATCCGCTGGCATACTCACTTCTTTCTTCTCTCCCTTCCTCCTGGGGTCAGACTCGGGCCTTCACACCCATCATACAAGGACTATACATCACATACATAGCCGGCCCTATTGCCTTTCTTCACATCATCTTTTGCGTTTTCACTATTCCACATATACCTTGTTCTGCCTGAGCGCTTTTCATCTCATGGACCCTCATAATCCTTCTTCTGGAAATAATCGAGTATCGTGTGCTCCTATGACACTTGTACCGCTACATATTTTGGATGATAATTTGAAAATGGAAGATAATGATGTTATCAAAAATAACTTGGGGAAGCATTTCTCATTGTCTTGCCAAGGAAGGTTTGCCTGCAGACTTAGGCTATTTTTCATTTGATGGCAGGTAGAAAGAATCCATAATCAGTTAATGGAATGCATATTTCTGTATGTGTGTTTAGGCAGAGAGAAAATGCTGAGACTGTCCTTGGAAAAAAGGGAAAAGTTAACGAGTGGCATTTCATTGTGGTCTCTATGACAGTTCTGTCGTATGTCCTCCCCAGCAACAAAACAAAACACAAAACTAATCATTTTCTAAGAGCAAATCTGCTTGTGTGCTAGCAGACTGTGAAAGCCTATCAATTTATTATTATTATTATTATTATTATTATTATTATTATTATTATTACTATTATTTTAAATCAAAAGCTAAAAGAAATCAGCCTTTACATTTTTGGACAGTTTTCTCTGAGATACTGCCATGCTAGGCAAACACTGACGTTAACATTTTTCAAGAAGGCTCAAAATGAATGAGAAATCTTTACAACCACCCTTCCAATTGCTGTACTGATCAGGTCTTAACCAAAGCCTCTCTGTATTGGGGCAGGAGCTTGTCCGTGAAGAGAGACTAAGAGTGTGTCTGCCTTTGAGTCCCAGAAAGCCAAAAGGAATGTGCAGAGAAATAGTCAAACAGTTTGCTAAGAAAGTGAAGCAAATATTGGTGACTAGCACACTTTTCTTTGGGTTAGTGCACGCCCAGGTCTAGCATGTCGATGGATGTCTTGGTCTGTGGACTTAATCTAATGGGTGCTTGAATTCTACACTGACGCTTACAGAGATAACAGAATTCTGAGATGGAAATGATTTTTGCCAATGGCTTTTTATTTGAAATCTCTGTTAGTATCCACAAGGTTGTGAGATCAAATAAAGACCTACTTCAAAGAGTTTGTACAGTCTAAAATGTTACATATCATCTTCTTCATCATCATTATCTCGACAGCAAAGCAAGCATTGTGCTAATTCACTTCTCTTGGACATCAATTACTATATTAGGGAATCGGGAGTTTACTTTGCTCCATCTTTTGAAAGAATCGGAAATGGAGTTTCCCCAAACTTTACAGATGCAAATAGGGCCTTTGGGTGATGTTCTATTTCCTTTCAGCTTCCAGGTCAATTTGAAAATTTACAAATTTGTTAAGATAGGTAAAATTTGAATCAACAAAAAAATTTTCATGGTGAAGACAAGTCCAGATTGAGAACTGTGAAGATAAAGAACAGTCAAAGGAGTGCTGGGAGCTGTTCTGTGAGCTGTTCAACACATAAAAATACCAGCAGCTAAGTTAGCCTTTCCCTGAGCCCTTATCTTAATTCAACCCTGTCAGATGAAATACGTGCTGAATGCAGGTTCTCCTCATAAAGGCCTCATTCTCTCTTTCAGGAGAAGTTGCATTATTCAAAGAGTCCCCCTTTTACTGGAGGAGCTTGTTCGGAATGGTCTGTGAAGATGGGGATTTAGGCGGATCAGGTGTTCTCAAGTGGGACAGAATTTACTGACACAGGGCGGGGGGTGGGGCAGGGTCAGTATAGTGTAAGGGCAGCATTTGTGTTTCTCTCATGTGTGCCCACAACCCATGCTCTCACAACCTATGTTCTGTTGAGGAATTCTCATATATTCTCCATGTTGCTGTAACCGAAATATCAAACAGAAATAAGAGAGAATGGTTCACGTGGGCTCACAGTTCCAGAGGATTTCAGTGCGTCATGAAAGGGATGGTGGCGTGGTGTCTTATTCATGTAGTGGCAGATAGGAAACAGAGAGTGCCAGACAGGAACAAGCGGTAAGTGTCAAGTCAGGCCCCCGGGGACCACCTTCTACCAGCCAGGAAACAGGCTCCACAGCCTTCGCCATAGTGGTGTGTGCTGAGTCAGAACAGGAGAACATTGCAGATCCAAGCCTTAAGGAGAGTTAAGTACAAGCTGCCCTTGACCATGAGCCTTTCTTCATGCAGCTTTGGAAACCACTGACTTCCTCTTAGGGCAGACACTTTCCTTAAATTTTGAGTTCTCATTTTACATGCTAGCCTCGCTGTGGGTCTTCCTGTGCGTGTCAGCCTCCTTTTTCTCAAGCTTTCTTAGCTTCTGTTCTCAGCCCTCTATGCCTTCTCTGGATGAGCATTAGAATTGCCTGGAGGTCCAGTCTCCTTCCCCCTACAGTGTATGTGAGTCATACCCACACAGGCACACGTGCACATGCGCATGCACATAGACACACACACATGCACATACACACATGCACACACATGAACACAGGCACACACACATGCATACACACACACACACACAGGTCACACACACATGCACTCACATACTTGAACTATTTGAAAGTTGCTAACTTGTCATTTCTTTATAACTCAATGTGTGTTTCAGACAGTTACAATTGATCACCACAATTTAGTGATGAAAATTAATAGCAAGAATACAGTCAGTATATTCAGACTTTGTCTCTTGTGTCTTTGGCGTCTATTATAGAAAGACAAACTCAGCATTTGTCCTCTCAGAAATCAACCCTGGATAACAGGTTACATTTTGCTGTCATCTTTTTTTTTTTTTTTTTTTGTCTCTCTCTCTTTTTTTTTTTAATATGAAGCAGTTCCTCGGTATTTCTTTGTTTTCCATGACCTTGACCTTTTTGACGTGTGCACGACAGTTATTTTTGTTTTGTCTGATGTTTCCTTATGATTGGCTTTAAGAATGAAAACTAGAGCGAAGATTGTGCATTGTGTTTGGTGTCACTCACACAGCAGGGTTCAGTGTTGCCTGTCTGCTGGCGCTGGTACGAATGCTTGCTGAACTAGTGTGTGTCATGCTTTCTAGATTGCGGCTGCTGGTTTCCTCTGTAATTAGTAGCCAGCTTGTGGGGAGATGCTTTGAGGTTATAGAAAGAAGCATGCTTACTACAGACAATGAGAGTCAGGTTTCTTTATTAATATTTTGCAATTTCATACATGTACAAGGTGAATTCTGATCATCTCACTCTCGCTCTTTTTTCTCCCTCTCAACCCTTTTAGCCCCCACGTCTGCCTGCACCTGCCTTTCTCACACATTCATTCCTTTTTTTGTTTCGTGCCCTTCTGATCTTAACAGAGACTGGCTGTTGGACCTCAGGTCTGGACCTCCACTGGAGCCCGAGGAGTGCACAATTTGGAACACTGCTGAAGGCAGTGATAACGGTCTCTCCTCCAGAATCTATCAGTTGCCATTAGTTCAGCAGGAATGGGGAGAGTGCATGAGCCCAGATCCATGTCTTGTCATCGACAGTCACATGCTATTGACAAGCTTTGGGCTATCCTGTGCAGGCAACCACAGCTGCTGTGATACCGTATATGCAGTGGCTGTGTCATGCCCTGAACATACTGTCTCATATCTCTTCTCCATATCTCCCAACTCTTATAATCTGAGAGTGTCAGGTTTCTTATTGTTGCAGAAGAGGAGTTTGAATATGAATAGGCAGCATTCTTAATGAAAACGTGGTGTTGGGCTTGGGTTAGAGATATGGAAATGAGCCCATGGCTTTTATTTTGTGTGGATATTGATGTGTGCTTGCTTATCTGCCATGTATATATCTATCTCCTAGCTCTATCCTCTGAGAGAAGCATTAATATCCCAGGAGCAAGGAACTTAAATAGTGCCATTATCTTGGCTTCTAAATACCATTTTCAGTTAAAACCAACCAAGTCTCCTGTGTTAGGGCAGGAAAGGGACGTGTTAAGCGTGGGATAGCTTATTTCACCAGAAGGCAAAGGGCAGAAATATGCTAAAAGGATTCTGGAACTAGCTCAGAGGTGATCGTGATAGGCAGCCACAGGTCAGCCTGCACAGAGATGTGAATGGTAGGTAGCATCAGATGGAGTAAAGTAAGAATCTCTGAGCCATACTGCAATAAATAATCATATGAAAAATGGATAAAGAAAATGACATTATGTTATAATTATAGCACCTAAATGTAGAAGGAATGATTAAAGATCACTTGGGGCTTGGTATTATTGATTGTATGAGGCAAGGATCATCAATGGATTCTTTCCACTTTTAATAATATTGGATTTCCTTCCCTGACTCCTCCTCTCTCGAGCACTCACCCTCCAGCCAGCTTTCAACACACAATTCTCTTGGTCACGTGGTTCTCAAGTTGGCCTGAGCTCCACCCCTTCGTCATTTGACCCAGTTTCTAAGATAAGGAATACCCGTCTTTCCCGCTATTGAGAAATCTTACTGCATCTTATGAGACCCTTCAGTCCTTCTAAGGGAACAGTCCATTTTTCTTTAGAGCATGAGTAGGGGCTGGAGATATTCCATGGAGCATCTTCTTCTGCTGCTGCTAACATGCTGTCAAGCACACTATTGGTAAACTATGGGTAGGCCAGAAGAAGCTATCTGCCTGTGGAGGGGGTAGTAGGGAGCCTGGTGTCAAATAAGATTTCTGCCATCTTCTTTATCATGGAGTAGCCCTGTAGCTCCTGCTGCCCTGGAGATGGGAATTGAGGACTGACAAAGCTGATTTGGAGTTTGGTGGTTTTGTTAGAATAGGTTGGTGGTGAATGGTGCCTACCACCACAAACGTCGTAACTGCAGAGTAGTGAGAACCAAGTCAGAAAAGCTGCTGTGCACAGAGCCATTCAATAAACACAACAGCAAGCAAGTGAAGGGGGTGTTTATGCTTCTTGCTACACCAGTTATTAAGATGCCCCTGGGTCCGTTGTTTCACATAATTTTCCTCCAGGGCAGACTCACCAACACTCCAAAGGTTGGATTCTCTATCTGTTGTGGAAGACATCAGGAAACCCCAAATCTTCTTAATACAACGAGCCAATCAATACAGGATCATCTGGGAGGTGAGCCTCAGGCCCACCTATATGGGGGCTGCCTTTCTGAATCCTTATTCTCCATTCGCACAGGGCGAAGGTTATCTCTAAAATATTTTCATGACTCTCCGTATTCACTAATTTAAATTTTACTCATGAGAGTCCATTTCTAGCTATTTCACATTAATAAGCCACAGGTTTTACCAGTTAAAAATCCATTTCTAACATCTGCTTAAGGGTTTTTAAAGCCTACACATTAATTAAAAACAGATAATAAGTACATACAGTTGATGCATCTATAGTACCATCTTTTGGAAAAAACACTTACCTAAATAAAGTACTGTGTGCAGTAGTGATTAGGGGAGCCTACCTGCTCCCAGAATTCCAGCTTGAACATAAAGTAATGTAATCATGGGAATAGGAAATTATCTAAATATTAGGTTGTACCTTGGTATCTTGGTACCATGAAATCAAAAGTCCTTGGTCAAATATATTTGGGAAATGACTGGAAATATTGGAAATTGAACAGGCTCATTAGCTTTAGAAGTTAGCATCGTGTGATAAATGAATTGGCTTAGCCTTGTTCAACGCTGGATTCCCATATCCAGTTGACTAGAGTTCCTTTTACTGTGCTCTCGAGATGAGTTTTAATTGTAACAGGCTCTATAGAAATTATGGTAAAGCTTTCTTTTTTAAATTATTCACTTTACATCCTGGTCATCACCCCCTGCCTCCTCTCCTCCCCATTCCTCCCTCCCTGCCTGTTTTTTCTATCCTCCCTCCCCTATTCCTCAGAGAAGGGGAGCCCATACCCCCAGCCCAGCATAGCAAGTCACATCAGGACTGAGCACATCCTCTTCCCCTGTGGCCTGACGAGCTTCTGTGAGCTGCTCCTCTGCCTCCCAGCAACCCCCTTGTCAACTGAGGTGATAGAGAGGCTCCTTCAACTGTGCTCTCCGTCATTCGAGCTTACAAAGAGTCAATTGAGAGTTCCCCTAAACCTGTCGATCCCATTTGTACTTGTAATTACAGTTACATAACCTAATTAAATATTACATAATCCTGTGACTTTTGAGTGTAAATATAAAGAGTTATTGTCTCCACAAAAAAAATCAGTTGACTGCTTTGGAAAGGCTCAGTAAAGGAAGGCTAATGAAAAAGGGTTATTACAATAGGCGAGGCAGGGTAGCTGCCAAAGGATAGTAAGACCAATCTCTTTGTATCTGTTTTTTAAAAAGCTATTCATGTTAAAGAAATGTGAGGGGCTAGAGAGTCTGATCAGTTATTAGAAGCAGAGTCCTCTTCCAGAGGACCCAAGTTCCGTTCCCAGCACCCACAACCTCTTGTCACTGCAGGGGATCTGACCTTCTCAACCGGAATCCATGGTCATATATGCAGGGGACACATATTTTATATTAATTAAACCCAAACGTATCACCAATAATGAGTCAGGCCATACTTAAAAGTCTTTAGATAAAGGATTAAATAAAGCATTTAAAGTACAACTATCCCAATTCCTGCTTTGACCGAACTGCTAAGTTCTTAGTCATTCTTCTTGTGGGTATTAGACAGTGAGGTTGGAGGAGGGACAGAGTAGGGGAGAGGGAGGGAGAGGGGAGGAGAGAGAGAACAGAGGGAGGGGAGGAGGGAGGGGGGAGAGTGAGTATACGGAGGGGAGGTGTCATAAAGGGAGACACAAGCATGTACACTTGGTGGCATGCTTCAAATAACTCTGCACAGACCTTGTCTGTGTCACATCAAGCCAGGCTCAGCTTTCTGCAGAAGCTTTGCCATCCCTGACTTTCCCAGTGTCGTTATACGTCCAAGTGGTTTATAATTATCTGTGTCAAAGGTGAGAGTTGAAATCCTAGTTTACATCTGGACCATGAGTATTCACATGTTTATCTCTTTTAGCCCGGCCTTCTATGTTTTGCTTTGTGGCTAGGAAGGAATTTTATTTATTACTGGTGTATTTTTTTTTTTTTAGCATTGTTTTGTAGCAAAAGGAGTTTGAAAGAAAGTGCAGTAAATAATGGTTGATAGCTATCTTGGTCCTCTTAGGCTCTGGTCCACGACAGGCTCCAGTCTGAGGTTCAAGGTTAGGGTTAAGTTGTTATTTAACCTTTGTACTCTTGTGCTGTCTAAAAAAAAAATGATTATTATGCTGCAGAGTATGAGTTTTCCTTGGAAAAGTGCACTATAGCCATCCTTTCTTAATTTTAATTAAGGCTGTTTGTACAGAAGATGCACAGTTGAAAGAAATGGTGAAACAAAGAAACTCCATTACAGGCCAAATGAAACTAACAGTGAAGAAAATATTGTCCTGATCCTTTTATTAAAGGGGAGAAAAGAGGAGCCGTTACAGAAATTGGAAGGTCTATTGATTTTGTTTTTTTCTGCAAATACCAGAAACAGAAATGTACATAATAAACTTGAGTGTGAAAAGAATATTTCTACCCACTACAACACTGTGCTTTAAAGGAATAAAAGCTCCTGTGTTGTGGGGGTAATTGGTGCCCCAGTGTTGTGGTGATAATCGAACAATGCTTTAAAAAAAGCAATCCCCACGTGCTTCATTTTAACAGGTTCTTTTCACACCTTGTTGGGGGAGGGCGGTGAGCATGTTGAGACACAGCGCACCCGAGGGAAGACAGGGTATAGGTCAGTGACATGGCTCTCCTTCCCAACATGAGGGGTGACTTGACTGTTTCAGGCTCAGCAGGTGATTGTTCTGGGGTTCAGCATTAGCAATGTGGAGCACTAGAGTTTACAGTGACTCACCTGTAAGCTGAGCTGAAGCTGGCGTTCACACTGGTGGGTATTTTAGGAGCTTTCTTATGCTCTATGCCACACCGTTTGCACAGGTCGAGACTTTTTCTTATTAAATGACTGGGTCAGAATCCTGTAAAGACCTAGAGGTGTGGTAGAAGAGAGAAATCATATGAAAACACACTTTAAATGGAGAACATACACTGTTTACTGGAACGCCACAAAGACTCCTCTTCACCTATGAAGGATTGATACTGAGGCTGGAGATAGGAAGAGGGAGTAGGTGACAAATGAAATTTGTGTCCCAAAGAGAGCCGTAAACTGCGCAAGTGTCTTATGTACAATTTACTACCCAATTTCGCAGCATTGCCAGTCTGAGACTGTGATGGCTGCAGCTTTCACCCTTCCAGGTGCGCCTCCTTTGTTGACTCTTACTTTACATTAAACACTCACGCTTGTTCCCGCAGAAAGCATGAGCCGAGGCAAGCACAGAGGAAGGCGGGCAAAGGGAACATCCCCTCAGCTGGGCGTCGGCTCAGCTGAGAAATGGACCATTAGGCTTCTGGTTTTGAACAGTTGGCATAGACGGCCTCCTCAGCCATCACTTCACAGGAGCTTACTGAGACAACCTTATCTGCAGCATTCTTTTCAAGAACTGCCATTGGCTCTTTTTAAAAAATACGTAGATGACAGAGTAATGGCAGATAGTAGCCCAGTGGCCAGCTGTGGTACAGCGCCTGGGGGTGGCGGGTGGGGAGGCAGAGCTGAAGTTTTATTCCAAGATTTTTCCTTTTCCCACTTTTGGAAAGATTATCCTCGTTTATCTCCACAAAGGAAGGCGTCAGGCACCATAGAGCTGGCTATTCTGAAGTCTTGAGTGCCAAGAGGTTAAGCTCCTGGAGACCTTCCAGTTGGGGCAGACATGTAACTATGCAGTGTACGTTATCTGAGAAGTGCCTGAGATGCAGGGGTTGACATGAGCCTTCATTTGATCAATTTCCAGAGCTTCACGTAGAAGCTGATAGGATGAACAACTGCAGCCAGATATTTGGGCCACGTAACTCTGGGAATGTGTTGTCATTCCTGAAAAAACCCACGGGGCTTTTAAGCCCTGATCTGTAGGGAGGCAGGAGATTGACCCTCTTGCATTAGTTGCTCCATCTGAAATCTTCCTAGTCACCAACTAAAGCTGCTGTCTGGCTGACGATGGTGTTAGACTGGGGCCTCTTAATCCCTGCACTGATCACTGTCCCTCTCAGTTACTTCACTTGACTTTTCCTGCCAAACTTGCAGGGAAGAGGTTAGGAGAGTAACTAACGCTTAGATCTGAAAGGTTTGAACATGGCTTCTCTGCTCGCACTGCATTTTACTTTGTTGGTTTTATTAGCTCTCTCAAAGGAAATGGATTGTTTTTGCTACCTTTGCTACTGATGTACAAATATAATCATTGTTATTTTCTTGTCTTACGGAGTGTATTTTGACCAAAATAAGTAGATAATGTGCTGTTTTCAAAGTAATTTTTAAACACTTAGCATTTCATAAATTGTTCTTTCTAAGCAACTATAAGATTTTAAAGTTAGTAGTTTACTAAGCATGTATCATATTTTCAGTTCTTTCAAGGATCTGAGGCACATAGAGGAATCTGATGCATTCTCATGCATACAGGTATGAAGAAAAAAAAAGAATGCAAGATCAGAGAATGAGACAGATCAATATTGTCAGAGCATGTAGGTTTCTAGGACCCACTGGATCCTTCTACAATGCTATTCTCACATGGTTCTCTCATCTAGAGTCCCAATAAGATGTCCTCCCCTCTGTCCCAGTTTCCTGGTAAGTGAAGGCTTTCATGGGACATACCCCTTGGGCTAGTATGCAGATATAAGTGAGTATATACCATTTGAGTCTTTCTGCTTCTGGGTTAACTCACTCATTATGATCATTTCTAGCTCAATCTATTTATCCACAAATTTCGGGAATTCCTTATTTTTAATAGCTGAGTAGTATTCCATAGTGTATATGTACCACAGTTTCTTTATCCATTCTTCTACTGAGGGACATTTAGGCTGTTTTCATGATCTGGCTATTATGAATAAGGCTGCTATGAACATGGTTGAGCAAATTTTCTTGTTATGTGCTGGTGCATCTTCTGGGTATATTCCAAGGAGTGGAATAGCTGGGTCTTGAGGACCTACAAGTAGAACATTATGATAGGCAGATTTGGGCCAAGGGGTCCCGCTCAAACTAAGGCACCAGCCAAGGACAATACAGGCGGTAAACTTTAAACCCCTACCCAGATCTAGCCAATGGTCAGAACAGTCTCCACACTTGAGTGGAGAGTGGGATATGACTTTCTCACGTACGCTGGTGCCTCACATTTGACTATGTCCCCTGGAGGGGGAGACCTGGTGGCACTCAGAGGAAGGACAGCAGGTCACTGAGAAGAGACTTGATACCCTATGAGCATATACAGGGGGAGGTAATCCCTCTCAGGAACAGTCATAGGGGAGGGGAATAAGGGGAAAATGGGAGAGAGGGAAGAATGGGAAGATACAAGGGATGGGATAACCATTGAGATGTAACAAGAATAAATTAATAAAATTTAAAAAAATATGAAAAAAAATATTGTCAGAGCAGAGGGTACTTAGTGTGACATAAGCTAGAGCACGCTACAAAGAGGAGTAAAGTCAGCCCCAGTGTCTCACGATAGAGAGACCAAGGAAGATAAAGATGGAGGAGAGATGAACTCTGATGGAGAGAGACAGGGAGAATATATCTAGAAAACACTGAGAGAGAGCAGATGTTCAGGACACAGAAGCTTTTACAGACTGCAAAGTCATGAAGGGGCTGACAGTATCTGAAGAGAGGATGAAGAAGTCGGTGGAGAGGAAAGAGAGCAGGAGCGCAAAGTAGTGAAGAGAGATGATTTCTTGAAGAAGCATGGAACTGCACAGCCTGTAGAGAGGGTGGGGGAGTGATGCGACCATGGGGACCGCAGGAAGGGTTTCGTGTTTAGGGAGGCTGACATATTCCTCTGAGGTTGAAGCAGACGTTGGTAAGGGCATTCAGAAAACTAGAAGGAGAAGCATATACAGGTTCATCTTCCAAGGACAGGTGAAGTTGTGTATTAGGAGCTGGTCTGTGGTAGGGAGTCATGCCAAGAGACCTCTGGGAAAGAAGTTCTAGAGCATGTGTTGTGAGGATTCCTGTCACAGAGGCATCCTTGCAAAGATCATGGGGGCTTACCTAAGTTAGGTGGTGAGAGTCTAGCAAGGACTCTAGCTGTACAGTCTGTATGTCCCCAGGCAGGATCATAACTGAGACCAGGAACGGAGCGGAAGGCCCAACATTCAGCAATTCAGCCCTTACAAACTCTCCTTCTACAGGCTGTCTTGGTCGTGTGCCTTATTACAGCAGAAAGCAATGGAGACACTTGCTAAATAACAGAACCTAGAGTGTTTCTGGAGAGGCAGCAGGAGGCAAAATGCACTGTGCCCAAGAATAAGTTAATGTCCAAGGAAAGTTGTCCAGAAGATAAAATGTAGGCTTGGAAAGTACGCTAGGGAGTGGTGGGGTGTGGCCTGCATAGAGGAAATCCATTTCTTATCTGTGAATTACATCCTGGAATGGTGAACACCATCACTACTCACAGGACCAAAGTATAATGACTTATTATAAGAGGTTTACTCTTGTTCTTTTAAAAATTTCTCTTTGATTTGCTGTATTTTAAATGATTATTAGTTTATCAGAATTTCTGTTTTAATTCTGTGTTACATGATATCTCAGTACATTGTATAACAATTAAATTATAGTAGTGAATATTTGTATAAGTTATTCACTTTACCACGTAATTATGTGTAGTTTTGTAGTGCTTCTCTTTATATTCATAAAATGTGAAAAAGACTTGGGGAAAGTCCTAGGACATATTTTCAAAACATATCGATACATTGTATATTTAGAGATACAACTTAGACTGAAAACAAATTGGGGATAAGGCCAGCGAGTTCTGTTTCACTTTGGCAAAGCTTCCTGTGTTGGCTTGAATGAGAATGCCCCAGATGTTTGAATTCTTGGTTCCCAGTTGGGGCTTGAGCTGCTGCTCTGGGCTTGCTGCTCCAGCTGCCATGCCTGGCTCCTGCCACACGTCTCCACAGTGATGGTGGTGAACTCATCTCTCCTGGAGAAGCCCATGTAAACCCTTCCTTCTGTACGTTGCCTTGGTCATAGTGTTTTATTACAGCCATAGAGAAGTAACTAATACATTTTCCAAATATGAAATAAAAATCTCTCAGTGTTATGATAATGGCAGTATCTTGCCATTTAATGAATTCAACTGGGTTCGTGCTGGACCCAGCCTTAGGCATCCTTCACTGTTTCAAAAGCAGCCATCCATTCATAGAGGCTTCTCCTAGCGATGCCCATCACACAGTCTTTAAATAGCATGCCACTTCAACGAGAAAACAGATGGTATGTCGCATGTGGTTCTTGCTGGTGTTACTTACACCCTCTAATTGAACCATATAAAGAACTTTGCTCTCAACTCAGGAGGAATTCTGTGAAACTCAATTTTGTATTTACTTATAGGGACAATTTGTACCTATTGGGCCAAATATAATACGTCTTATAACACCAGTTTTATTTATATAGTAATGATTTAATTTTATTATGCTTTATACTCTATTCTTCTTATGATTAATGCCAGCCACAGAAAGTTTTTGTCTTACATCTTGATTATAATTGTTTATTCACAGACCAAGGCACAGAAATTAATTTTGCATGATTAACCATTTTATGTTGTCAGGTTATTTCCCTTCGAACATGAGTGTGCTCACTCTTGTAATGGAGCTCAGATGGAATCAACTGGCTGTTTATGCCAGGTTTCTTCTGCTATTTTTAAATGTTTAATATTGTCATTTTATGAGAGTTAGGAATCACAGCAGTCTAGATAATAGAAAACACATAGCATCATTCTAGGTGGAAAGTTAAATTACAGTCTGAATATATTGCCCTAACGTTTCTTACACAGACTGTCTTATTATTCCTTCAAGTGTAGATATGTTTTTGTGTTGGTTCATTTCGGTTTGTGTAATTTATGTTTAACATAAACACTAGAGATGTAGCCAGGGGTGGGACAGAGAAGGATGGAAATCCCAGGTATGCTTTCTAGAGTGATGAATTGTAATAGTTGTAATGAATAAGTCAGCCAATGACTCTCATGTAATAAATATACGTTTATTGAGAAATTGAGTTTTGATGTCAGAATCAGATGAAATGTGGAAATGACTGAAATAATAGCACATGATACCTATTTGAGTTCTGCTGTTGTTATCTTAGAATGGACACAGTAATCTTAAGGAGGTGCGGAACTCTTGGGAGTGAGTGCTACCAGGACACACACGTAGCACTTAATTAGTCATATCTTAATTTCTATTTAGTCAGCGGTAGGAAGTTGCTTGTTCAACTGAGTTAGACTCTAGATGGAAAATGGGAAAGTGGTGGCACAGGCTTAGGAAGAAGGGGGTGAGGATGGGGGACACAAGAGCATAATAGGGGCTGAATGTAACCAAAGTGCACTGTAGACACGCATAGACGTGTTACCATGTGCAGCTGATGCATGCTAATATTGATAAGAAAGGTGAAGGTTTCCCTTTTGTTGTTTTCACAGTTTAAGATTAGCATGCTACTGTGCGTATATGAAATTCCCAAAGACTAAATGTTTATTTCCAAAGGTTAGCAAACTCACCCATCCTTCCACTCCGTTATATATGTAATCTTATGCAGAAGTGCAAGAGCTTTAGACTACATCTGCCACATTTCTCCAACTCCTCCTGAACCTCTTCCACATCCTCCTATCAGCACAAAACCAGCAACAAGCAAATACTACTACTACAACTTCTTCTTCTTCTCTTTCCTCTTCTCATCCTCTGCCTCCTCCATGTTCTTTTCCTCTTCTTCTTCCCCACAGAATACAACTGGTGTTGCCCATTTGCTCATCTATGCATGGATATCCAGTGCAGGATGGGCAACCTATTATGGGGTTATACCACTGAAGAAAACTGATCATCCTTCCCCTCAGCAGGCATCACTTGACCAAAGTTCCTTAGCTCAGGATGGGTCCTGACAAACTCCTTGACTCTTCATGCATGAGTGTTGACTGGCTTTGTCTTATGCAGACGGCCACAGCTGCTGTGATTTAACGGGTACAATGGCCCTGTCATGGCCATAAGGCACTGCTTGAAGGAACATTTCCAAGCTTCTGGATCTTATGATCTTTCCACTTCTCTTCTGGAAAATTCTCTGCACTTTAAGTGAGAAGAAGTGTGATATGGATGTCTCAGTTAAAGCTGATTTCTACACAGTCACTTATTCTCTGTACTTCACCAGCTGCCTCTCTTTTAATTGCCGTATGTTAAATAAAGTAGCCCTGATGAGGGATGAGAGATGCACTCATCTATAGAAACTAAGAAAACATTAAGAAGGTAGTTTGATACTATGTCCCTTTAGCAAAATAATAGTAATAGGTTCTCCCTGTAGCCTTCCCTGGGCTTACAGTACCAGGCACGCGTTTCCTCTTGTGTAGAAGGTTCTCCCCTGTAGCCCTCCTCAGGCTAACAATACCAGATATGTGTTTCTTCTTGTGTAGAAGGTTCTCCCCTATAGCTCTCCATGGGCTTACAGTACCAGGCATGCATTTTCTTGTGTAGAAGGTCTAAGTCTAATTAAAAAGCTGTTGGTTGCCCCCATAACATCCACACTGCTATTGCACCAATGCACATTCCTTGCTAAGCCAGTCACTATTAAAGTCTATAGAGCACACAGCTGGGTTGTTCACACAACTGATGCCCGCACCCCACCCCACAGCCTGCAAAGCACCTTGCTGTATTATGAAAGCCAACAGAAAAGCTTCACATCAGTACCAGCTTGATTTCTCTATGTTTTTTGATTGAAGTATGTGTGGTCTTCAGCAGTATGGCTTTACCACCAAGTTCTTATGGGTAAGCTGGGTAAGCGACAGCCATGGCAATGGCCTGCATTGTTTTAGTAGTCTCTTACACCCTCCTGACCAAACACTGGGAGGCACTAGTCTATACCTAGCCCTGAGTTTTTTTGTTGGATAACCTATATCCTCAGGGAAACATCGCTCTTTTGTTATGTAGGGTTAATTCAAATTAAACACACTGACAGAGACTCAAACACACACACACACACACATTTTTTTCCCCAGAAAGCTTAAATAGTAGATTTCCATGGTTCTTTCAAGCATCCTTATTGTTCCCTATCTCTTCCTCGGTCTCTCCTCTGTCCTATCTGTCATTTCCCATCTCACGCACATCTTTCTGTTCCTCCCGTTTCCATCTTCAGGTTTATTGGCTCACTGACACACTTGTTTGTTTATGTATTGCCCTCATGGTTGCTTTGGTGCTGTTGAGCAGTGTTGTGTAACCGCAACAGAGGCTAGGCAGACTTGCTCAAAGCCTACAATTTTAACTATCTAGTTCCTTAATAAAAACTTCTAGTGTGCACGCACTTTTCTTTTCTTGTCTGGTGGTATTTAAAACTGAAAGCACACTGTTGCTTACTTGGTTCTATAAAACCAAATTACCAAAAATATTAAAGGATGTGGAAAAGTAAGAAAGCAGGCCTGGGAGATAACTACAGCAAAGAACCTACCTTGCAAGCATGGG
The DNA here is from genome assembly GCA_907169655.1 of Acomys percivali. Lineage (NCBI taxonomy): Eukaryota > Metazoa > Chordata > Mammalia > Rodentia > Muridae > Acomys > Acomys percivali. The sequence continues at coordinate 49,875,049 of OU015743.1, read as the reverse complement.
GACCTGAGTTTGCCTTCCAGAGCCCTAGAAAAATAGCTGGGCGACGTGGTGTGTGATTGCTATGTAAGTGCCGGGGAGTTAGGGATGGGTGAAGTCTTGGGGCTCCCCAGCCATCCAGCTCAGCCTACTTGCAAAGTTCCAGGCCAAGGAGAAACGGTGTTTCAAGACACAAGGTGAATATCACTTGAAGAATAGCATGGGATGTTGTCCTCTGACATTCACTGGCACTTGCACACATGTACATGCAGTGGTTATATAACAAACATGCACACACATGTACCTGCACACATGCACTGATGTATAAACTTGAGCATGTACACACACATGTGTACCTGCACATATGCACATGCACTGACATATACACATGGACATGCACACACACACGTTTACCTGCATAATACACTGATGTATATACATGAACACACACATGGACAGAGAGACAAAAGAAAAGTAAGAGATCTGTTTTTGTCTGAGACAACTTTCCAGGGAAGACATGTTCAAATAAATACTACAGACACAGAATAAATATTACTTTGTAATCCAGAAGTAAACTATGTAACAGAGGAAAACAACCCCTTTTTACATTCTGTATGGAGAGCATACAAGATTTGAAAGCTACTTTCATTTGATTGGAACCAAAATCCTTAAAGTTATAATGCGAATGTACTAAAAATTAGGCTATGTTTGGGCACTTTGACTCAGAAATAGGGGTGTCAAATTTTTGCCATTTAGTGAGATTAACGTTGCATGTAAACCAGGCTTTTAAAGGGACCTGAAGCGTTTCTAGAAATTGTAGAGCCAGAAAGGATGCTGTACTTTGCTTTCTCAAATATGGACTGGAAAAGAGACATCATCTTAGGATAATTCAGTCACTAGTACATCTGTGTGTGAACATGGTTTTATAGGACCTATGTGGAAAGTCTTGGGATGAGAACATCCTAAGAGGAGACTTTTGAGGACTAAGTAGAGCTGGGACAACTAACACAGTGAACAATGCAGTGTGAGTTCGGGAAAAGGGTGAACTTTGAGGGGCCCTAGTAGCAGTTGGTGTGATCCCACGGACTGACACAGCGGCACGAGGCTCTTTGCTTCATCACTTTGCTGATCTTATGCCTCGATGCTAAAGCAGGTCCCGGCTTCAATCCGTGGCCCTTGCTCTTTGTTACCACAGCTAGTGGAAAGCGACGAGATTAAAATACGAGCGCTGGACAGTTACTCTCATAGAACCACTCCTTCACAAACAGTGGAAGGCTAAGAACCCTCTACAGGAGCACGCTTTGTCATACCGCATCATAGAATTCGATACAGTTGAAGAAAAGAGATGTTGAGGACGTTGTTGTTGGTTCGAACAAACTGGGGGAAAGATTCATATAGAGCATTGACCTCAGATTTCCAGTGAAGTATTAAGTCAGCTTCAGGGAGACATACATGAAGGCGTTTGTCTTAGTTACTTTTCTATTGATGTGATAAAATACTGAGGAAAAAAAAAACCAACTTGGGGAGGAAAGAGTTTGTTTCAGTTGTAGTTCTAAATCAAAGTCCATCCTTGGAGGAAGAGAGGGCAGGAGCTCAGGGCAGAAACCTGGAGGGCACATCTAAAGCAGAGGCCGCGGAGGGATGCTGCTTACTGGCTTGCTCCTCACTGTTTGCCCAGCCTGCTTTCTGATACCACCCAGGACCACACACCCATATGTGGCTCCTTCCATGGTGAGCTGGGCCCTCCCACATCAACCATTAATAAATAATATGTGCTGCAGATTTGCTTGGGGGCACATTTTATGGAGGCGTTTTCCCCAGTTGAAGTCCTTCTTCTTTGTGACTCTAGCTTGTATCAAGTCAATGTATAATTAACTACTACAGGCTTTTAATAAATGTCCTAGTCCCGTGGTGATGCTCTGGACTGAGAAGTTTATGGAAGAGATATTATAGATCTAGATGTATAGAAAAGATGTTATAGATCTAGAGGCCTGAAAGTCCAAGGTCAAGATGCCAGGAGGAGGCTTGGTGTCTCACTTGGGGCTGAGCCTCAGAAGTTGGTTTCTGTGTTGTCTTCACATGGCCAAGGGGATGTGTAAATTCTCTTGGCGCTTTTATAGCCACCCCACAGCTCCCTGATATCCATTTTCCTGTGTCAGTGCCCTCAGAGCTCAGTGTCCACATGTGCATTTTAGGGTGAGATGAACATCAAGGTCACAGCATTTAGCACAGTTTGTGCAGAGGAGGCTGGTGGAGTGAACGGCTTCTGTTTCATGTTCATATTAGTTGAGTGGCTAAGGAATTGGTGTGGGCGGGGGCAGGGAGTCACTGGGCATGATGAATATGGCAAACGCACCACATGGGACGTAAATAGGAAATGAAATTGCCTTTGATTGTAATGTATTGTACTACAGAGCTGGTTCTAGATTTTTTTTTTTTTTGAGAGTGGCCACAGAGGGAAAGAGAGAAGAAATAGGACCTCTTCTCTCACATTTTCAAATGGACTTTCCTTAGAGCTGCCTTTTCTTGAAAGCAAATACATGAGAGAATACATTCAATACAGTTTCCTCACAGGCTCCTGAGTGGGGTGGGGGATGTGCCTACCCCAAGGACGACAATGGAGCTGGCACAGTCTGCAGAAGCAGCAGGTGCTGTGAGAGAGGCCAAGGACGATCCAGCTCATTAGGACTTCCTCAAATAATAGCATTTTCATGCCTTTTGAGTGAAACTTGGCACCTCCAGCTTACCACTGTGTGGCGGGCACACTGTCCTTCACTTCCCATAATGTAATAAATGATACCTACCACCCAACAATAGAACTGGTAGGTCTGTGCCAGCGGTGATGGATTGGGAAGCAGACAGACAGCAAGAGGCTGCCAAAGGAGCCTGTCTTTTTCCAACTAAAAGACCAGTAAATATGAAGAGTCGGTGGGTGCATCTATCCATCACCCTGTGTTGCTACATCTTGGAAGAGCTTGTGTGAACCCTTGAGAAGCCTGAGTGAGCACTACACAGAGTGTGTGGCGCTCTGCAGCCTGCTCTGGAGGCAAGGCTATAGCATCTGGTGCTTAGTCTGAGGCAGCAAGAGTTCTAACTCACATTTTCCTTGTTGGGGTGTGAAATGATTCTGGATAAATAATATTTGAGACCTCTGCTTGCTAAGGCTTGTTGTTCTTTTTCTTTCTTTCTTTCTTTCTTTCTTTCTTTCTTTCTTTCTTTCTTT
>OU015743.1:49857289-49867884 GCA_907169655.1 Acomys percivali | reverse complement strand
TATTATTATTATTATTATTATTATTATTATTATTATTATTATTATTATTTACTTTTATCTGCATTTATTTTATGCTGAATTTATTCCCGTGCCATCAGTTTTTGTTTCTTCAGTTTCTTCTGGGGGTGTCTTCTGTGCCACCTCCTCCTCTGGCTTTGGGACAATCTGCTCCTTTTCAGTGAGGCTCATCCCGATGTGGCAGGGGGAGCTCATGTGCGGGTTAATTCGGCTATGAGCTCCGTAACATCTTAGGTGCCTTGTTCACCTCGATGTGTTCAATGACTGGAGAATCCACATCTAAACCCTTAAGTTCAGCTCTACTCTCGGCATTTTTAAGCATGTGCAGCAAAAATTCGGCACTCATTTTTGGCCACCGACCCTGAGTGAGTCCAGCCCCCTCTTTGGCCTGGGCACACCTCCCGACTCCACCATTATACCACTGGAATGGCACACGTTGCTGCTTTTAAAAAATTTTTTATTTATTTTTATTATGTTTATAGTGCTCTGTCTCCATGTTTACCTGCACGCCAGAAGAGGGCATCAGATCACATTATAAATGGTTGTGAGCCACCATGTGGTTGCTGGGAATTGAACTCAGGACCTCTGAGCCATCTCTCCAGACCCCACACATTGCTTCTTTAAAGTGATATCTTTCAGATACTTGGTGGCTTTTCGTTTATGCATACCCTTGACGGCCTGGGCAGGTTCCTTGGTGTTCTTAAAGTGAACATGAAGATTTGAACCTCTGGATTTGCATGATTTTGTAGGGTTTCAGGGTCAAGTGAGTGGCGAACCATCTTCTCAGGTCACCTCTGGCCACTTACAGGAAGAGCAGTAATCAGTATTATTGTGTGCAAAGTACATCGACAGAGTGTTTAGCTTGAGAATTGGTCATTGGATAGTTTTGTTGTCAGTTTTTGAGACTGAGTCTTGCTGTGTAGCCTAAGCTAGCCTTGAACTTGCTCTTATCTTCCTATTTCAACCTCCCAAAGTGCTGAGACTATGGGCATGAGTGATCTGCCACTGTGTGATGTAAGACCTACTTCTTGTTTGCCTGTGTTTGCATGGCTGAGGGTCTAGGCCCTGTCGGTTGGTTTCAAAGCTCTGCATTTTAGCTGGCATTGGCTTACAGTGGGAACCAGTGAGCAATGCAACGATACGACAGCCGGGTTTGCGTTAGGGTTCCAGTTTGTCTAGGTCAAACCCACTATAGCTGACCATGGGGGCAAGTAACACTTTCTTCATCTGGCCATGATTGTTGGGGGTTCTTTCCTGGCCTCTTAGCTTCTCCAGCACATGCTTATCCAGTTACCTTTAAACACGTAGGTGTGACTTCCGTCTCTCTCCCTGGGGCCTTCTTGATGCATTCCATTTCAGTTTCCTACTGTGATGTGAGGAGAGTTTCATTTAAGTTGTGACAGGGTTGGAAGGGAAGGAGATACTCAAATGTGGATAAGGCAGAGCCCTGACTGACTCTATAGATGGGACAAAGCTAAGAAATGAGTCAGTTTGTACAGTGCTGCTGCTGCTGCTGACGATGACGACAACGATGATGATGATGACGGTGGCAATGATTATAATGACAGGCTGTTGGGAGGGAAGCTGGGTTGGAATAAGGGCGAGGGTTTAGTTTAAGCACATCAAGAGAAGGTTGCATTTAGTTTCCATTTCTGTATCCATTGCCTTCTCCAGTGTGCTGCTGTTGCGCAAACTTTTCTGGGGTTGCTTTCTCTTGGAAAGGGGTAAGAGAATGTTCAGAGGAGAGAGAGGGGGGAGGGAGGGAGGGAGGGAGAGAGAGAGATGGATGGATAGATGGATGGATGGATGGAGGGAGGGAGGGAGAGAGAATCTAGTCCAGAAGGAAGCCCTGTGGCTGCTTGAGGGGCTGGCATGCGTCTCTCCAGTGTCCTGCAGGCTCCTCTCTAGCCTTTTTGGGGAACAGGAGAGGCACTGTTGCTCACAGCCATTTGATGCCTGTTGGGCAGCAGTTCTTTGCTGCAAGATCAAGGCGAGCAGCTGCTCCTCTAGCCTGTGGAACATTTGTGAGAGGAGCGTTGTGGGAGGAGATATAATTGACTCCCAAATGGCCTATGGAAATCCAGACACACTTCCGGGACCAGATTTTCGGTCTAGACTTAGGGGGGAAAACCAGCAGAAATGAGAGGTGTTGATCTCTTCACGGTGAAGATGGGTTGGGGACAGTCAGCAGAGGGGCGGCAGCCTGGAGTCCACCTCCTTGGTGGACTGAGGGAGAGAAATGGTTCTGTGTCTTTGGAAACAACATCTAGATATATTAAGCCATGACCTCAGATGAAAAGCAAAAACTTCTTGGCAACTGAGAGAGAGAGAGAGAGAGAGAGAGAGAGAGAGAGAGAGAGAGAGAGTATATTGTGTGGTGTTCATGATATATATGTTGGGAAAGAGAGGATGAGGCTAATAAATGAAGACAAACAGGAAGCTCTTCCTCAGCTTTCTTCTCAGACACTCTCCAGTCACGTTGTACAGGTCGAAGGTTCTGGGAAGAAACAGCCAGTTCTCTGCCTTGCCTTCTACAAATATAACACTTCCTGTTTTGTAGGAACTGGGAGTGAACATGTGCAAACCAACTGACTTCATAGACTCAGAATTTTCACAGACCTCAAGGACGGCTGGTTAAGCCGTGTGTGTGTGTTTGTGTAGGAGACAGAGAGACAGACACACACACATAGATTGGGAAAGACATGCATCTACTTATTTCCTGTGTCCTTGGAGTGTCACATTTTCTCTAATTTATCTGCAGTTAATTGAATAGCTGATTCATTTGAATTTTAAATGCATCAATATTCAGTAGCTCCTTACCCCTTTTTGACCTTCTCTCCCTACCTCAGTGAATCCGGTTTGGTTGGAGGAAACCATTTATAATATATCCTGGGAAGCATGGGAAGGCGAAGCATGCGTCTCCTTGCACCGATGTTTGCATTAATAATGCCTTTTGTCTCACAACAACGTAGATAATCTGAAATTAGAACCAACCGCTGACCCCTGGGAGCAAGCAGAGTTTTATGATTATGATTGTTCAGCCACGTTTACATCCCTTCTTTCCTTTTGAATAAATGAGGGACGCCCCAGTGCTGTCATAAAATCGCATTTAGCCGCAGTGATGGGAATGAAGCTAATTCTTGCTTCATCACCCTGACCTGCAATCGTACAAAACACAATGGGGCCTGGCATGCTGGCAGCCGCTGCTCCTTACAGCTTCCACCACGCTGCAGGCTCATGGCTGCTAGTCAAATGTGGTGGGCTGGTTCCAAGCAGACAGGAGAAGAAAGAAATGATCGGCCTCAGAAAGAAAGGGGTTATTAAAATTTCCATGTGAAATTTCCACCGTTGCCTGGCTTTGGATTGGGTAGTTCTTTTAAGATGCCTCTGCTTCAGTTTTGAAATGGATGCATCCAAAGAAATAAAGAGCACCGCCACCGACAACCACAGCCATTTCAGTAACAGTTATATGTCTCTGTGTTCCGTATCCCATTATTAATAACCTGGTTATACAAAAAAGAAATCATGGAAATTTCTAGAAGCAATGATTCTCACCAGGGAAAGTGTTTCAGCTTAGGAGTTTTGTCTTCCCCTTATAATGCAAGGCTGCCCTTACTCAAAAGTGACTGATTACCTTTTTTAAAAAAAAAATCACTGTAGACAGCTGGGGAAAATGCAGTGCATTGTATATAAACATTAGTGGAGACAAAGACAATTACCCTTGATTTCTCTAAGCCTCTGTATCATATACAAAAGAAGGATAGTGGAACCCTTACAAGGAACTTTTGTTGAAGAAAAGGAGAAAATGTGTAAAGAAGCTTTAGACCAAGCTGTCTGGCACACAGATAATAGTACTGAGTCTTTAAAAATATGTGTGCATTATTTGCTTTGTAACTGTCAGTAGTCAACAGTCTGCTTATTACATCACTAAATCTTGTCTTCATAGAGAAGGAGCTGTGTACCAGTTGAGATTTCACGGATCACACAGATTATGCTCAGGGCCTGAGGGTTGCTGATGCTCTCGAGACCCACTGGGTACCACATTCTGAGGGTTGCTGATGCTCCCTGGAACCACTGGGTACCACATTTTGAGGGATGCTGATGCTCCCTGGAACCACTGGATACCACCTTCTGAGGGATGCTGATGCTCCCTGGAACCACTGGATACTACTTTCTGAGGGTTGATGATGCTCCCTGGTCCCACTGGGTACCACATTCTGCACCTGCACAGCTCTAGCAGCTATGGCAATGCACACATCTCATTTCCATCCGTGCATTTACACTCTTTAATTCTGGCAGTTTGAATGGAGTTTCATGGTTGAGAATCTTAACACGATTGAGCTGCTGGCTGAACCTGCACCTGGCATGTGTGGGTGCCCTGGTGAAAACCCAAGGAAGTTTGCATGTCATTATAATTTCAACAGTACAGAGCATGTAGAAGAACTCAGCTTGTGAATCATCTTAACATCCGCATTTCTTAATGGAGATGAGGCTCTGTCCTTTTATAGTTAGTACTTCGTGGTCCTAAATTAGGACCCTTAATGTGGTTGTACTTCCTCTCAGACATTGTGAAGTACTCATTTTCCAGCAGAGAGGCTCTAGGTAAGAACAGTCTGGGGAAGGAAGGGTTCCAGGCTCTTGGTTCACTAGGATAAGAAGAAGAGGCTTGGATGGGGTGGCGCGGGAGAGTGTCCCGGCATGGAGAAGACTGAAGAAGTTAGTGTTTGTTTACCATGAACTGGCTTCTGTGTACACTGGTTTGCTTCTCTCTGTGCATCTTCAAGGCCTCTATAATCATGCCCACTTCATAGGCTGCTTTGTCCAAGATTACACAGAGGATTGAAAGGCAGTATTAAAGGGTGAATAAAAACACCAATTTTGACTATGTGGTGTATTTTGTGAAAATCTATTTGTACGAGTTACATATTTTCCTGTTATGCTTCTATAAAAATATTTATGGAAACAAGCACATCCCTGAACTGCAGGCCGTGCTTCTTTCTCTGTTGTACTCATAGTGACTCGTGCGGAGTCTCTTCCATCAGCCACAGCCAAGCGTGGCCCCAACTCCTCCAGGTGACTAGCTCTAACTTTGAAGAGTTGACTGAGATGATTGTGTGAGACTCAGAAGATCCTGAAATGTTCCCAAATTCTGAAAAGAATTTAAGCTTGATGAAGAATCATATAAAATATTGAAAAATTGTGAAAAAATATGATAAATGGATACTGTATGGCTAAAAACCAATCTACTTTGAATGAATATATGGGGTGGAAATGGCCATAGAATTTCATGCTTGTATCATAACACTTTATAGCTGTTGTTTGTACAGCATGTGTACATAGGAAAGTCCCTGGAGGATGAGTGATAAGGCGCTTACAGTGTAAGATTTATAGTTTGTGACATCATTTGACTTTCACTCCCTTTTCTATGCCTTCCTATACTGCTTGAAATTGTTTTCCTACAATTTCCTATACACAGACATTTTATTTTTAGTAAAACGGTGCCTGTAAGAAAAAAAGCTGCATCATGAATTTAATATGTGCCTTCTCAAGGAGGCACATAAAGGAGGAAGGCTCATTTTAAAGTAGAGTCTTTAACACATTAAAATAATACTAAATTACTTTAGAATTAAGCCCCAAGGAAACATTTTCAGAGGTAAATTCAAACACATGCAATCACCAGACTACTTAGCCTCTTTAAGCATCTGAGACCCAACACTATGAAGTAAATAGTTTACAGTATTAAATATGATATTTCAGTTACCAGGTGTGGGAACATGTTACCATGTGAGGAAGCATATTGCCATGTGTGGAAGCATGTTACCATGTGTGGAAAGCTTGTTACCATGTGTGGGCTCATGTTGCCATGCGAGGAAGCATATTGCCATGTGTGCAAGCATGTTGCCATGTATGCAAGCATGTTTCCATGTGAGGAAGCATATTGCAATGTATGCAAGCATGTTTCCATGTGAGGAAGCATATCACCATGTGTGCAAGCATGTTGCCATGTGCGCAAGCATGTTGCTGATTCTCTTTAGCAGACCCCACAGCAATGTAAAATGTATCTGTTTTACTGATCTCAACACATGTCACTTTAAAAATTCTCAGTTTCCTTTAGATTTTTATATAATCATTAAAACTTGATTGCTTTATTCTATTCTATTTTAGCATCTACCCTTTTACACTGAATTATACATTCATGTAGAAACAGATAATAGAGCAGGGTACAGCTTTCTTTTTTGCCTCTTTCTTTTTGATTTCTCAGAACTTCACATAAGAGAACCCTGGGCGCTCTCTCCAGGAACTTCATGAATATGTGCTGTTTCATCACCTGTAAGCCCAGCACAAATGCAGGGCTCTGGCTGAGTGTTAGAGTGGCTGCCTCCCCTACAATGAACATTGCTTACCCCTTGGGAGCAGTGTGTTCCCTGGTCTGGAACGCACTCTTCCACCCCGGTCTGAATTTATCCATCACCAGCCAGTGATGCTTCCAAGAATTAGCAAGCTCGGGTTTCTGAGCACATGTGGTTATGAGCATGACAACACAGCCTGACAAGTTCTCTATAATTCGTGGAGTGATATGTGTGTAGTTTCAGAGTTTGTAACAATAAAAATAAAACACATTTAACAAATTTCATTTATTAGAATGCACAAGCCATACTTTTTTTCTCCTGGAAAATACAGCTACTTAGTTTCCACTTAGTATCAGTAAAATTGATTATGAGGTAGGATGAGCTATGTCTGAAAGACATTATCTGTTTCGCTTCAGTCAGGTAAGGCTTTCATTCCATTTGGGAGAAAAGGGAGGAGGACCTTGCTTCTGGAGAGTGAAGAGACCCTGACTAGTGCAAATGTAGCTGGGAAGAATGGACCTTGCATATTGAGTGGGGAGAAAATTCAGAGATCATAGAATGGGCTGCAGCAAATAAAACAGCTTCTTCTTTCATCCTGGACACACACACACACACACACACACACACACACACACACACACACACAGAGTCCCAAGTGGAACTATGAATTTTATATGTGGCTTTCTAAGGAAAAGTGCAAGGTTCTGAATGTTATCTCTTCATTACGGGACCCACAGAAGCCACTGAGGTAAAGAGGAGGTGGAAGGCCATGGGGTAGCCTTCATGTGAAGCACGTGATCCCATGGGAGGTCGAGCTGTCACAGGCTGTGGACAGGGAGCCATCCGACACTGTGCCCAGTCTCTGAGTGTTGGGGTTGGCTAGGCTAGTGTCCTCTGGCTCCGCATACTATAATGACTGTCTTTCCCGGTATCCAAAGATAGAGGCGACATGAGGTTCACTGTTCACAAGTGTCTAATATCCTTGTAGAATTCTTTAATGTAGCCAGGCGTGGCAGTTTATACTTGTAAAACTAGTCTTTGGGAGATGGAGGGAGGGACATCAGGGGTTCAAGGTCATCCTCATCTACATAGTTAGAACTCAGTCTGGACTATGGGAGACCATATCTGAGAAAGAAGGAAAGAAGAAAGAAAGAAAAGTTAAAAGACACTTAGACTATTGGTTGTATTTTCTTACCTCTATTACCTCAGTAATGAAGAAACCAGAAACTACCATTCCACTTAAAATGCATAGAAATAAAGCCTTTGATGTACAGTCCATTTGCCTCCTGCCATCTTCTCCACAGGAAGGAAAATGTAATTTTGATTAAGGCCATGAATTTGTCTGTGCGTTGAAGCTGCTTCCATTGTAAGTCATCCCAGCTGTTAAATTTAGCCCAGATGCATAGGTGCCTGTGTGGGAACCACTGGATGCTGCAGTGTCCGACAGTCCCGCCGGGTCGGCCGGCTGAACTGCCTCAGATGATTTTCCCATGTGGCTGCCTGCCGCAGCTCTTGTGGATGAGTGGGAACCTCTCGTTCACCCTGCTTTGGTACGTCCATGGAGACAGCATATGGGAGTGGCAGGATGCAGATACCTGCTCCTAAATTCTTAACAGACTCCTTCCTTTTCCTTCTCAGCCCACCTCCCAAAACTTTAGCGTAAAATGCTTTGATTAAGCCATTTCAAATCAATGCTTTGTAAATAATTAACTCATGGAACCTATTTGAACAGTTATTTCGTCGTAAAATCAAGTTGAATTCTTTGTTATAAAAGTGGGTCTCATTTCTGAGATGACAAGTTTCTTTGTCCTGTCAACTCCCTCCAAAGCACCGTTAAGGTAAGTGAACATCAGGGGTGCAGATAGAACTGTCTTGGATCAATTAACTGATGTTGTGATTATTTGCACAAAGTGTTTGTTGACTTTAATAATTCAGCAACTCAGTGGAACTTAAATAGTAACTTTCTTAGCAACCTCCTTTTGGGGTGAGCAAAAGTAGGGACTGCAAATTCAAAGAAGCCAAGTGTAATGGTTAGCAGTGGAAATGTCCCGTTGTGGAACTGCAGCCCCATCTGCTCCTGAAGAAGATCCTGCGTGATTATAATTAGGAAGTCGGCATGTGGCGTGAATCGGATGTAAAAGGAGTGACTGCTCGCTAAAAGCCATTGATCATGCTTGGGAAGTGAAATCTTTATCTAGAACCTGCACTTTGTTAATTAGCAACTTCCAATGCATTTGTGTCCCGCCTGTCGGATTTCGACAGCCTTTTGGAGTGCTAGAAGATGCTTGGGTAGCAAATTTATTTTCCAGTACGATGTCATCTATGTACACTCTGAAGAGATATTAGCCATTCCCATATGGTAACAGCCTCCAACGGTGAAGGAGAGGAGGCCTAGGAAAGAGAGGCTGTTACCAATGAGGTGAAGGCTGAGAAGGGGGTGAGATGCTGGTGAAGTTGGTGTCACTGGAGTATGCATGGTATGCGAGCACAGTCACGTAAGTCCTTGAATGCATAATTGAGAGCAAGAGAGGAGCTGGAGAGATGGCTCAGTGGGTAGTGCTTGCCATGCAAGCGTAGAGCCTCAATTTAGACCCAAGCACCTGCATAGAAGCCGGAGTGACAGTAATGCTGTCACTGTAAGGACAGGGGCGACAGAGACAAGCGGATCCCAAGGCTCACTGGTCAGTCAGCTTAGCTGAAATGGTGAGCTGCAGAATTAACGAGAGGTCCTGGTCTCACAGAGCAAGGCAGAGAAGTGAATGAAGAAGGCACCATATCCTCAACCTGTGGCCTCCAAGTACACCCACAAGGGTCAGCTTACTCCCCACCCCCACCCCCCATGAGCGGGCACGCACACACAATGCACACACCAAAACACCCTCAAACCAATAGCCAAGTTTAGTCTTAACTTTTCCGCCCCACACATGTAGTATGACACTGTGACACCATGGAAGAATGTGTGGTGTCTCACCTCGGCTAGCTTGCCATTGGTTGGACTTTGATGTAAGATAGTTCCCGTCCTCTTCATCGAAACACACAACAACTGCAATCCATTAAGCACACATTCGAATCCTTCAGAACCCAGTTAAGCCAATTGCTCATAAAAGTAGAGAATAAAAGGAGGTCCCGCAGTGCTTCAAACCAGAACGTCAGTGTTTGCCTCGCTGCCATGTAACTGAAGTTTTAAAAAGGGGCCAATGACGATCTTTCTAATAAATTTTGTGAATTAAAAACCAAGCATTAGTCACCATAGGAGAGTTATGTAAGAGTGCTAGGATGGATTCTTTCTCTAAGGAGGACTCCTTTGTAATGCAAATAGCCCTCTTGGCAGTTTCACCAGGCTAAGTGAATGTTGGGCTCTTCTCTAAGCTTGAAAACTCTGCATAGCTAGCTATCCTAATCCCTGCAATCCTGTAATAGTATGAATTCTCTAGAACAAGTTTTCTAAAGCAGTATTGCTCGATAGTTTCCAACAGCAACATCTTATTCCTGATTTTGTCATAGTCTTCTCCTTATTGAACTAATAATAGGATTAAAATTAAAATGCCAAAAGAGCCATTTCAATATGTAGATGTTTCTGACTTGGAACGAAGCACCACACAACTGAATGTAGTATTTGCTTTCTTGGAGTAACTACGTGAACTGTACAAGGCATCCCAATTTTCAGTGTATTGAGTTCCCTGAGTACATAAATGACTAGAGGTGGGGGAAAGTTCACTCTTTGCTAAAAAATACATATAGCCCTGAATCTTTCCCTCCATGACACTGAATTTGAGAGAGGATCTGGAGACATTCTCTCTTAAGAAGCACTCTGTGCAGATTTTAATGAGAATGTACAATTGGGACCAGGGAGATGGTCCTGTAGAACTTGAAGGTACATCAGAGTCACTCTTGTCTTATGAATCTCCAAATATCTGACCTCACTCAAAAAGGCCTCCCTAGGATTCTGGCAGTGCCTACTACCCATTGCTTCACAGCTGCCCCACTGGTTCACAGCTGTCTCCATCACTGGTTCACAGCTGCCTGCACTGGTTCATGGCTGTCCCTGTCATTGGTTCACATCTATCCTCTTTGGTTCACAGCTGTCCCCATCATTGGTTCACAGCTTCCCCCACTGGTTCACAGCTGTCCCCATAATCAGTTCACAGCTGTCCCCATCGGTTCACAGCTGCCCCCACCAGTTCACAGCTGTCCCCACTGGTTCACAGCTGTCCCCACTGGTTCACA
>OU015743.1:49820793-49849245 GCA_907169655.1 Acomys percivali | reverse complement strand
TCTCTCTCTCTCTCTCTCTCTCTCTCTCTCTCTCTCTCTCTCTCTCTGTGTGTGTGTAGATAGTTTTGTATAGCCCAGGCTGGCCAAATCCATCATGTGAGTAGAGATGCCCTGAAGCTCCCACCCCTCCTGTCTCTGTGTCCCACATACTTGGATTGCACTCATGTGCTGTCCCTCTGATTTTACTATTGATTTCCTGGTCCCACTGCTTTGGTTTAACCATTCAAACTAATGATCCAACAAAGAGTGAACTGTGCCCTGTTTTGTTCTTTACTGGAGTAAGACTGTCTAAATCTTCACCAGTTGATATTTTTGGAATTCTGAAGTTATTTTCATCATGTCAAGAAAGTTTTCATCTTTTTCAAATTTACTGAGTTTTACTGAGAACCAATGTGTTTTAGCAAATGTCTTCTGGGAGTTAGAGTTATTCTATAACTCTTTTGACTTCCTTGTGTTCTTTTTTTGTTTGTTTTTTTGTTTTGTTTTGTTTTGTTTTTGTGACAGCTTTGCAGACCAGGGTGGCCTCAAACTCACAGAGATCCACCTGCTCTGCTCCCCGAGTGCTGGGATTAAAGGCATACGCCACCACACTTGTCTTCTTTTGACCTCTTTATTGAAGTACATTAATGGGTTGCCTAATGCTGTTCTGTCTTAGATTCCTGGAATAAACCTGACTTTATCAAGCATTTGTTGCTGTTTAAACTACACTTGACTTTACTCACAAGAGAGACAGATCGGCTGGCTGAGAATGCTATCAGATGGTACTATAGCAAGTCTTTTTCCCTTAGCATGGCCCTTTAAATTGGGCCAGGAGTTATTGTATTATTTGTGACAAATGAAAAATGAAAGTCATAGAACTTTGGTTGGCCCAAAGTCACACAAAAATAAGAGATACTGTTGAGTAGAATTCATTAATTCCTCAATCAGGTAAATTCAGGTAGAAGGGGTTTAATTATTTCAGTAATTTCTACCAGCTCAGTATTTATAGGCTATGAGTTTTGTTTTCTCAAATAAATAATAACTTTACGTGGTTTCTCTTTACATTTTTCCGCATTAAGGGAGTAGGTTTATTTCTACTTTAAATGTGGAGTCTTTACTACAAGGCACAAGGCAGAGGTCACCGGGAAGTGGTTTCTGTGGATGAGAATGCTCACTCTCGGTGATCAGACATCTGTTTTCCAGCCATAGGTAGATGCTGATGCTCAGTTAATCCAAGGTGATGCAATCAGGATGAAAGCAGGAGAGTCTGCACCCATTCCGGAAGCTGTGCGCTAAACAAACTTGAAACCTTTAATCAGATTCATCTCGGTGGTCAAGTCAACTGTTGATCCTAAGAATTTGTATCACATTAGTGACTAATGCCAACAAACAGATTCTGTTTTCATTGCAGGGATAAAAATAAGAATATGTTTACATCAAGTATTTGAGTCAGGAGAACTAACATGCTTTTTTCCTTATGATTCAGGGTGCTATGTTGTAGAAAGCTAAGACATTTTTTAAATTAAGGATTTGATAAATTGGAAATATTGCACAGACTTTATAAAACTCTACTTAAAGATTCTCATCTATGTATTAGACTAGACTGGACTTCTCTGAGAAAGACGAATTCAAGTTGTTCCATTAATTCAAAAGTTTGAATAAGATTTTGCTTGCTTGTCACTGAAGTAGAATATCTTTTTCTTAAGTCAGAGTTATAAAATATTTTTAAGTAAATTCCTTTTGGAAGGGGTTCAAGATAGGGTTTCTCTGTGTAGCCTTGGATGTACTGGACTCCATTTGCAGAGCAGGCTGGTCTCACAGAGATCTGTCTGCCTCTGCCTCCCGAGTGCTGGGATTAAGGGTGTGCTCCACCTCCGCCGAGCTTGTAAAATCCCTTGTTTTAAAATAGTCTGTTACATTTTTTTTTCTAAAATGAAAACCATGTGTTTATTCTCACACAGCCTGGACTCTGTCTCTAAGCAACAGGCTAATAGTGTCATTTTTTTCTTTGCTTGGAATTTATAAATAATACATATAATCTAAGATCTTGTTCTTATCAAATGTGCAGGAAGCCACAAGTTTCTGGAAGTTGGTCATGCTTCAAGCTCTTTATTAATGACAACTTTATGTTCTAAAGCAAGGCTGTGGCTGGTTCCATTTCTTATTTCCACTGAAGGTAGTCTAGTTACAGTTGATTTACTTACTCGTAGGACACTTATTCTGACTCAGCCTCAGTAACTGGAGCTGATAACTCATGGCACAATTTACACAGTGCTCAAACATACTGACCACTCTCTTTTCAGTTGTAAATACTGCCCATTCAGACGAGGTAGTTGGAGAACATGTGTAAAGTTTGAAGCAACTGACATTAGTGTAAATGGTAGAGCTTTCTCATATTCAAGGGTAAATATCCCAGTTACAATAGAAAGGCCATAATGAGGGAAGGACTATTTTGTGACTTGTCTATTTAGCAAATTAAAAAAAATTCAACCAAACCAAAACAACAACAGGAACTATGTGAGGCAAATTTGTGAAATGAGTTCTATTTTATAATCTTCCATTCTTGTTAATACTTTAAATTTCAAGTCAAGTATTTTAAGCAAGTGTGCAATATCAGTTCAAATGATAAAAGTAAGATCATGCTTTTATTTGAAGGAGCACTTAATAATACACAGATTTCTGATGAAGACCCTAATAAAGTACCATGCTTGCTTTTACGGCCAGAAATGTGTTGTTACATTTAATCTCTGCAGTGATCCACTAAATGACACACGTTTGTAATACATATACAGATTCAGAGCGATGGGTACTTAGATGTCCATCACTATAGACTTTGAAGGTAACACAACATCCTATTCTCCTTGAAGATGGCCTCCAGTTAACCCGCACAGGAGAAACAGCAAAGGCCAGCCAGAACGCCTGGGTCCTGCTGCGCATGCGCAGGGGGCTCTCTGGAAGGGCACAATGGCATCTCAGTTCCCAAGCCCAGTCGGTTCTTGGCGTCTCTGCTTAGGAGTCATGCAGGCTTCTGATAAATTTTGAATGTAGTGCATTTGAGCATGAGGCCAACGTCTCTCCGTTCTGGAGGAGCAGGACCGATAGCCAGAACCATGTCCCAGGGGATGCTGAATAATCGTCGGGTGACCTTTCTTGGCATCTCCCTGCTTTTGTTCACATTGGTGTTTCAGCAGCTGGATTACTGGAAAGGTCATGTTGTCTGAATGTGGCCTGGAAATGCCCTTGACGATTGTACACAGAGTGAGGGATGCGAGAGAGAGAGAGCCCGGAGACCGATGAGAGACTCGAGCCCTGGGAAGGCAGCTACAGGAGCATGTGCCGAGGACTCGCCGGGAAATTGAGCTGAGAATTAGAAAGCCAGTTGCTCAGGGAGGTTTCACAACAAACAACTGCAGGCTTTGTGTCCTGATGCTGTGGAGAGCCAGAAATGCCAGGCACCAGTGGGAAATGGAATAAACCGAATGTCTGGAGATGGGGCGTGTCTAAAGCCATTATTTGCCTGGTTTTTCTATAGCCAGGTCTCCTCATGTCCATAACTTTTCATTTTCATAGTAAAAAAATAATTTAAAGATTCCAACAAGAGCGGTAGATCTTTGTTCTAGGCGTGAGAACTGCTGGGCAACGAAAACTCAATAATTATTGCCTAGTTTTACTCATTTTGTTTCTGAAGTACGTGAGAGAAGTGAAGGGCTCTAGAGAACGTTCAGGGGGGAATACTGCCTTGCTGTCCCCATGTTAGTGACTAAATGCTAAAGGAGCATTCAGGTATTTAATAAGTTACATTTTACAGATCCAGCTCACAGTGTCCTTCAACTTGCCGTTCAACAGTCATTTTGACCTCCTTTAGCGCTATCCCTACAATTTCCTTCTATTGTTCTTTCTTTCTTTCATTTTTTGTTGTTGTTAAACATTTCACCCACCCTCTTTCCTAACGTGTGAGAATCCTGATCTAGGGACAAACAGGGGAACTTCATGTCTCGACCATGGAAATCCTGGCATGTAACTGACACTTTCAGTCATCTTAGGGCGCATTAAAAAACAATGGATGGTTTTACTTTTTAGAGGACAGACCACTGCACAGCACACAGCCCATGGGGGACACAGAGAGCATCTGAGGGAAAAGAAACACCACATTTGTAATAACGTGAGCTAGAAAGGAGCAGAGACACCCACGCGGGAAGTTATCTACTCTGTGTGCAGTGCCATCGCCTAATGGCTGCAGCGTAGTGTGAGGGAAGGCTCCTCCTAACAAGTCAACAGTCCTGAGAAGTCACTCTGAAAGGACTCACTCTACACTGTTCCCTCAGATCTGTCTCTAGAACACCCATTGGTTTTGCTTCCAAATGAGAAGCATCAGAGTCACCCGCTACCTGCAGTTTAGTTTGTAGAAGGCAGGCACCTCATTGACTATACTCTATATTTTAATTTGTATTCATCTCTGTTTCTTGAGATGTTTCTGGGCGGAGAAACCTTCAATGGATTTCATTAAATGGGTGTGATTTAATAATGAGATGTGTGATTAAGCACAGCCATATAACTGAATTGGAAAGACACCTGGGCGTGCACTCATCGGACACTGCCTTTATTCCTGGTGACGTGGAACATGGCGTAGAATGACTGTGTTGTTTAGGGAGAATAGGGAGAAGTAATGATCAGCTATTTAGTAATTTCATTTAGAGAGCTTGTAGAGAAAGCTCATGGTTCATGGGCCTTGAGCCAAACTCAACCTTCCTGACACTGGTGAGTGTCCGGGACTTTTTGTCACTGCACACAGTGAGGGCCGCATGCTGTTAGCAGTAACCCATGTGAGTTAGCTATGTACAACTCTGCTCTAAGTAACCAGAGTTATGGAGAAATAACCCTGGAAGTCTTAATGTGGAATTAGTGGTGTAATCTAGAGCTGCACCCTCCCTGTACCTGAAATGAGAAGGCAACAGGGTGGAGCTGATCTTGTTTGCTTCCCTCAGCTTTGCGATGTCGTGCGAATGGGAGACTTAAGGTTTCCTCTTGACTGTTTCACTGCCAAACACTGATGTGTACTTGGGTGGATGAGGGAAATGGGTGTCTGGGAGCTGAATTCCACTGGGTGATCACCAATGAGCATGGAAAAAACCAGCGTATGCTGCGTCTCTGCCTGCTGCTCTAGTCTCCCCTGGGGCCAGCCTACCCTTCCCTGTTATGGTGTAGCGCCCTGGTCGCTGTTCTCACAGCAGAACCTTGCTGCCTGCTTCTCTCTCCTCTGTTCTTAGTTCTCAGCATTTCTCATGGCTTCGGCTTGTTTTTCACTATTCTGAATGGAATATAAAATATTTTCTTGTTAAAATTAGCAGCAACCTATGAACTGTTGAGTCCAGGCAACTATCATAGATCCGTTTTTACAGCCATGGCTTCTGTGGGATCTCGTACCCCTTTTTTCTTCCTCCTCTCTAATCCTGTTACCCTTCTTTTCCTCCTTTTCCTCCCTCTCCCCCTCCCTCTCCCCATCATTTCACATGTCTTTATTTACTCAGCATCTACATTTGAGTGACCCTGTGGGTTTAGCTCCTATTTCAGTGTTGTTAGTTTATGGCATTTAATCTTTTCAGCTGTAACTCCCAACTCCAGAGCTTACTTGGCAATCAGCCCTTGGGACTAACTTCCCTTTGGATGTCTCTGGCATCCACAGTCATCTGAATCCAAACTAGCCCAAAGCAAACACTGTCTTTAATGTTACGGCCCTGTGCTCCATAATTCATGCAGAAGCATCTATACTTACCTCCCATTCAAGCTAGAAACCTCCAAATCATCTTACATCAAAAACAAAACAAAACAAAACAAACATACACACACACACACAAAAAAAAAAACCAAAAACCAAAAACCAAGCAAACAAAAAACCCAAAAAACCCAAAACAAAACAAAACAAAAAAAACCCCACTTGTTATTTTATCTGTTTCTTTAAAAAGTTTCATTGCTTTGTCTAGCTGTGTGGGTGGGTGGGGACATGTATGTACCATGACACATGTATGGAGGTCTGGGGACAATTAGCAGGAGTCAGTTCTCTCCTTTTACCATGTGGGGCCCTGGGATCAAACTCAGGGCCTTCAGGCTTGATAAGACTTCCACTGTCTCTTGGATCAGTGTGGTTTTCCCCCCCTAAAGTTATTCTGTTGAGATAATGTTTTCATGAACGAGATTTAAAACTGCGCTCCCACCAAATGGACTGTTTATCTGGGTCTTATCAGTGCATTGTGAAAAAAAAGTTATTTTCATGTTATGCTGCCACATATTAATGTTGTTAGATGGAAAACGAGAGAGCAGATGTCAGTGGGAATTTACAGAAGCAGCTTTTATTAATTTAGCTTATGTGAACTCCCTCCTGCCCTGTTCCCAATCTTAATTTAATGAAATATGTGTAAAGAGCTGGAAATCTTTTACTGTTGTATGAGCAGGGTTCTCATTTAACCATGGTTGTTTTTCTTTTCTTTACCATAGATGAAAAACAACATAGAAAACAAGGAAAACAATTAAAGCAATATCTCACTAGTTCCCCTAGCAGCTCAAAAATGATGTCTAGATTAAACATTAGTGCTGATAGCAGGAGATTGTGTGGGGTTTCTCTCTGTGATATGAATGCACTATGACTAGTGCTTTAGGTAAACAAATACATCACTTTATCTAAAGGGTGCAGTATGTACTGCATGCTACAAGGACATAAAGCTCTTTTGATGCTGATGGCTAAATCCTTTATAAGTTATTGTTTTTATTTACAAAGACTGTAGATTCAAGACATGAAGCAATGCTTAGAACCATTCAGGGAGCGTGTAAACCCAATGTGGCCCATTTGTTTTTATCGTTCTGCTGGGTTTAAATGCGATTGCCTCACAGAAAACAATCATTTGGAAACTTAAACGAGAACTTCAGGACATGGCAGGGATTGTGCTCAGTGTCTGATTCTCATCTTTTCCTGGACACTGAGGCCAGCTTTTGACTTTGGAGACAACAGCACCACAATGTGCTATTTTACCCTGGTTAACTTCAACCTTTTGTCTTTATTCATAGCAAGGAGAGTTGGCTTTGGGAAGAACTAAATTTTACTAGTTTAACAGAATCTCTTTGGTACATGCTGTAGCTGATGGGGTCCTTTCCGTGGTCTGATTGGGCGGAAGCTGGAAACAGCACACCAGGACCGAGATCAAGCCTGGCTCTTCTTGGGACCTGCCCAAGGGCCGGAAGGACTGGTCTTCATAGTCTACAGATGACTGCAGGCGATTTGCTTAATGTGCAATAGCTGTTGGGAGTTTTTTATCCAAGTCCCTTAATGTTTATCAAGCTATTTGCCTTAACATCTCCCCTTCTCCAGGACTAGTCTTCAAATGTATTATTGCAGTAGATGCAGGTCTGGGGTATAGAGCACTGTCCAGGAGGCCATGGGACTCAAGAGACGTGAGTGTCCCTGTCAGGCAAGACATTGAGTGATGTCCCTACCCCTTCTCCCAGCCTGGCCCAAACAGGAACACTGCAGCAGCAGGGTGAGGACTGCTGTCCAGGACCAGCCCTTTTCTTTGTCTAGGGCAGAGCTGGAGAAGTAATCAGCACCCTGAATCTTTTCCAGCATATTTTAATATAAATAACCTTGGCTCTAGCTATCAGTAGACATGCTAATTATTTGTTCACACATGCATGGCCAATTTCTAGCTCACTTGGGGACTTCTCATAACTGAATTTTTATCTTTTGTGCAATGACAACATGAGAATCACTTCTTTCTTTCTTTCTTTCTTTCTTTCTTTCTTTCTTTCTTTCTTTCTTCAGATTCCAAGTTTCAGCACTTGGGGGGAATCTATTTTATAATCACACATGATTTTCAAGTCCAAGCAAGAACCTAGCATTCTGGAGCAGGTGGATTCTTTTATAGACTTGATAGAAACCATTCTTCTCTTGAAATCCTGTCTTCCTGGTGGCATAGACTTGATTTAAGGAGCTATCACTGCAAAGAAGAGAGGGTTGTGGAGCAAGGCCAACCTGGCATTGGCAGACTGTTCTCACAGATAAGCAGGGTCTTATGTCAGGAGAGGGTGGTTAGGCCTCAGCCAGGATGACTGTCACCACTCACGCAGGGCGAGTGTGCACGTAGAGGAACACTGGTCTCTCATTTTCTGTTTCCTGGGACTGTTTTAGGTTCTGGGACTCTGCTGACAATGACTCTAACTGGGACACGATGTCATATGCAATTTTTTTTTTTTCACGCGAAGCTCTCATTAGTGTAAAAGTCTACTCAAGTGGTTAGCTTAAAAGCTGAATCACTCTCTAATTTGCCTCCACAATTCAGGTTCCCTCTTTATTTTACTTGGTAGATTAATCTCAGCCAGCAGTGCCATTAGGGTCACACTTTGATGGGGTGGAAAAGCACACACACACACACATCTGACATTTCTGGGCATGTGGGCTGTGATAAATTTAAATGTGTTCTGGTGGAACATGAATGTTGAAACAGCTGAAGACTCATCATTGTTTTTTAACTTAAAGATGGAGGAAATGGACCACTCTGGGATACTTAAAAATAGCAGCTCTCTGGGAAAGCAGGAGCAAGTTGCCAAATGCCACAGAACCAAGGGGCGGTGTTCTGCAGCCCAAACTGGGCAATTTATATCAGTGTCACTTGAATATCTG
This sequence comes from Acomys percivali, assembly GCA_907169655.1. Taxonomy (NCBI): domain Eukaryota; kingdom Metazoa; phylum Chordata; class Mammalia; order Rodentia; family Muridae; genus Acomys; species Acomys percivali. The sequence goes on along the minus strand of OU015743.1, from coordinate 49,840,598 downwards.
ATGTGTATTTTGGTCACTGAATCACCCCGCCGGCATACTAAAGCATAATTTATTTTCCTTTCACCTTCAGAGTTTTAGCCAATTGAATAATAACTCTCCTCGCCTTTACTGAACATAGGATAGACAGGCTTATACAAGCTGGGTGGATTCGATGAGGCCACTGCCCCAGAGAGTGGGTTCTAAAATGGTGTTTTGTAAAGACGCTGGCAACAAGACAGCCCAGGTCGCTTTGGTTATGCTTTGCAGTGTTGAGAGCGGTGGTATCATTTGGATGTTTACAAATATTTCAACCTACTGCTGAAAGTTCCTCTTAAATATTTAGGATTCGGGAGTGAGTTCACGTCTTGCTAACTCCCAAAATTCCAGTGGATGTCTATGGACAGTCCTACAGGCACAGAGAGCAGAGACATAATCTCCCTTCCAGAAGAAAACCTTTGTGAGGACTTATCATTACAAACCAAAATGGGCATGGATGTTTCTCTTTTGAGCATCATGACAATCCCTGAGTATTAACATATAGACTATGCATCCAAATCTTACTTGAGAAGTCGAATTAAAATCCAGAGAGGTTAAATGACTTATCTCAGATAAGATACCCAGTGAGTTGAGTAACGAAAGTCAACGATTAGTTTTGCTTAGACGACAATGTCCGTTGAAGCAGTCACACTCCCATGTCAGTACTATTGCTTAGGAGATCTAGGACTCCCAGCACATTAAACATGCATTTTAGAAATATGTTCCAGAGAGAATAGTTTGAACTGCTAATGTAGTTGAGAACTTATTAAACTTTGTTAAAGTGAAGAATTATTCGGTTTAAGTGGAAGGGGTCTGGTGCTCAGTGTACGTGGGTTGGCAGCAACAGATAGAGAGGACAGTCCAAGGCAAAGATGAAATCCATCTTCTCGCACTCATCGACCTGGGCCTGCAGTGTAAGAGGAATGGTAAATGAGAAAGTCTCTATAGATGGGAAAAGCCACAGGGCACATGGATGCTGAACACAGTTCAGTGGATGCTGTCTGCTGTACCGGTGCTGGAGGTTCTTAAGAACTGTACCTAGCATGGCTTTAGGTGAGCCTAAGCTGGGCTTTGTTCTTAATCTTTTATATAATTACTATATAATATTGCATACTATAATTATATAGTATTTTATATGATAATTAACTTTGAGGGCATACATGTGTTTGTCAAATGAGTCCCCTTTGGAGCCTAATGGTATTATTTCTCTCAGTAATGTGTCTTCTGAAACAGTGAAAAGGCAAATTTCAGGCTAGCTTCTGCTCAGTACCAGACTGTCTGCACAGAGTTTGAGAAGTTCCTAGAGAGTTACTGAGTTTGTGTTTCCTAAAGGAGACTGACCATTTTTTCCCCCTGATTATTCTATAGGATCCCTCGAACCAAAAATGTGGTGGGAGAAAGAAAACAGTGTCGTTCAGCAGCATGCCCTCAGAGAAGAAGATTAGCAGCGCGCACGACTGCATCAGCTTCATGCAGGCAGGCTGCGAGCTGAAGAAAGTGCGACCCAACTCCCGCATCTACAACCGCTTTTTCACCCTAGACACAGACCTCCAGGCTCTACGGTGGGAGCCTTCCAAGAAAGACCTGGAAAAAGCCAAGCTGGACATCTCTGCCATCAAAGAGATCAGACTGGGGAAAAACACGGAGACATTCAGAAACAATGGGCTCGCCGACCAGATCTGCGAAGACTGCGCCTTCTCCATACTCCATGGGGAAAACTACGAGTCTCTGGACCTAGTCGCCAATTCAGCCGATGTAGCGAACATCTGGGTGTCGGGCTTGCGGTACTTGGTCTCGCGTAGTAAACAACCGCTTGATTTCATGGAGGGGAACCAGAACACCCCGCGGTTCCTGTGGCTAAAGACGGTGTTTGAGGCCGCAGATGTCGACGGCAATGGGATTATGCTAGAAGACACTTCCGTGGAGTTAATAAAACAACTCAACCCCACCCTGAAGGAGTCTAAGATCAGGTTAAAGTTTAAAGAGATCCAGAAGAGCAAAGAAAAACTAACCACCCGGGTGACGGAGGAGGAATTCTGTGAAGCTTTTTGTGAACTTTGCACCAGGCCGGAAGTGTACTTCTTACTTGTCCAAATATCCAAGAACAAGGAGTATTTGGACGCCGATGACCTCATGCTCTTCTTAGAAGCGGAGCAAGGGGTCACCCACATCACCGAGGAAATGTGCTTAGACATCATTAGGAGATACGAACTTTCCGAAGAGGGCCGTCAGAAGGGCTTTCTCGCAATCGATGGATTCACCCAGTATTTATTATCTCCGGAATGTGACATTTTTGACCCAGAGCAGAAGAAAGTTGCCCAAGACATGACCCAGCCTTTATCTCATTACTATATCAATGCGTCTCATAACACCTACCTGATAGAAGACCAGTTCAGGGGACCGGCTGATATCAGTGGGTACGTGAGGGCTTTGAAAATGGGCTGCCGGAGCATCGAGCTGGACGTGACGGATGGCGCAGAGAACGAACCCATCCTCTGTAACAGAAACAACATGGCCACGCACCTTTCCTTCCGAAGTGTTGTGGAAGTGATCAATAAGTTTGCCTTTGTCGCTTCCGAGTACCCGCTCATTCTCTGCCTGGGCAATCACTGCTCCCTACCTCAGCAGAAAGTCATGGCCGAGCAGATGAAAAAGGCGTTTGGCAATAAACTCTATACGGAAGCGCCTTTGTCCTCAGAATCCTACCTCCCGTCTCCTGAAAAACTGAAGAACATGATCATTGTGAAAGGAAAGAAGCTCCCTTCTGAGTCGGATCTGTTAGAGGGAGAAGTGACGGATGAGGACGAAGAAGCCGAGATGTCTCGGAGGATGTCCGGGGACTACAATGGTGAGCAGAAGCTTATCTGGCTCTGCCGAGAGCTCTCTGATTTGGTATCCATATGCAAGTCTGTTCAGTCCAGGGATTTTGAACTGTCGATGAAGACGCAAAACTACTGGGAAATTTGTTCATTTAGTGAAACGGAGGCCAGCCGAATCGCCAATGAGTACCCAGAGGATTTCGTCAATTACAACAAGAAATTCTTATCAAGGATCTACCCCAGTGCCATGCGGATCGATTCCAGTAACTTGAACCCACAGGACTTCTGGAACTGCGGTTGTCAGATTGTGGCAATGAATTTTCAAACCCCTGGCCCAATGATGGACCTGCACACGGGCTGGTTTCTTCAAAACGGAGGGTGCGGCTATGTCCTGAGGCCGTCTGTCATGCGAGATGAAGTTTCGTACTTCAGCGCAAATACAAAGGGCATTGTGCCTGGAGTGTCCCCCCTGGTGCTCCACATTAAGATCATCAGCGGTCAGAACTTCCCGAAGCCCAAGGGAGCTTGTGCCAAAGGGGATGTCATAGACCCCTACGTTTGCGTGGAGATCCACGGAATCCCAGCTGATTGCTCCGAGCAGAGAACTAAAACCGTGCAGCAGAACAGCGACAATCCCATCTTTGACGAGACTTTCGAGTTTCAAGTCAACCTTCCTGAGCTGACCATGGTCCGGTTTGTGGTTTTGGACGATGACTACATCGGGGACGAGTTCATCGGGCAGTACACGATCCCGTTTGAATGCCTGCAGCCCGGGTACCGGCATGTGCCCCTGCGCTCCTTTGTGGGGGACGTCATGGAGCACGTGACCCTTTTTGTCCACATAGCAATAACCAATCGAAGTGGAGGAGGAAAAGCACAGAAGCGTAGCCTTTCTGTGAGAATGGGGAAGAAAGTTCGAGAGTACACCATGCTCAGGAATATCGGTCTTAAAACCATAGATGATATCTTCAAAATAGCAGTTCACCCTTTACGAGAAGCCATAGACATGAGAGAAAACATGCAGGTAGGAAAACAGCCACGCAGTGCCCCCGGCTGCCTCTGTTATACACACCCATTTAAACTAGTGATTGCTGTGGTTTGCTGCTGGTTGCTTTGCAAATGTTCAGAGACACGGTGCGGATCCGTGCACCACTGAATGATGCTCCTTGTCACCTATGAAAAAACGGATGCCTTCTGACTGTGAATGCAAGGTTGAGTCTGGCCAGCTAATGGTGCACCAGTATAGCAAAATGCAGGGTATTTTTTCCATATACTTAACATATAATAATTGATTAACAGGAATGTATACATGAACAATGTGGGAAAAGTGAAATATAAAACGTGGGTAAGAGCTGAGGACATGGCTCAATGGGTAAAAGTACTTGCCATGCAACCTAGGTTCGAATCCCGAGCATCCCTATAAAAAGTTGTGGGTGGCTAAATGTGCCTGTGACCTCCTGTTGGGTGTGAGTGGAGACAGGGAGACCTCTGGGGCTTGTTGCCCAGCAGCCTAGCTCCAGGTTCAGACAGGGGAACCCAGTCTCCAAGAAATAAGATGGATAGTGATGGATCGGGTACCCTACATTCTCCTCTGGTCCCTTTATGGGACAGGCTTGTCTATCTGACATAAACACACACACACACACACACACACACACACACACACACACACATACACACACACGGGTAGTGTATAAAATACATACCAATCCGTATGCCCGTGATTTGAAAGCATATATGTAAAATACTTGCAGATACAAACATAGAAAGGAATTTGAAGTTGCATGTTATAAAAACGAAGGCCATTGTACTCTTAGTTACTAAGTGTGTACTAACAGATTATTACCCACAAGAGAAAACACGGCTAAACAAATACAACTCACACTCAAATTAGAAAGGTGGTTTAATTGGAAGGATGTGGAGTCTGGGCTAAACCTGTCCCTGTGTGGTCCTGAGCAGATGCTCACTGGTCTCTGATCATCAGTTTTCTCTGCATCAGGCAAGAAGGTGAGACTCATAGCGCAAGGCTGTGGTAAGGCCTGAGTGAGCGTACACAGGAACTGCTTTAACACGGAGAAACCCAGGCACCTTTTCTTCCTCACGATGCACAATCAGAGGTGGCTTCACACTTCTTTTTCACGCTACATAATGTATTTGATTGAGTGAGGACAGCATTTTTTGAGAACTGAGCAGACAGCAAGTAGTCACTAAGGTCTTATATGGCGAGCTGAACATAATTCAGTCGCTCTATTCCTCTAGCTAGCATTTTTATAATACTCACCCACCCAGAAGGTCTGCCCTCAAGCAAGCAGATGCATTAGAAAAAAAATAACTTCTCGAATCTTGCAGTTAATAAATGTCAAAGTTAGACTTTAAATCCCTGAGTGCCTGATGCCAATATCCATTATAATTCATGTAAAGTGGAACCACCAAGCCGTGACGTAGTGAAATTATTAACTCACAGAGAAGTTCTTCAGATAGCCAAATAGTGGAGAGTAGTATGACATGAAAACTCATGTATGAATACCTATGGTCAGACTATGTATATTTGATTCAAGGGAGGCTGCTTAGCCGGTTTGTTAAAAATAGCCTCTGAATACGCTCTTATCTTCTATGTAATATTCCTTATTAAATACGACCTTATTGTAAAGCCCTAGGTTAGATTACCTGTAAGTAATTTTTATACCTAACTGTATTCAAATTTGGCTCTATGTATTCCTATGTAAATCTTGAAATACAACCTTTAGTTCATATTTTTTTTAAGAATATATTTTGAGAAGAGTATTTGACTGGAGTTCAGCCAGAAAAGCACTTGGCCTGGAGTTTAGAACCCCAGAACCCACTTAGAAGATGGATGCGTTGCAACTTCCTGTAATCCCAGCATGCTTGAGGCCAAGACAGCGGCCGCTGGAGCAGAGCAGGGGGATGCACTTCCTACATGCATGAAAGAAGACACTCAGGTCTCCACATGCAAGCCACACACGTGTGCATACAGGTGTGCCACTCATACAAACACACATACATGCGTGTATGCATACCACATACACATAATAAAAGAGAAGAGCTGTTTATAAGGCTTTTTAAGGCAGTGTTAATAATTAATGGCATCCTTACAAAGTAGTTTGGATAAAGAATTATTTGGAGAGTAGTCTGTAAAAAATAAAAATACCACGATAATTAATAAATTCATGAGACATTCAGTAGGTTAGGTGCTACTCATTATTAATGAATGTAAGACACATAATTTCTATTCCAAGTTATTACTTTAGCATTGGTTTGAACACATTAATAATAGCCCCAGAGTCCCCAAAATGTGTCACAGTCTCATTAAGAAAAAGAAATTAGAAAGCACACCCCATGGTGTAATTTAACCAAGAGTGAGCTCAGGCTCAATTGCCTACTCCTCTCTCTCTGGCTTCTGTCGTTTCTCTGTTGTGTGAGTCTCACTCTTTGCCTGTCTGTCTTGTAACTCTCTTCCTCCCTGTGTATGTCTGTCCCTGTGTGTTCACAACAAAGATCATTTGCTGTGTGTTAATTGGACACCACAGGAAGCATCGCGTGGGTAGGGATGGGATGCTTAACAGAAACCTTTAGATTTTTTTTAGAAGGGGTTAAGTCACGGACTCCATCTACCCCAGCTGACCCAGAGAGCAAGCAAACCATCAAAGGCTATCAAGCACTACCCATAGGTTGTCTTCAACATTTATGGCAGATAATCATTTTATAAGATTGTTTCCAACTTATTTGCTTATTTCTTGCATTTATTACCATAAAGTACATAGGCACATGTGTCACTCTTGGGTCAGAGGCATGGAAGAAAAAGACAATTTTAGATTATTAAGCAATGAATTACCTTAGGTTGTAAAAGGTGATGATATGGGAAGTCCACAGTAAGGAAGATTGGCCATCACACTGCCCTCTTAACAAGAGGGTACACAGGAGGTATCAGTCTCATGCGACCTCAAGGTATATTGCTAACTCTCCCTGAAGCTCAGCAAAAGTTCCAGTCTCTTTGAATGTAAGAGACATTTTCATTATATTATAGTGCCTCAATTTTGTTAAAGATTGCACCGTCAATGAATAAGATGTCCACTGTCTTGAGATGCTAAGGGATATGGCATATTATACAGTGGCATGCATTTTTCTGATTCCTGTGATAAAAATTCAAATGAAGTATTCATGTCTAGGCTTTGCTAGTGTGTGTGGGGATTCCAGTTGCTATGCTGAAAAGCACTGGGCATCCTTGAGCCATAGTCGGCTTTGTTTCCGATGGATATCTGTGGTCACTGGTAAATAGTGAAACCAATAGCTCAGGCCGTGAGCCATCTCTCCGTGTCACCTCTGCACGTCACAGCAGATTGGCTTGAGTGTAGTCCAGGCGGCTCTGCCTTGTACATGTCTCTGAGGGTGTAATTTGGGTTTATATTTGGGTGTAAGCTGGGGTGCAGTTCCATGTGGTCAGACATGTGACTCCATGTTTTCTCCCCGTAGAACGCCATAGTGTCTGTTAAGGAGCTGTGTGGACTCCCGCCGATTGCCAGTTTGAAACAGTGCCTGTTAACCCTGTCCTCTCGTCTCATCACCAGCGACAGTGCTCCCTCCGTGTCTCTAGTGATGAAGGACAGCTTTCCCTACCTGGAGCCTCTGGGTGCCATTCCAGATGTGCAAAAGAGGATGCTGGCTGCATACGACCTGGTAGGCTGTTGCAACTTCCCGTTTCTTAACCCTATGTATGGAACTCTCTAAAAGCAGATGTTCTTGGTGGGTTTCCAAGGCCTAGAACACAGGGTCTGCCTGTGTGGTGTGGCTGGAGGTGGCAGCCAGAGTTTGCCATTCTGTGCCCATCCCCAGTGAGACCTCTGAAGACACGGCAAATGGAACAGTCTCTCCCTTGACAGAGAGCGAGCAGTTTCTCTGGTCCTCAGAAGCATGCATGCCTTCTTGTCTTCTGAATGATGCCCTTCTCAGAGAGAATCAAGTCTCAGTGCTGCTCAGAGATGGCTGAGACAGAAAGCTTGTCTGTAAACATCTCTAAGCTAATGATGCTAGCTGATTTTATTCTGACTATGTAATAGAATTTATGTAGTGATTAGATTTGGGGATAACTTTATTTTTGTGTTTCATGCTATAAACAAAATTAAAGAGCAAATGACAAAATGTATAACATACCCAGTTAGTATAAATAAATATATTTGACTAGAAGAACGCTTACAAAAGAGTAAGAATAGAAAGATGTAGAGACTTCTTATACCAGTCAAGATTATGCTCTCCCTCATGTGATATATGAAATTTTCAGAGAATAAATTTTATTTATTTATTTGTTTATTTATTTATTTGTTGTTGTTTTTTTTTCGAGATGGGTGTCTCTGTGTCACCTTGGCTGTCCTGGACTCACTTTGTAGACCAGGCTGGTCTTGAGCTCACAGTGATCTGCCTACCTCTGTCTCTCAAGTGCTGGGATTAAAGGTGTGCACCACCACGCCTGGCAGCACTCAGAGGAAGGACAGCAGGTTACCAAGAAGAGACTTGATACCCTATGAGCATATACAGGGGGAGGTAATCCCTCTCAGGAACAGTCATAGGGGAGGGGAATAAGGGGAAACTGGGAGGGAGGGAAGAATGGGAGGATACAAGGGATGGGCTAACCATTGAGATGTAACAAGAATAAATTAATAAAATAAATAAAATTTAAAAAATATATCTTTTCAAAAACAACCTAGTTATGGCTTAAGATGCAAACTTTTATCCAGAAATGATCTGGGGAAATACCTTTGCCAAGTTCTCAGCCACCCAGGCTCCCTTCTAATTGTCTACTTTTTTCTATTCCAAGAATTTAGCCCTTATCTTCAAGGTCCAAAATGGCTGCCTACACTCTGTTTGTAACATTTGTAGTCCACCCATCAGAAATGATGGAGAGGCTGTATCTTTCTTCTTTTAGTATATTATTTTCTGGAACAACAGACAAGAAAAATATTATCTTCCCTTCCTGGTCATCAGCCTGGACCTGACACATAGCCACAGTGCATTGCAAAACACAGTGTGAAATGTCATTTTGAGGTGGCTACAGCTGCCTCTTCTGTTATGGAGGAGGTGGACACCAGGGACAGTGCAGACCCTGCTGCAGAAGTTGATAGGCAATCTCCTTTGCTAAAAGCCCATCAATGAAATGCACAACACATTTGCTTTTAAAATGTTTCCAATGAGATAAGTTAACGTATTAAATGAAGCATTACGGTATCCCCTTATAGCCTTAGCTACTCCAGCAAGACGGCTGTTTGAGCCCAAAAGACCAAGGCCAATCTAGTCTGGAGAAGATAGCGAGACTCCATGTCTTAAAAGTCATGGAATGAGAAAGTCCCCTTTCCATTAAATCCTCAGGCATGCCTTGTCCTTTTAACCACAGCACTTCTATTCAGGATGTAAGAAGACAGGGGCTGGGGAAATAGCTTCGTGGGTGAAGTGTTTGCTGTGCAAGCACGAAGACCTGAGTTTGAATCCCCAGTACCCACATAAAATGCCACATGTGGCCACACACATTGGTAAATGCAGTTCTGGGAGTGGGGACAAGTGGATCCCTGTAGCATTCTGACCTGCGCTTTAGCCCAAACAGTGAGCTCCAGGCTCAGCAAAAGATATGCTCACAGTCCAAAATGTGGCAGAACAGTGTTCAACTGTAGTCCTTGCTATGCATTTACACACACACACACAGACACACACACAGACACACACACATAGACACATACACACACTCACACACACACAGACACACACATGCTCACATAGACACTCACACACACACAGACAGAATACACTCACACACACAGACAGACACACTCACACACACACATACTTACATACACGAAAGGAAATTTAAGAAGCTAGATACTTTTCTTTCTCTGCCTGTAGTGCCAAAATAAATTGCTATATACATTATTGGAGAAAAGTTGGATGAAACTACTTAAAATGTTTGTGTTTGTTTGACCTATGTTCTTCTTAGATTTATCATTAGGGCTTATAGATGCAAAAATATTGGATTTCCATAGCATTGACATGGAGGGATTAACTAAATTACAGATAGGAACCGAGGAACTGGAGAGGTGGCTCAGCAGTTCAGAGCTCTTGCTACTTTTGCAAAGGACCCAGGTTCCACTCCCAACCCCTCCATGGCAGCTCACATCTGTTGGTAACTCCAGCTCAGGGGATCTCAGTTCCTCTTTCAGCCTCCACAGGCAACCACACACGTGTGACATAATTTATACAAACACATATATTAAAATGAAATATGTTTTGAAAAGATTCATCAAAGGAACTCCTTTGAAGCTGTCACCATCAGTTGTTTGGAGGAGTGGTAATGGCACAGAGGACAATTCAATGCTTTGTGAAACAGTCTGGTTGTAATAATGTATGTGCAGTGAGATTTAAATTGCATTTGTATGTATATGCACACGCAATACTAGGAAGACATTAACAGTGATTGCTTTTGTTTGTCATGAGTGAAATTTATTTTCTTATTTCTTCTTTTCCATATGTTTCCTGTATTCACTGATTTTTTTTCTAACAAGTAGGATATATTTTATAGTAGAATAACTGTCAGTGAAGAAAATACTAATATTTTACCATTAAAAATAACTAGGAGAAATGTATCTGGTATAAACATTTTCTAAATGAAATGGAAAAACCTCCACTGAACGCACTCTGCACACAAATGCTTATGTGGTGCCTGCTTTTGCAGTGTGGGGTGGGGCTCACCTTTTGCCTGTGTCACATTTTTTGTGAAATCAATTTTTCATCATAAAAGTGGGGATTGAAAGCTGTTCAGTGAATAGGTATAATTGCCATCTAAGAGGTGAAATTAGGGTACTAGTTGCCATAGAGACAGACAGTAGACATCACTTATTCCCTTGTAAGCTAAGAAAGGAAAATAATCTACTGCAAGGGCAGCCTGCAGCCAGAGCTGGGTCTGTGTTAAGCAGAATGGCTCCTGGGCTGTTGTTGGACAGTTTCTGCCTCACATAGCAACTGTCTGATGGTGCTTTGGTCCTTTCTGTTTTACCTGCGAAGTCCAAATCTTAATATTAGCCTTTCTTTTGTTTCTGTTTTTAAAACACAGTGTAGAATTATAGGCAGAGGTAGCTTTTTTCAAAATCTGAAATAGTTTACCATGAAAAGCAGAAATAGTTCAATGGAGTCCATATATAATTCCCCATGAAAATGACTTGTCATTTTTGTAGAAAAATGGGCTCCAAATTGTGCAGCCAGTACTCTATAGAAGTGACCGAGAACAGTATAATGTCTCTAGTGGTTATTTTTTTTTAATGGTGCAGAGGGTGAAGAGGGGAGAAGCGCCATTTTCACTTTGTAGGACTGTGGTGTATTGGTGGGCATCATTTCTGCTTGATGTATTTGTGTTTGCTTTTAAGAAGTTTCCCGAGATACTCCACAGGCCCAGAGTAATTGTGCAAAAATGTGCAGTAGACCATGCCACCACCCTTCACCGGGCTCTATGGTGGCTTCAGATTTAGGGTGCTCTGTGATCAGCTACCTCTGCAGCCTAACCACCCTCCTCCCTCTGCTCCAGCCATGCTGACTTTCTTCAGCCAGACCACAGTTGCTCTGGTTCTCAGGCCATCATGAATCACACTTCCTCTGTCTCTGGACTGTCCTACCCTCACCTGGAAAGTTGCTTGTTACCTCTTCATTCTTAGCCAGTCATTTCCTGAGAGACTCTTTCCCAACTGCTCACTCGACTGCCGCTCTGTCTCGGAGGCGTTTCCCCACCACACTAGCCACGGTTAGCCCTGAATATGTTTCAGTCGATTTGAGTTGATCAAGCCTAGCCGCAAGCATCCGTTGCTACTGCAAATAACCGAGTTTTAGCCTGTGATGGGTGGCCCCCTTGTGCCAGCCATGGTGATTTGCTCTCTGTGCTACAGACTCAGTCAGAAGGACCATTTTGGCAGCCTTGTTCGCTCTTTCTGGCACCTCCTTCAGTCACTCTGACTTACTTCCTGACTTACTTCCTGACTTACTCAGTCTCCTTCCTCTGATTTCTACCCAATACCGTACATGGTGGGTGGTCCTAATGGGAGGGTAAAGCTTGCAATTAAAAAGGGAAGGAACAGTGACACTCAGCTTGCCGAGAGTGATGAGATGTTATGTCCTCAGACAGAGTGTAAAGACCTAGACCAGAGGGTCTCAACCTTCCTTAGTGCTGTGACTGTTTATCCAGCTCCTCATGTTGTGGTGACCCCCAACCATAAAATTATTCTGCTGCTGCTTCACGACTGTGATTTTGCTTCTGTTATGAACTTAAGGTACTCATCTGATATGCAGATATCGGATATGCGGTCCCTGTGAAAGGATCATCTGACCCCCCCCCCAAGAGGTTGGGACCCACAGGTTGCAAACCACTGACCTCGAGTCCTGTGAGACTTCACGGGGACCACAGCGCACCTTCTCCACTCTGCCCTGGCTCACCTGGCCCTCGGTGGAACTGCATTGGCAAACGATTTGGAAAGGAAAATGCCATCTGACCTTTACATGCCTTTTCCTTTGGATGGCTGAGTTTTCACTTTCCTAATGTTTCACCAGCCTAATTTTTCACTCTTAGTCAAGAAGTGTTTGCTCATTATGTTCTGACCTTTTATGTGTTTTCGATTAATGTGGGAACCTCGGGGTGGCTTGTGCTCTGAATGCAGTATTCAGAGGTAGACTAGTTTTAAGAGGGCTGCAACTATACCATGCAAACCAGGGCTTTCTTCAAAGGTGACTTCTAGACTGAATTATTTAACATTAGCATAAAAGTTAAAACTTTACTATGGTAAGAGAAACAGATTTTCGGATGATAAGGAAGTCAGGCTGCCTAGAGAGCATGAATCAAGGATTAATCGTTTACTAAGTCTATTGGGTTGTGACTTGGAAAGCAGCTGGTTGTGCTGGCACAAGAAGAAATATAGCAAAAAACCAAACACCAAAAACCAAAACCAAACCCAAACCAACTAACTGCCATCTAAGCATATTTGGCAACTGAACAAGTGGGGAGTATCACAATTAAGCTGAATAATTATTGGATTAACTATACTCTCTTATGTGTTATTGCCAAAAGATAGCCTGTAGATGGAAAAAGTTGCTTGTAGTTTCCTAAAGTAGTCTCAGTCTGTCTGTGTGTGTGTGTGTGTGTGTGTGTGTGTGAGTGTGTGTATGAGTGTGTGTGTCGTGTGTGTGTGTGTGTGTGTGTGTGTGAGTGTGTGTCGTGTGTGTGTGTGTGTGTGTGTATGAGTGTGTGTGTGGTGTGAATGTGTGTGTGAGAGTGTATGTGTATGTGCCTGTGGAGGTCAGAAGAGGCTTTTGTGTCTGCTGGAGTTACAGGAGGCTGTGACTTGAATGTCAGCTTGGGTGCTGGAATTTACCTTTGAAGGAACAGCATGTACTCTTAACTGCTGAGCCGTCCCTCTAGGCTCCTCCCTGACCCCCACAATATAGTTTTGTTTATTGAAAGCAATTTCAGTTGAAATAAGTAAATAAATCAAAGCTATTTTTTCTCCCATCACAGTCTAGCGTAAAGTTTGTGTAAAGCATTCTATTCATCTGAAATTCAAAATGTACATTAGCTTACACAGCAATAGAAGTCGGGGGTGGTGGGAAGCTATGTATGTTGTACGGGCTCAACTAGAGCCTACTATTGCAAAACTTTTGTAAACTTGGTACATGGAAACCTCCTCACTCTTAGGTACAGCAATGTCTTCTGAAACGCATTTTGGAAGTTGTTGACTAATAGAATAACTGTGGAGGGGTGATGATTTCTACTTGGTACCAGATTCTTAACAGCACTGGATATCAAGGATGCATCAAGAAGCAACTATTTCAAGATATTTCTTTGATGTAGCATAAGTGCCCTCATTTGACCTTCTGTTCCTCACTTCTTGAATTTTTGTTACACTTGAGTTTAGGCAGTGAGCTAGTCAAATTGGCCTGAAAATTATAGAGCAGTTTTGTGTGATGATTAATTTTGATTGTCAATCTGATTGGAGCAAGGGACACCCAGGGCAGGAATGAGGTACCCCACTGGATATATCTGTAAGGATTCTTTTTGAAGAAGATACAGTGGAAGTGAAGATCCACTCTGAATGTGGGTGACACTATTACATAAGTCGTGGTCCCAAACTGAATAAAACAGGACGAAGAAAAATGCTGGCTCGTGCCAACCTCTCCCTCCTTTGGCCTTCCGGTCCTCCTGGAGGTTAGGAAGCATCCTCGCGATCCTGCCACTATGCCTTGCGCTCCATGCCAGAGTGTCCTCCTCAGAATGAGGCAAAAGAAACCTTCTTCCTTTACATTGCTTTTTGCCAGGTATTATTAACTCACACCAACCGGAGAAGCACATACAATCCCTTCACCTGACAATTTTTTATGAATGAGATAAATTGTGCTAGGAGCCGAGTAAAAACCAGCATTTCAAGCAGTTTCTCAAGATTAGTTGACAGCTGCTTTGGAAATAGAACAACCGGGAAGATAAAATGCCCCTTTATGAAGAAAGCAATAACAGCAGTAGAATTGTCACCGCCACAGATGTGGTGACAGAGGCCTTTGGTCTACCCTGCGCAGGTTCTATGGCCTGGCTCCACCATGAATCACTGGGGGATGGGACTTGAGGTTAAGGCTGGCCCAGGGAGCACATCACTGCCAACACGGGAGGTGGCACGGGCTTCAGGCAGCTGGCAGGCATTCTGAGTTTTATGCTTGTTTCCTAGAGTGTTGGCCGTCTTCACGGGGTTGAATGCTCAAAATCAAAAAGATGCCAGCCTACAAATGATGCTTGTACTCATTCCATTTAACATAAAGCATTCAAAGCTAAAGAAGACTGTCTTCATCTAGTTAGCAAGCACATAGGCAGGCAGTCCCATTTACAAATGTGCTGAGTTTAATGAAATTCAAGTCTGATGACTTTCAACAATTTGGACACATAATCCACCATACAACTAGAGAACCAAGACCTGGTATTTACTGGAAGGAAGGCAGTAGCACCGACCTCAGAGTAACTCATATGCTTAGGTCTAGTGCTTACAACGCCTGTGTTCCTTTCTCCGTTATTTCTCTAACCCCGTGCCTTCAGGCAAGTCAGCTTTCAGCTCAGTTTTTTTCCCCTACAAAATTGTATTGTTCATGATAAACTATCCTTAAAGTGACTCTAAATAGGAAGTTGTGTGTGAATATGAATTTGAATGGAATTCAGCAGAAAAGTGGTGTCTATGGAGAGTTTTTAAGTCATGACAGGATACAAATTCATCAGTCCAGCTTCCCGCCTGTCACATCTAGATGATGTATTCTCACAGCAGGCTTCCTGGTCCTCTGGCACTGCCCTCTCATCTGTGTTATTTCCTGAGCATTAAGTACAAAAGTTGTGCTGTGGATATGTCAATTGGGGCTGGTCAAGCCATAGTCAGTTTTTCTCTGTAGTTTGACCAGCAGTTGCTTCCTGTAATGGTCTTCCCCTACAAAAAAAAAGCTTCTTTGGTGAGCGGTGACTTCTACGCTTCTCAGACTGGGCTGGGCAAGGAGGTTGTACACACAGCAAGTGGGTAAGGTCAGTGCACAAAAGGGAGCTGGTTACAGTGGGTGATGAGCATCTAGCAGTTAGCGACAGTGAAAAGCTGTGCTGACACTCGGGGCTAAGGAAGTGAGGGGCAGCTATTTCTGGTACTTGATCCTTTTCTGCATCTGCCCCTGTCTGGAGCCGTTGCTTGCAGAGAGGAAGTCCTAAAACTCTAAGCCAGTAGGGAAGGAACCTTGTAGCTATTTAAACCCTCGGCTCTACTGCCGTCTCCTCTTGATCCTTGGTGGTGGTTCCCTTGGCTGATGTTAAGAAAAGTCAGAAGGTGGGAGAGCAGGCATGGTGCTGCCCACAGGAGTAACCTCCCTAACCCGAGCCTGGGCCTGCGGGAAGAACAAGCACGGTTCTCAGCCCAAATGGCACTTAGCATTCGCTGTAAATACTGCGAGATAGTCTCATCATAAGCTATGAATGCACACTGCGAAACCAGGGTCTGCATAACAAAATATCAAAAGTAGAAACTAGTCTAGAGTTTCCCTGTGTTCTCTGAGTGTGCCTGGCAGATTGGATCAAACCATCGTTGTTTTTCAGCTCACATTGTGGCTGGGGATGTGTAATCATGGAGAGTCAGTTGTAAGGGGCTGTTTGCTTGAGCTTGTGGGGATGTTTTCATTTTCCCTGTGGGAGTCCATGCAGTTTAGAACGGTACAGTACAAACAAGACCACTTGTCTGCTCTACGGCCATTTGCAAGTTGAGATACTCTGGAGGAAATACTGGAGTGGCGACTGCCCTTCAGCGTCTTTCCAACATGAAAGTCATTTCTTCCCCTCCCCTCCCCATCCCCCCGATCCCCTGCTTTCCATATTGGGAACACATGGCTTTGATTTAGCAAGGCATCACAAGCCATCCTTTTCACTTTTAGAGATAAAATAAATGTAAAGAGAATCCTGTTTCATCAAATACCTATGTCGCGCATCCCCACTTCATGCCACAGGGAACATGAACCTCCTACCTTGAAAACCACAGTTGTGAACCACTGGAATTGAAGAGAGAGGCGAGGTTAGTTATAAAATGACAGTAGTGGGGACAGACTGTTTGATGACTCCAAGAAGGGATGGAAATACCAAGAGAAAAGATTAACAGAGAGCAGAAAGAGAACCAAGGCCAGGTCGTTTCCTACATATGTGGAAAGGGAAAAGGAAATAAGAAGCAGAAGCAGAGAACTCAAGATGGACAATGGGGTGTATTAATTGCTGAGCTGAAGAGAATCCGAGCAAAGAATTGGCCATGGGGAAACGGATGATGGCCAAGGCTCAGCTTTGGCAGTCACAGCGAGTTCTGCGCAGAGCCGAAGCAATGGAGGTCAGATGGCTTTGTTAGGAAGGAGAGATGGGGCCAATTACCCAAAAGCCACTGCAACATTTCATTAGTGGTTTTGTTAGCTCATTTTAAGTTAAGAGATGAGACTAGAGAGGTAGAAATGATAAATGAAAGATAAGGGAATCATTTTAAAAGGGTTTCTGTGAGCTGTAGGAAGAAATGACATTGACAGTCTAGACAAAAGAACCAGAGTTGGCAAAGTGGACTCTTCCCTCTCGTCTTGACATAGAGGCAGTGGCATTATGGGATGCTGCAGGAATTGTAGTCCACTTGTCTTAACACAAAGGGGATCTTTAACAAAACGATACAAAGAAAACCAACCACAAGTCCATAGAAAAAATGGTGTCATGTTTTCTTATTTCAGTGTAAAACCAACACAAACGGGTGTGATCTAAGTTAAAATACTATCCAAGTAACTTATCAGTCACCTTTTTTTTTTCTTTCTTTCAAGACAGGCTTTCTCTGTCGCCCTGGCTGTCCTGGATTTACTTTGTAGACCAAGTTGGCCTTAAACTCACAGAGATCTGCCTGCCTCTGCCTCCCAAGTGCTGGGATTCCAGGCATGCACCACCATACCCAGCTCAGTCATCTTTTAAAAAGATTATCTTCCAAAGAACAGATCAGAATCATGTGTAAGGCTTTGTTTGTGCCTGTGGGCTGGAGCAGGGATGTTCTGTGTGTGAGCCCATGTGTTCTCGTGTGGGCATGACGAGGGCCGGAAAAATAAAAAAGATGACCATCAAAAATGAAAGCAGATTGCATTCCAGGAACAGAGATTCTTAGCTTAGCTCCATCATTAATTAATTGCATTTCGCTGGTCAGGAGTTTTAACATTATGGTTTCTGTATCTACAAAAGTCAGGGGTTGGTTATGATATCTAGGGTTCCTTAAGCCTTAAAATCCATATTTGAAAAGCATGTAGCTGGATTGGTTGTATCTCCATTACTATAACAAACACTTGAGTCAATTTATAAAGAGGGATGGTCTGTTTGGGCTCACAAGTTTAGAGGCCCCGGAGCATATGAAGCTGCCGCTGATCACTGCTATCTAGTGGCATGCTGCATGGCGATAGTCGGAACACTTGGCAGAGTCAACCATTTACCTCATGACTGGAAGTGAGAGGGAGGAAGAGGAAGGATTCTATCCCACGGTCCCACTGAAAGTCAGACGCCAGTGACAGGAAGACCTCCCAGTGCCTTCCCCCACCTGCTATGAGCACCCTCCTGGGGATCCAGCCTTTAATAATGTGACTCTGGGGACACTTAAGATCCAGACTGTAGCAGTTGCATACTTTGATTATGGAAAATGTGGGGTTTTTCCCAACCTCTGAGAATGTTTCTTTTGCCTGAATGTCAGGAAAACATTCTGCCTATGATTTGACTCATTGGAACATATGATAAGTTTTGAAAATAAAAAGTCAACTGATGATGCATTTGTAAATGCTGAAAAAGACTAAATTATGTTGGCTCCATATAGAATTTCCCTGCTATTTTTTTTTACTTGAAAGCTGCACTGTCCCAGGCTATCATTGTCCACTTGATAAATTCTTCTAAGCCTCTAACTCCTCCTCTCTTTCCCCTTCCTCCTTTTTCTTCTTTTTCACCCCTTGCTCTTCCTCCTTTATTGATATTTACCCCTGGCTGGGCCAAACCCCACTGTGTAGTTCCAATTGACTTTTGCTAGGTAAACAGGCTGGCTTTGAACTGGTAGTCACTTTCTTGACCCTGTCTCCCACGTGTGGTAGCAGACATGCACTGGGCATCACTCCTTGGAAATTAAAGACGTTAATGTAAATCAACAATTTTATTCAGTCTAAACTTTCACAAGTTTTACGGTGTTGATTACTAATTTATAATTTGTATTCATTTATTCAACAATTATTACTTGGCACCCATGTCTCTTATGTTACACACCTGGGGCAATTGTGAGAAAGGTGGCTTTTGTCCCAGGGTCTGGGTGAGAGCTGGGACAGAGATTTTCCCATCTCTCTCCACCTCTCATTGACGGTCCCTCATTCCTGGATGTAGTTTGAGAGCATTTCTACATGTTGTCTTCCCAGTGAGCCGTTTAAGGGTTCCTAACAACTTCTCTTTGATGTTTTGTGACAGATGATTCAAGAGAGCCGGGTCCTCATAGAAACGGCCGACACAGTCCAAGAAAAGATTGTACAGTGTCAGAAAGCAGGTACTTTCTACTTTTCCTATTTTTCTACTTTGCTTAGAAACCACAAAGACAAGTCATAGCAGCTTCAAAAAGTTTCTGGTTTTCCACATAAAATTAATATATTTCAGGCAGTGTTCACAGTTCAGGCTGCATTGTCAGGTCACATTTATGTAGAGGAGGGTGGCGCTGGACGCTGTCAAGAGAGGGCTTGTGAGTAAGCCCTTGTGGTTGGGAGCCTCCCAGAGTCTCTCTGCTAGTGGGGAAGCTGTGGTTTTAGGTGACCCCTGAAAGGCCACTTCACAGTTATGATTTGAACCATAGTCCTATTTATTTCTGTGTTACTGCTCTTCCTGGTTCTCATTTTAGATGTTTCTTTCTTTAAGGATGGGAGGGGGGGTCATGTAAATGTGGGTATCCACCTAATGTTTGCTTATGCTCATTTTCATCTGTTTAGATGAACTTTTGTTTCTTGGATCCGTGGGCTCCTTGGTCCACATGTGCAGTGATGATGATGAGGATGATGATGATGATGATAAGGAGGAAGAGGAGGAGGAGAAGGAGAGACAGGATGGTTCTGGCGTTTGCTTCACAGTGTGCTTATGATGTTTGACGTACATGCATTATCTTACTTGGCCCTCATAAAAAACTATACCTCGTTTCCCTTTTACAGATGGGACATGTAAAAGGCTGGTGAATGATCCAGTGTCTGTATTAGCACACAATAGAGTTGAATTATTAACACAGATCAGCTTGGAAATTGGTGCTCCTTACTATACTTACCAGCATACTACTTTAGATGTTTTAGTTGACAAAACACACACACACACACACACACACACACACACACACACACACACACACACACACACACACACAC
>OU015743.1:49793787-49819134 GCA_907169655.1 Acomys percivali | reverse complement strand
GCTTTCATTGTTCCTGCACATGGGAATGATGCCCACACATGTCCATGATTTCATGATGGGGGGGGGCGTCCTGTGAGATAACATAAAAAAAGAGCCAACTCTCAGAGCACAAGACCAGATGTTATCGCATCTTTTGCTGTTACCGTTAGTTTCCCAGGTTAGACGTCGCCTCACAGAATCAGGGTTTCCGTTGTTATTTTTGTTTTGTTACTAACTTCTGACATTAGGCCACTTAGTTTTTCTAAGGGTTGGCTGGTGCGTTTGTTTGCTTTAATGGCGGGAGCTGATTTCTAGATGTGACTGAGCAAATGTTGTATAAATCACCCCATGACAGATCTTTAAAGCAGAATTGATCTTCTGTAATTGCAGCTTGTGCATTGGCTGCTGGCACTGCAGCCTGAACACAGAAACCTAAGCAACAGTAGTGGAGTCTTCCAATCATCAATTATTCCATTGGGAATACTTCAAGATTTCTCCCACTGCATTCAGCAGGATTATTAATCATACACTCATTATCCGGTGTTAGGAAAGTCATGTCTTTAGAATTTGAATTACTGGATAAAAGAAAGAAACCTGGGTTTGGCCCCATAGCTGTTTCCCAATTGGTTCTGCTCAGAGAAGATGGTTTTCCCTATAAACCTTGTCACATTCAGACAACCTAGCTGATGATGCCTCCTCAGGCTTGGTGTCAATTCTTTAAGTTTTAATAAATTATTGTTTTATATTTAACTTTATTTCAGTCAAATTTACTTGGGTAAGTTAGTAATAATCATCTTGGCAAGATACAATCATAGAATTTATCGCTGGTGTGTAGGGCTAACCTATAAAACTCAGTGTCGACTGCAAAGCTCCCTTGTATGTCTTTGGGTCAGATACTCTCCAATATTTAGGGGAATAGAGTGAGGACTTATCAATGCCAATTAAATGTGTGAGTTCATGTTTCTAAGGAGATTTAATTTCAGCATAATTGCCAAGTCTGAGTAAAACAAGAGAAAATGAGAAGTGTACCCAGTGATGGTGGGTTGTTACCGTGCAGTGGTGGATGTGGACATTGGCTTTAGAGAAATTTGATCCAGACTGAGAAATAAATTCTTTTTGTTTTCTGCATTTCAGTATATGATAATTTAATAATAAATGTTAAGGAAGTTAAATAAAAATGTACACACACACACACACAGAGGTGGGGGCGCTCTACAATATAATGAATGGATTGAAATGGATTACAATTACAATGACCAAATTTTCCCAGAGACCATACCTTAGAATCTAGCATGGAGCCTACACCAAGATGGCCCTGAAAAATTCCTATATACACATGTTTCTTATATTTATATTCTGACACCAAACATGAACCTAGAAGAGGAGCTTGCCCGATCCTTTCCCTACACTTCTTTTACAATATGAGTATATCAAACAGAAACAGTCAACTTCCCCCTTTTCCCTACTATCTGCCCACGGCACTTATTTCTTTAAACAGCAAGGTGTTCATTGCAGTGATACAATGGTGAGGGTTTTATGTTTCAACCCCTGAGTCATCTTCATGATAGCCAGAGGGCCACAGGGATTCTGTCCTGGATTTTCTTCATAAGTTAACAGTTTCTTCCATCTGTCGCTTCTCCATGGTGTCCTTCAGAAACAAGCTTTGTGTCTTAGTTTGTACTGTTGTAGTAAAATACCTGAAACTGGGCAATTTATAAATGTTAATTAATTAATTTTTTAAAATAATTTTGGAGGCCGTGTAGCCTAAGATTGAGGCACTGTCAGGTTTGAGATCTGGTGAGGGCCCCATATTTGATTCCAAGATGTTATATGGCTATTGTGACCTCTGGCAATGGCTGGCAGCAAGGAAGAACGAAATGGTATAGTTTGTCCCTCAAGCCCTTTACAGGGCACTGCTCCCGTTCATAGGAGTGAAGTTCTTATGAGCTAATAAGCACTGGAGCCCTGCATGTTCATATTGTTTTCCACACCAGTCTCAGAGGCGAGGCAAGCATTCTAGCCACCACACCTAGTTATTAGTGGAAGAGAAAACTATCACAGCGGGGGCTTCTTGTTGTTCGCTAAGGTCTCCAAAAGCAAAGCACATTTTTACTTTCAGAGCCAACATACTGCTTTGAATTTTGGAAGAATGTCACTCATGAATGTTCTTATCACTGACAAGACTAATTTGCTATGAGGTAGAATTGGCTTAAAGTCTTGGACTATATCCACAGTGATTTGACTTGAAATGTGAACATGACTTCTTTAAATTCTTATTATGCCTACAACACTAAATCAGAGACTTTCCCAGGAATCAGGGCGAGCTTTCCCAGCATCCATCTTGCTATTGTTGTCATTGGCCTGATCGGTATTTTAAGGAACTAATTTTATTATCTCTTCATTTTAAAACATTTATGAAGTTTTAGCAGGAAGGGATGGATAAAGTAAAGCTGTCTAAAGTTAAGACAAACATTTTTATCATAAAAGAAAATCAGTGACATAAGTGATCACTCGAGATCAAGAGAGAAAGGACTAGAAAGTGACTGACTTCCTAGTCATAAATTTCACTGACTTCTAGGTGAATAACAGATAGGAAATAAAAAACAACCAAATTATGGGCTTTGTTGATGGGGTCTCCTTTATGTATTTATTTTCCCTTGAATAGATTTCCATCTTATATTTCAATGCATGTCGGTGTGCACCATAAAATGGGCCCATTTTAAAGATTTCTGCTAAGTAGCTGTGACTCATCTTTCTTCCTAAATTTCTAGTTTTGTCGATGTCTTAACCACAATTTCATTTTCCATGGGAAGAATAGGAGCTGATGTTTCTTGTTTCTTTGCTTTGGGCACTTGGTTCCTAGCTCAGGCAGATTCCCTTACTTAGACTCAATGTTTCAGGCCCTCACAGCTCTGCAGAATCTTGCTACATAAGGGAAACTACATGGACATCAGTATTGTAAGATGCTTTTAGCAGAACAGAAAACACACGTGGAGTTTTTGGTCCTTGTTGAGAAGTAAGAGAAGATAAAGGAGATGATAGATCCATAAGAAAAGAACTTAGAGGACAGGCATCGGTCTAACACGAAAGATTAACTGAGGGTGAGGAGAGGGTTACAGGTACTTTAAGTCATTCTATGAGATACTTTATGTGTGTATGTATGTGTGTGTGGTGTATGTATGTGTGTTTGTGTCTGTGCATGCATGACTGCGTGTGTACATATGAATGTGTGTGTACATATGTATGTATGCATGCATGTATGTGTGTGTGTGTATGTATGTATGTGTGTGTGTGTGTGTGTGTGTGTGTGTGTGTGTGTGTGCAGGCTGTCAGGAGAGGGTTTTATAGAAGTCATTTGTACATATGGGAGATCTGGTGTTTGTTGGCTGTTCAGTTCATGAGGTTGGGAGTCTCATTGGTCTTCAGTATACATCAGACTCCCTGAGAAGGAGGCTCTAATCCCTGTGACGAAATGCTTTAGCAGCAGGGGAGACGAACTGGCCAGTGAGAATGATCGCAGGTAGACAAAACACAAAACCATCTTTCTTCTTCCAGTCATATCCTTTCTATAGGCTGTTCCCAGGAGACGGGTCTTCTGACTGAAAGGGATCCAAACGTAGGATGGGTTTCCCAGTGATACAGTTAACTGAAAATCCCTCACAGGTGTGCCAGGCTGGCTGGGCATGTAGCTAATTCCAGATGTAGTCAAGGGGACGCCAAGAATAGCCATCACACAGCTGTGGGCTAAGAATTAAGTGAGTTAGTATACTCAGAGTGGTTCCTGCTGTGTATGAAGTGGAGCACACCTTTTTCTCTTGTGGCTGGTGCTGAGCATCTGGTGCTTATAGTGAAGAGAGGTGTGGCTTTCACACTGCATCCTAACTAATGGTAAGAACAGTCCCATAAAGTTCCTGTTATTACTGTCATTTTACAGTTAGGGGAACCGAGGACCACAAGGTTGAATACCTTTCCCAGGGCATGTAGCTAGAAGTTGATGATGTAAGGATTTCACCCCGACCCCCACGCTGCCGGTAACCGTGCTATAGCATCAGAGCAGCATCCTGGTAATAGAGGTTTGGGCTAATTGAATGCTTTCTGTGTCAAGGGAGTATCCCCTCCACCCTGGCAGCATATTCCCACAGCACAGAGGTACATCAAGGCCATAGACCTTCAGTTGCTTCGTCTCACACTCTATCTATCAAGAAGCTTTCTCACCCGGCTTTCCCAAGGATATTTTTTCTAGTGAAAATAGAATGCGTGGGCCAAGTGACATGACTAGTCCTATTGGCCCACTAGTCACATTTCTCTTAAATGGAGTAGTTACTTCCTTTATTCTAGGCCTGCTTCCTTAGCCTTACTCGGTGAGTGTTCATCATCCTCCGTCCTCACTGGTGAGAGCATGGATGCAGCTGGTGTTTTGGAAGGATGCCCTTGAAATGAGGAAAGTCAAGAAAGCCACAGAAATATTAGAGAGAAGGCCCAGACCCCAGGCCCTTGAGTGCACAGTTAGTTTCTTGGCCAGTGTTGTTGCTCACTGGCTCTTACTCAGTGTTCCTAGTTACAAATTGTTGTTTTTATTAATTTAAAAAGCCTTTTCTGTGGCTTTGGGAATTCAACCTGGACCTTATATATGCTAGGCAAGCCTCAGGGTTTTTCAAATGTTTTACTGTGACACAAAATATCACCCCTGTTGTCCAAGTTGACATCCAACTTGATGTCCTCCTGTCTCAGTCTCACCAGTAGCTAGGATTAGGATTACAGGCATGAGCAACTAACTATATAGGGCCCACTACAATTGTGTGATCATGTGTACATTCGAGTGTGAGTGCGTGCGTATGAATGTGTGTGTTGTTTGTTTGTAATGTGTGTGTTGTATTTGTGTGATGTGTGTCTGATGTATGTGCGTGAGTGCAGACCCGCACAGACAGCACGGTGCATATGTAGACATTAGCGGATGGCGTTGGATGGTGCCTTTCACCTTGATACAGGGTCCCTTTTTTGTTGTTTGGTGTTGTGTATACCAGGCCGGCTAGCAGGCAAGATTCTGTGGATGTTTACGTCTCAGCCTCCCACCTCACTGGGATCACAGGTGCTCACTGCCGCACGGGGACGGCCTTCATGGGTTCTGAGCATTCGAACTCAGCCCTTCCTGCTTGAGAGCAAGTGCTTTGCCCACTATATAGCCCACCACTTCTTGAGGAAACCGAGGGGCTTTCAGAGCTCTGCCTCCAACACAAGCTTTCAAAAGCTGTATCACATCAGCATCCTTCTTCAGCCTGCTCTTCCCTAGCTAAGGCTCTGTGCTCAGCATCCTAAGCTGTCCTCTGTTACCTAAGATTTCAGAGCAGAGCCCTGGGATCTTTTCCTTTGACTAGCAGACCTGAGCTGGTTTATAAATGAGAGGTGAGCGGGGTTTCCCAAGGTCCCTCGAAGGCTCAGGAGAAGAACAATGAATCCTTAAGATTATGGTTGACGAGCCTTTAAGTCACTGGCCTTGACAGGTGAACATTAAGAGGGTTTAAATAAAGCTTTGAATCCCACTATCTCTGAAGAAAACATTTCCCAATGATACATGCAGACTGAAATCCCTTCCACTTTATCTAAGGCTCATCTAAGAGTTTAGACACATGGGAGGCCAGATTACATGTTCCGCAGGGCTGTGAGTCCACACATATGAAACTTCCCATATGCGATGGGAGCTCTTAAACTCTCTTGCCTCTATTGGGGCTGAGTTTTCTAAACTGAAAAGAAAATCATTCTTTATGACTGCTACCACCCTAACAACTTTTTATATTCTACGATAACACAAAATTCTTTTCTTTTCGATCCTTTTCTATTATTTTTACTGCATTTCCTTTCTCAAGTACATTGAAATTTTTATCATGAAATTCGTCAATTGTATAAATCTCTCTACTTTTGAAGTCTTTCCTTTACATCTGCATCTGCCATTTTATTCTCCTCCCTACTGCATTACAAGGCCATAATACGCAGTGACGTCTATGGTTGACAGTCTTCCGTTGTGCTCCCTCCATTATTCCAGATCGCCATTTCTAAATGGGAGCACGGTCCACACTTGCCATTCTACCTCACTGGGAATACTGGAAACAAAACGATGTCTCCGTGTTCTTTCTGCAGGGCTGAGCTGCACTGATGGCACTCAATGCTATAGACACTCTGATAGTTGTAGTCAGCTTACATCTCACAGCCTTCTACCCAGAAAACACAGAGAGCCATGCACTACACCCCATGGGCTAAGTGCCCTACAGTGAAAACAAAGCTTCATGGCAGAACACAGGAATAATAACTAATATATGATGTTTCTGCTTGTCTGCTCACTAATATTAGCCACCCAACTGCTCAAAACTTTACTGACCAACCTAGATAGTTCCAAATTTTATGTGTCAAATGTGACTCATAGCTAGAGGAAGTGATGGTATAATATTGGTCTGTATCTTCTATAGGCTACATTTACTTAACTTCTTTCCATTTTAAAGAAACTTATGTTTTGAGATATTCACCAGTTTAAAAATAACATTTGAGCTTAGGGAGTTGTGGTACCTGTCCTGTTAGAAATGTTTAGTGACTACAGCTGAGTAGTTATGGGGTCCAGTTGGAGGTCTGAGTCTAGTGGCAGCTGGCTCAGTCTCACTCAAGCTAGCAAGTCCTGAATCAGATGATCTCAGCCAGCTGCCTCTTAAGGCTTGCCGTGGACCATCACGAAGTAAGTAGATGGGTCGTAAGAGAGAGAATGGAACCACGCTTCTGGGAACACACATACACACACTCACATGTCTCCCAACACTCACATGGATGCACACTCACACAACACATATATACACACATGCACACACACACATTGCACATCCATACACATGTGTACACACAAACACACATACATTCACAGGGACACACACATACACTCACACACATACACTCACCTGTACACACAGATATTCACATAGCACACATCCATACACGCGCGCGCACACACACACACACACACACACACCAACAGTAACTTGAATCTTCTGTCCCAGTGCCTTTTTCTTTGTATACCAAAGAATGTAGTTTTGAACTTCAGAGAGTGAAGGGTGTACATATAAAAGGCACATCTGAGTTTGATGTATTTATCTTGGGACTAAGTATGGTAAAAGGTCATTGTTTCACAGATGTTTAAAATTGTGTTACTGCTTGTCTTATTAATATAAGATAAAACTCTGTCTCATACCTCAAGAAATTGATTTATTTAGATTTGAACATTTACAGCCAATTTTTTAGATGACCTTGCTGTATAGTCTTGTTATGTCTTGAGGTTGCAAACCTCTGCTTCCCAAGTGTTGTTACTCTCATTGTTCAGGACTGATGCCCAGAGAACAGGGACTCAAAACTCGATGGTTGGGGGTTTTTTGGTTTGGTTTTTCTTTAGGGTGTGTGTGTGAAGCCAAATCTGGCCATTCAGTGAATATGCTTGTGGCTGACAGTGTGATGGGAAATAAAACAGTCCTGTAGTCTTGTGGAGCGAGCAGTGTTGTGACAGTTACGAGGTACACAGTGAGTGTTGACCTTGTCACTGTTAGGAGGGCTTTGCAGGAGGATTGCGGGACACTGAGGGGACACTGTGAGACTGTGTGAATAGAAGGGGCCATGGCAGTGCACACCTTCAACACAAGAGCATGAACAGATGAGGCAAGGCCAGTCTGGACTGCATGGTAAATTTTAGGGTGATTTGAGCTACAGAATGAAACTCTTGTCTCAAAACAACCAACCAACCAACCAACCAACAAACCAACCAACCAACCAACTAACCAACCAACCAACCAACAAACCAACCAACCAACAAACCAACCAAAAAAAACAAACCTGAACTGAAAACAAAAACTGAAAAGAAGAAAAGAGAGAATTACTGTGAGATTTGACCTTATTGGAGAGGTCAGGGAAGTCTCCTGTGAGGAGACTCAGAATGACCATCTTAAGGTTCTCAAGGGCTCCAAAACCTGCCTGTGTCTTGATGCTGGACAGTGGTTGCCAAAACAATCTGAAAATAATAGTGAAAAGGAAGCAAATCCAAACAGAGATATGGTGGGATGTTTCAGTATGGCATGAGGTGTTCTAAGACCCCTGTGTGATCCTATAACCACCATTCATTAGCCTTGTAGCTGATCTGTAGTTACAGGAAATCTCGTCATAAATCTTTCTGTCCATTGGCCAACTTCTAGGAAGTGATCTGTGGCAACATTTTATTTTCTCAAGTTGTAAAGTTCATTGACGCTTTTAGCTGTGGAGGAAGATGTTATACAGTTGTTTTTTTGAGAGATATATAATTTAAAGCTGATAAGGGAGAGAGGGATTTTATTAGGTCTATTTGTGTCATGAAAACAGGCAAATGCTTTTTAAAAGTCACATGTTTAAAACATTGTTTTGTTTTAAACAGCTCTTGTCTGACAATGTAGCCCAGTTAAGATAAGATAGAATATTAATGCTCCTGAGCATTAAGCAGGCTGGTTACATGGCATCCGGATTTCTGCCTTGGGTAACTGCATCCCAGCGGCACTGCCCCAGAGTTTAGGAGAGATAAAAGCCGGGCTGTTGACATGATTATGGATGCACACAATGCTTTACTTCATCTCCGGTAGAACTAAGTTTAGTCTCTCAGAGGCATACTTTTTTTTTTTTTCAAATGAGAGCTGCATTTTATAATGATCCTAAATAATTCAAAAGTAGCACAAGCCTAGTGAATAGACACACCACAGAGCAAAGGGCTTGGCCCCAGCTTGTGGGGTCATTGGCGATCTCTTTTCTCACAGGGATTTCTTTTGCACATACTTGGGTTGTGGTGAGTTGTAGCCAAGGGTAAATTAAATGCAACTTTATACAACTATTTCCTGCAGTGATCAAGCAGGACGCACACTGGTGATAAAATGAGTTCATTTTTATTTTATGAATGAATTCCTCCTCTGACCTTATTAGTCACTGGTGGGAAAAAAATGGATGCAAAGTGAACTCACATGTATGAATACATAAATATGTGTACTGTATACATAACATAAGTAACACAATGTAAACACACACACACACACACACACACACACACACACACACACATACACACAGGGTCAGGAAAGTGGGGTCTAGATTTGGAATACCTGGATTATTGCACAGCGTGCTACAGGCTGATGTGGTAGCAACTGCTGTGGTAGGACTCTCCAGCATATGTTCCACAAGCATCTTGAAGGTCAGGTGGTGTTGGGATCTGAATGTGAGGTGCTCCAGCTGGGGCCACTGCTTAGAAAGCTGTGGGACCTTTAGGAATCAGAGCCTCAGCAGAAGTAGGTCCCTGGGAGTGGGCCTTGAGTTGAGCGTGGCCTGACTTCCACTTCTCCACTTGTGGGGCATTCATGTGGTGTGAAGAGCCAGCCTCCTGCTTCTGCTGCCATGCCTGCCCTCCTGGAATCCACAGCTTCTCAGCCACGGTGGACTGGATCCCTCTAGAACTGTAAGCCAAAATAAACGCTTTCATCCTTCAGCTCTTTTCATCAAAGACTTCGACCATGGCCACACTGTGGCAACTTTCTGTAAAAAGGACAGTTTTCTCCATTGACTTTTCCTCCTGTGGTCCGTTTGACAGAACACCTAACCAGCACACCATAAAATCATGATGGTTGGGCCGTAGGTTTGAAGTTTGTGAGATGATTCTGTAGAAAGACTGTTAAGTAGTCATGTTGCAGGCTTTCATAGGTGCCATGTAGGTTCTTTGTAGCTGCATAGAATGCTTTCTGTGGACATAAACACCCCTTACGATGTGTTCTGTAAACCTGTCAGTACAACCTTACATGTGCTAAAAACACTGAAACTCTTGAGTCTTTTTTTTGCAGGATAGTATTCCCAGTGGACTCCTGACTCAGTTGTGCTCTGGATGGAGAGCTCTTAAACTGCCTTACCATGCACTCTAGTATAAGGAGATTGGCACCTCCATCTTTCATAAGTATTCATCGGTCAGCTGTCACATGCTACTAGCAGCCAACACCATGAGTCACCTAGAGTAGAAGTGGTTTGTGGCTTCTATTGTCTTGGAATTTCTAATCAATGGAAAACAACTTTAGTTTTTGAGGTTTGAGCTTCTTTTCTTAAATATGTGCTAAACAATGTATTTCTCTCACACACACTTACAATATATGGCTTAAGGCACCCCAGTGCCATGCTGAAGGCTTGCTTGGTTGCCAGCCTGCAGAGTCAGTGGAAGGTGGTGTGCAACCCTCAAGGTGAAGTGTGTATGTGTGTGTGGGAGGGGGACAGGTTACTTCATCCATTGGCCTTGAGGGGGCCATTGAGACCCAGCCCCCTCTTTCTCTTTCTTTGCTTCTTTCTCCCCATGAGGCAAGTGCCCTTTCCTTCCATGTGCTCCCACTTCTGCCAAAGGCCTGAAAGCAACAAGGCCGGTCCTGGACAGAAACCTCTGAAGTCATGAGCCAAAAAAATGTACCTTTTCTTGGTAAAAAGTTGTTGTTCTCCAGTGTCTTGTAACAGAGATACAAACTATATGTGCTATCTGCAAAAATTACAGTTGCTTTGAGTCACAGATATGGGTAGAGTTTACTCTAAGTTTGCACCCACTTCCCAACCTCTGATTAAATCAGGCTTCATTATTAATTGCTTTAGAATTATTCGTGCCCTATGGAGGCACATTACTGAACTGGCATTTTATTCCTCCAATCTGCTTAAAAGCACTTACTTTGAATTTATGCTGGAATAACTAGAGAGATGCTTGGGAACTGCACAATGCCTGCCTGCTGGTGAGAGCGTGGTGATTTGCACACTGCCCTTGTTCTCTTAGCACACATGTTGCAGGAAACTGGTTCCTGCTTATCGTGCCCTTGATATATTCAAGAAACAGCTCTCTGTGAAAAGGGAAGCCAGCATGTGAACTGCTATATATGCAGAAAGTGTGGATTCGCAGTAACTACACTGAGCAAGCAGAGCAAGAGGCTCGAGACAATGGGCATTGTGTGGCCCGAGTCAGCTAGGAAAGTCCTTGCGAGCTGGAGGCAGGAAAGGAGAAAGCCAGCCACTTCCTCCCTTTCCTCCTGTTTAGCCTGAGAGAGAACGGATTCCATTTACAGGGACTGTCAGTGACATGAGCATATGCACTTCGTGTCCACAGAAGCACTAGAAAGAAGCTTAAAGATCCAGAGAATGTTAGAGGAGGGAATTAAGTTGCTGGTCACCTAGATCTTAACCTTAGATGAATTTGACAAGTAAACAGAGTTTAATTTCTGACCCCACGGGAGAATTAGACTCTTTTGGTGGAGCTCATAGCTTTAGGGCATCTGGTCCCCCTTTCAAGTCTACCTAATGCTCCGAGAACTGAAAACCCAAGGGACAGATCTTAGTCTTCTGCATAAACAAAGGCTCTGAATTTATTTAAGGACATTAAAATAAAAACACCTTTATAAATAATCCAGGCATACTTGGATGAGAGAAATGATTTACTGTTTGCCTTTCAAGTGGAAGAAAAGCCATTGTGTTCTTGGCCTGGAAAAGGCCACTGCCGGGAGGCTTTCAATGGGCCCTACATCTTCACCTTGTGGGTCAGCACTTGCCTGGAGTCCCAGCTCAGAGCACCACCCCCACACACCAATGCGGCTTCAGGAACATTCTCTTCTAAGTGTGCCCTTGCCCTCCCTACTCCCCTGACCAGGTAACTGCTCTGTGTCACTCAAGCCTACACAAACTCCTCTCTTACTTTCTAGGGAAGCTGCCTGACCCCCAACACTCACACCCATTCTCTCTGAAAATACCTGTGGCTTACACAGTGTCCTCCCTGAGTTCTGCTAAGCCACTGTATTGTCATGGTCTGGTCCTATGAGAATGCTGAGCCAGCTCCTTTGGGGGCGGGACTGAAGGTGAGTACGTAGATGAACTTCAGATCAGAAAAACAAGTGTACAGAGGCCATGCAGTGGGCTCCAGACAACGTGACTAACTAGCCAGCGGGAAGGTGAAACCCTTGTTCTGAGTGGCTACAAAGCCTGTTAACAATCTCATTCAAGGTGTCCATCATCCCTGTTTGACACCACTATGCCAAACCTGCCTTTATGAGCCACAGGTTCAAAGCCTCTCTGTCTCTTGGGGACCAGACAGTTTTTGCACTTTCTGGAGGTTTCTCCACCCAATCCCAATCCCAAGTACTCTATTTTTGTAGGCTACAGACAGACTCGCCTACACACTGGACTGGTAATTTGGTCCAAATGTTTGTTGCCATCTTTAGTTTTCTCTTGCATCTTGACTGTTGGGGGTGATTGCCACTGGTGCCCAAGCTTCTCCATCAGTGGCAGCTCTATCTCCCTTCACCCGTTTCCCAGGTGTATGCAGAGTGCAGATAAGCAGAGTGTATTTTACAAGGATTTTCTTGGCCTTATTCTTATTTTTATAATTATAATGTTCATATTACATTTTTTATTATTACAAGAGAAGAAATTCAACACATGTTTGCTGAATTGACTTATGTGGATATAAACCCATAAAAGAATATCAGAAATCGCCCAGTGGAATAGACTTTAGAAACTGGTGTTGTTGTTGGTTGCTCATAAGAGGATTGGGCACTCTGATTCTCTTCAGATTTTTGGCTTTTTAAAGTAAGGTCTCATTATTAATAATGCAAGTGAACTTCAGAGGTTTTCATATAATCTTTCTAAATATCTGGGTGACTTTCATCTTTGAGTTCCTTCCTCCTTTGTGAATTATCACCATCCTCACCATTGTTACTCTTTAAATATTTATCTAGAGCTCCCTGTTCCTAGTGTGTATAAACACATGAAGATGCTTAGAGGGAGTGAGCCCTTTCCTAGTGTTCACTCAGACTCCAAAATGACCATCGCCTTTGCTTTGTCTCTCTTCCACTTCTAGAATAACCCTTCCATCTCCCTTTTGTCATCATTTTCATGTAGGCCTCAAGGTTAGGCCAATATTGAGACCCAAACAGCCTAGAGCTGGGGCCCTAGCTTGTAGCCTGGCAAGATTTTCCACCTTTCACCGAAAGGCTGCACTGTATGGTTACACTGAGCTCCTACGCTCCCAGGTGTGCACATGCAGAGAAGAGGCTCCCGAGTTCAGAGGGCCAGGAGGGGCTTTCTCTTCACAGTCTGGTAGGCAATCTTGCTTTAAACAGAAAGGAGTCTGGTGCAGTTGGGTGTAGATATCAAGTTAGTGATTGAGAGAGTGATGCTGTAGACTGGATTCTGTCACCCATAGGTTTATATGTTGTAATCCTAATCCCAAGTACTTCAGATTGTAATTGGTTTGGGAGGAGGAACCCTTAGAGAGATAGTTAGGTTTCCCAGAGGTCATAAGGTGGGCCCTGAAATACAAAGTGTGAAGCTACTGCACACAGGGACTTACATTCACGTGGAAGAGGTGGGACATCAGTGCGTAGCACAACTAGCTATTAAGTTGCAGCCGTGGCAGGAACCATAAGGGCTGAAGTAAAAATAACGTTGCTTCATTCGCTGGAGGTTGGTACCACTCTCTTTCTCTGTCTGCTGTCCAACAAATGCTAGCCACGAATGTCTATTCAAATGTGCAGTGCATCATTAAAATTAAATGAATTTCTCATTCTGTTTTTTAATGGTGCAAGTAGCATTGCAAGTGCTCAGTAGCCACAAGTGCCTAGTGTCTCACACTGTGGGCAGTAGATTTTTGTTGAGGACACTGCCTTGGCAGTTGAGTCACACCAGAATTGTAAAGCAAAAGGAAAGAGCCCTTAGCTGTTGATTCCTTCAAGAGTGCAGATGGGCACATCTACCTAAATGGCATGCTTTTATGAGCAGGTCCCAGGCTGAATCTCATCTTCCTCTAGCCTTCAGAATGATGAACAAGGCTTCATCGTAAAATAGAAACAAATTTCCTTTTCTTTTAGTAGTCTGAGCATTGACGTTTTGTATTCTGAGTCTGTTCCTCGTATATGTTTTAGAAATTTGTTCCTACTAAGGAATTCTTTATATTTTCCCAACTCCATGAGATAAATGGCGTCTACACATGGATGAGAAGCCTTGGAGGCCTTCACTTTACAGTGGTTTAGCGCTGAATGTGAACGGAGCGTGGGGCAATCTACATGTGGTCCAGGTTCAAGAAAGAAAGAAAACAAAACAAAAATATATGGCTGTGGACTAAGGAAATTGGCTGTGGTGGCCTAATACTCTTGAGATTAGCATTCAAATATTAGTATGTGCAGTCTAAAACCACAGAATATGAAAAATATTATGTCATGTGCAGTAGGGGCTGTTTCTTCCAATTCCTCTCAAGGTCCTCATCGCTGAGATGTTGCTCAGTAAGTCATTTCATTTAAAGATGCTCTTACTTGTTTCTCCTTATGGTTTTCCTTTTCTCTACGTGCGCCAGCTGTGGCGGTCCCTCTGCAGCTCTGCAGGTGGCTGTTTTTACTCCTGGCCATGTCTCTCTGCACACTCCTTCCTTCTATCTCCTCATCACAGCTTCTCCCCAGTCTCTAAGGTTCATCTCCAAACAAGTCCTCAGGAAAGAACTATACCTATGATTATAAATCAGAAAGTGAAGAAAGATAGGAAAGTAAGAGATAAAACAATTGTGCTGCTCTGGGCATCTCTGTTGCACACTGGTCTTGTTCTCCAGCCTGGGCCATAACCTAAGTTTCTAACATTAATTTTTCAAGTTAAAAATATGGACTCATTTCCTGAGCTGACAGATGAGAAAACCAATTTGAACTAGTATTGAAAAAAAAGTGGTTCTGTCATGACAATAAAATGATGGACCTTGGGCTGGAGAGATGGCTCAGAGGTTAATAGCACTGGCTACTCTTCTAGAGGTCTTGAGTTCAATTCCCAGTAGCCACGTGGTGGGTGATAACCATCTAGAGTGAGATCTTGTGTCCTCTTTTGGCATTCAGGCACACATGCAGGCTGAACATTGTATACATAATAATAAATATTTAAAAAGAAAGAAAATGCCTCACAGATATGACCACAGGCCAAACTGATGGAGACAATTCCTCAACTGGGATTTCTTCTAATGGAAGAGCTGGGACAAAAAAATAAAAATAAAAAAATAAAAAAAATAAAAAAGGACCTGAGGTAGACCAGTGGGGTGGCGTGGGGGCTGCTACAGAGACTGATGTACCAACCAAGGACCATTCATAGTCAAGACCTAGACCCTCTGCTGAGATGTAGTCGCTAGGCAACACAGTCTCCTTGTGTGCCCCACAATATGGGGAGTAGGGGCTGCCTCTGAAATGGACTCTGTTGATCACTTCCCCCTAGCAGGGCAGCCTTGCCAGGCCACAGAGGAAGAAGATGAAGGCAGTCCAGCTGAGACTTGATAGGCTGAGGTCAGATGATGGGGGAGGAAGGCTGCCCCTTTCTGAGGACTAGGGGAGAGGGGGAAGGTATGAGGGGGAAGGTTGGAGGGTGGGGGGGGGGGGGGCAGAACCAGGAGGGGACTAGGGAGAAGGCTACAGTTGGCATGCAAAGAGAACACATTGAAATTAAAATAAGTTAAAATTTTAAAACATGGTGGGCCTTTGGAGATGCATGACTTTCAAAGTTTACTAAGACCATTTTCCACCTGCAGCCTAGGAGCAGCTCGTTCACTTAGAATGGTGGTATTGACTTATGGAACATCATTGTATTTGATGACTTTGAAAGCTACCAGAATTTATTTGCAGCTTCACATGGAAGCAGAGGAATGAACCAAATGGCTTCCTAAGGATGTTTCTAATCCCTGGAGCACCAGCGGTGTGTGCACAGATTCACTCTCTCCACCCAAGCCCAAAGCAGGGCTGCCCCCTGCTGGATGATGTGAAAATCTTCCATTGTATGGCACTAGACATACTTGGAGTGTCAGGAATCTGCTTTTACTTTTAACTTTAGGTAGATTTATGCATACTCAAATTAGTGTGACTCATATTTTTATGTATTGAGCAGATTTTCCATTTCACACAAGTAAAGGGCTCTGAAATTAGGAGAAAGCACACATTAGGGTCCTGGGATAAATCTTGAGAAATAACCCTCAAGTTTGGGCTTGTCTCTATAATGTTTCATCTTTTTCCTTTTTTCATTTCACAACTCATTGTTTAGTTATTCATTGTTCAGCTTAGCTGAATTTATATCTGTATTTCTCAAACATATAAAAGGCTCTTAGAAATGAATTTGGCCCCTCCAGCGTTCTTCCTCTCTGTCCCCACCCACATCCCAAACTTCTTAGCAAAGTTGTTTATATGTACCAAACCCACCTCTTTACCTCCCACTCATCCTTAGCCAACTTTAATCTGTCCTCTTTCCCAACACTCGATTCTCTCCGAGGTCACCAGAACCTCACTGTGACAGATTGCCAACACTTGTCAGTCTTACTTGATTTTTTTCTTACTTGATTGCTTGGGAGCGTCCCCTTCTCATTGTTGCACACTGTCCTGTCTCATTACTGCATCTATGGCTCTTCTCCCAGAAGCCTTTGCAGGTCTCCTTCCCTTTTCCCTCCTGTTAAATGTTGGCATTTCTCTGGATTGTGTGTGTGTGTGTGGGGGGGGTCTCCCCACTCTCCCCTCCCCCATCCCTCTCTCTCTCTCTGGATGGTAACTGTCTGTACAGATGGAGTTGATGCTCTCTGTGCTGTCACCTCTGTTACTGAGGTGTCTCTGCTTACCTTTGGGTGGTCCCTGCTCACTCTCACACACTTCCTTCCCCGTTCCGCCCCCCCCCTACCCAACATCTCCACACTACAGCCAAGCCAGCACGTCCACAGCCTGCTTTAATGGCACCTGTCAGATGCCTACCTCGGTGAGTTAATGAACCCTGAATTATCCCAGGCAGGAAACTGAGTTTCTGGGAGGGAGATCTTTTTCTGATGCAGGTTCTGTTGGACCAGCCCTCCTGGGCATCTCCTTAGCTGTCTCTTCCCTTAGTCCCCACCGTCAGGGTTGCTCTTCCTTACCGCGAGTTTGTTAATTCTCCTCTTTCTTATACGCCCCTGCCCCTTAAATAGCACAGCAGATGGGGAGGCTTTTCTAAATATAAAAATGGCATGGCCACCATGCAGCCTCAGATTCCTTCAGCCCTTCCTGCACTTCCCAGAGTTGCTCTGTACAAGTCTGTGGCCTGTCTCCCCCACTCCCTCCTTTCCAGTCCCTTCTCTCATTTCTCCCAGGCTCTAGTCTCCCTACAGTGAACTTGTTCCTGTTCTTCCGGGGCTTGGGAATGTGATGCTGCTGTCCTTGAGGCCTCAGCAGTGTGTCTTGTAGCTGGGGGTATATAGCTCAGCCACGAAAGGGCAAGCAGCCAGGCTTGGGGGTGGACACCTGTAACATGCATGTGTGCACATGTGCATATATGCACACATGCACGCACACACACAGGTACTCATGCATGTAGGAAAACCACCCTTTCCTCCACCCTTCCTCCCCTGAACTTCAGTTGTCACACACGCTGTCTTCAGGATGCTGCCCTGGCATCTCTCTTCTCCCACCCCAACACACTCACTCTCACGCAGGTATCCTTGCTGTGTGGTCCCACAGCATCCTGGTGTTCCCCACTTAATTGCTTCCTTATCTTCTTCTCCACTCTGGTCTTTGTGTTTCACACAAATTAAGTGAATTCCAACACAGCACCTTTAAACGAAGCTCTAATTAATAAACTCTTAGGATGCTAGGAGAACTCAAAGAAGCTCTCATTAAATCCCATGTTTCCCAGAAAAGGAGAGCTAGTGGCATTCTTAAGGTCACTTAGCCAATTCAGAGATTGTTAATCGTTCTTCCTGGAGCTGCCAGCAGGCACAGCTCCACTCTGTCCATCCTTTTCAGTAAGTTGGCTTTCTCTCCAAGCAGCCAGGGAAGCCTTAGAATGTGGCAGCAGCACAGTTCAAAGCTCATTTTCCTTTGTTATTGACTAGGCAATGAGTGTGAGCAAAAAGGCAACAGGCTTGTCTTTTCCCACTTAGTACATTTTTTCTTGAGTTACTGGGACACAGGCTGCTTGTGATCTTTAGGTGAGACCCTGAGGCCATGCATAGAGCAGGTTGCCTGGGTGGAGCCTCAAGGTCAATCATTCTGCAAAAATGCCTTGGGGCCAGTGCACTCTTTTCCTCTCCCTTGGGAGGGGAAGCCAGTGGATTTCTTTCTTGGTTTGTGGCCTTAGAAAGGCTCTGCTTCACACCTCTCTTTCCTTTAATTTTGTTACAACTGGCTAAAGCTCTTTGAGCTTCCCACTTCTCTGAAAGGGTTAATCAGATTGTTTTTTCTGAATCCTACCTGGTGTGTGGCCATCTCACAGGTCACTGGCCTGTTACTGGTTTGGCCACATGTGAACTTGTTCAGAGAGGCCCTGCTTGTGCAGTGCATCCCAGCTTAAAGTCAGTTTGTGTTGCTTTCTTTCTTGTTTTTTGTTAAATAAAAATAGAATTACATTCTTTGCCCCTTTCTCCTCCCTCTAGTGCCTCCCATATTAGTCCCCAAGCTCCCTTCCAAACTGATGGTCTCTTATTCTTTAATTATTATTTGTACATATAGATCCAGGTATTTGCATGAATAAAAAATATAAATGCACCCTGCTGAGTCTGTTTAGTGTCACAGACCACTTGATATCAGATAAGCATATAGGGGACTCACCTCTAGGAAAGACAAATGTTCCCTCTCTCAGCAGTTGTGACCTGATTGAGTTCTTCATGTGGGATACCCCACACTGGAAACCTCCCTTGTTAGGATTCTGCGACAGTCTGCCTACCTGTGATGTCACTGCTTACTTGCCATGGGGGCGTGGCCCTGCCCAGGTCCATAGAAAAGAACAGACCCTCCACATCTCTCTCTCTCTCTCTCTCTCTCTCTCTCTCTCTCTCTCTCTCTCCCTCTCTCTCTCTCTCTCTCCCCCTCCCCATGTGTGTCTCTAGGGATGGTTCTTGTATCTCCCTTTTAAACCTCTTAAGTGGATCTGTTGCGTGGTGTGATTTCATCCCTCTGTACAGCTCTCCTGTTCACCTCTAACCTCTGCTGCTCAGCTTTTTACATCCCTAGCCAAGGATGGTTGGCTAGATTTATAGTGCCAGACATGATTTCCCCCCTATTGAGTATGCCTTAAGTTCAATTAAATAGCTGTTGGTTGAAGGCTCATATGGTTGGTGCACACCTTTCGTCCCAGCACTTGGAAAGCAGAGGCAGGCCGACCTCTGGGTTTGTGGCCAGCGTGGTCAACAAAGTGAGTTCTTGAACTACTTGGAAAAACTCTCAAAAGGAGGATTCTCATGCTTGGTATTGGGGTTTTTGTTAGTCTATAGCTCTTGAGGGAAGCGTTATGGCTCTAAATGACATAACTTCATTTAAAGTATATATATACACATTAGCATATATTTAAAATATATGTGATTACATTTATGTGTATTATGTGTAGTTGCAGTTAGATATAAAATTATGTGGTTTTCTATGTTTTTTTTTGGACACCCTTAATATTGGTGCTCATGAGTACTCTGAAGAGCTAAAATAGGAAGGGTCAAGGGTTGTTCTTTTTTTAATGGAACTGTGGCTACAGAAAGCGTCGTCAAGGCTTGTCAGAGAAAGTTCCTGATTTTCTACAGGGGTAATTGAAACTTCCTCTTCCTCTCCTTTTGTTTTCTTAGTTCACATATCAAATTCTAAGGAATATCAGCTACCGTCATGTTAAAGAGTTGAATGTGAGCATCCTTCCCCACTGCCTTCATTAGCTTCATTTTTCACAGTCATCTATTCTGGGAAGAGCTCAGAGGCCTGCATAGAAGGAAGGATTATGGAGGTGTTGGGATGACACAAAACTGTAGGTTTTGTGAATGTATGGTGATTTCTCCCCCCCCCCCGACATATATATTTATAAAGTTGATTTAAGAATAAAAAGGTAAGAATGATGGTATTTGAAATTTGGAAGAAATGTTTTGACACATACATATGCATTAGTGGTGCAAATCTATAAAGCCATCAGGAGTGAGGCTGGGAAGTGTAAGTCTCCTCAGAGATGGTACTTGCTCACTGCTGTGACCTTGCTGTTTACCCCAACAGTGTTTGTCACTTCGGAGTCCACCGAGGGTGGGGGAATTCTCTTCCAAGGTGTTAGTGCTATGTAAACTTTGCTTTGTGCTCTGGGTTAAAAAAATAATAGTGTGGACATTTTTATGTGGCACTTAGGCTAATTTTACGTGTGTGGTATAGCAGATGTTAACACTGTATGAATATTAAGATCTACTCATCGATATTAATTAGTAGAAGAATTCTGTTTGTATAGAGATATGTAGAGTGGAGCAAATATATGTAGTGATAGATGAATTATCAAGCCAGAATGACCCTGAATGACCAAGTGTAAATTAACATTTACTAGACATCCCACTTTTGTATAGGGTTGAAAACATTTAACACACACACACACACACACACATACACACACTCGTGCACTACTTCAGTTTGTGTTGAGAGCAGCTTGAGTGTGAGATTTGTAGCTTTAGTGGATCTTAAGTTTGTGGAGAATGGGTATCGGCCTTTCCTTGGAATGGCCATTGGTTTGGTGTTTAGCCAAATGCCCTGGTGGATTTGAGACAGCAGAATAAACACTCATAATAGACCAGGTTTCCAATTGGCCATGGATGTGGAAGCCAAGTTGGCCATAGATTCAGCTTGATTTTTTATGAAGAAGCAGAGCACTCACAAGGAGCTGCATTATCCTCAGTCACTCGAGGGGCAGGATATTACAGTTACCCTTCTGGTGATCAGTAGATTGCAATCACCCCTGTGGCAAACAGTATATTCAAGTCACTCCTCTAGTGAACAGTATATTGCAGTCACCCCTCTGGTAAACAGTATATTGCAGTCACCCCTCTGGCAAGTCTTCCTGGCAACTCTTCCCTCCAATTTACACAGATCTGGGACTCAGGCCAGGAGGAACGGGTGCTTTCCAGTTCTGGGAATAGGCCTGGACTACATATATGTGCTAATATCCGGTCTACTTATGCATCAGTTGTAGAGACTGAAGCGTGGGTGTCCTCAGTGAAAGAACACGTCTAGACCAGACTCAGTAGTGCCACTAGGACTGTAGGATGCCAGCACTGCAAAGTGGCATGGACGTGTCTTTGAAGTTGTAGAACAAGGGGCTCAGTCTCTGTCTCCCCCTCCCCCCCTCTATCTCTCTGTCTCTCTGTCTCTGTCTCTGTCTCTGTCTCTGTCTCTCTCTCTCTCTCTCTCTCTCTCTCTCTCTCACACACACACACACACACACACACACACACACATGCACACACACCAGTTTGCTTTTGGAAGCTGTGGCACAATGGTGGGACAAAGCAGCTGAAGCTGAGGTCAGTTCACCTTGTTGGAGGCCTTTGGTTTCACATCTGCACTCTTATTCTAGCACTTTCTCTAAAGTGCCTTTCGACGATCAACCAAATACCAATAATTAGAGCTGTGTAATCAGAAACTTCTGAAAAAGAAACCTCACACAGAAAACATCAGATTGCATTTTTAAAAACACACTAATCTAATATTAGTAAGGACTTTTCCAGCTTTTGTCTGCTCTGGCCTTTGGAGCATTCTACACCCCTCAAGCTGTTATGAGTGAGTCTCTGGAGATGAAAATAGTTTGAGTAACTAGAGGTAAGGCTTCTGCAGTAGTGGCTTCTCCAGGACGTCCAGTGATGTCATATGGCAACCAAAAAGGTTGCATGAACTTAAATTTCAAGGCCTTATTTTTTGTTTGTTTGTTTGTTTTGCAGTGCAAGGTCATCTGAGATATTGGAGCTCTTCAACAATGCTAGTTTGTTGAAATTTTATTTGAACTGCAGTTAGTTACATGGCAGAGATGAACCTCGATCTTCTGTCTTTTCTTATTAGGTTAATTAACCTAGAGGGAAGGAATATAAGCACAAGAGGCAGAGTAGAGAGCGGGGCATCATCAAGCCGCGCTTTCTGTCATCCTGTTGAATGGATCTTTTGTCAGAACGGTGGCAAGCCTTCTCAGGACACTGGGAACTGAAATTCATAAGGCTTTCAGAATCATATTTTTCCAGTTTTGCCTAGGGTTTTCTATTATTCAGCTCACTGGTGTTGAAGCAGTTTTGTTGACATTTTCTGTAAGTGGATTAGGCTTGCAGTC
Organism: Acomys percivali; assembly: GCA_907169655.1. Taxonomy (NCBI): domain Eukaryota; kingdom Metazoa; phylum Chordata; class Mammalia; order Rodentia; family Muridae; genus Acomys; species Acomys percivali. Next base: position 49,797,039 of record OU015743.1, on the reverse strand, counting down.
ATTGCCCACAGCACACAGATGGCCTTTCAAATGCTGCACCCTTGAAGGAACCCATCACAGGGAATTTTGAGAACTGCAGCAGGTCTGTCACGGAAGATGATGCTCACTATTAACTCCTTTTGCTGACAGAGGACTTCAGTTCATTTGTGCTTTCTCCTGTTCTGAAAGAAATAGCCATTTAAAAAATATCTTTACCATGGAGTGAGCAACCCTTCTGTGTATGATACAATCCTGTAGCCCTGAAGTGATGAGATAGTCAGCTGTTGGGGGCGAAGGAGGGCGACACATCCTGAGGATCCCCAATAAAGCCTCCACATCAGTGCAGGTACATCTTAAACACAGAATGAGTCTTCTCCAGGTTGAAGTAGGATTCCTGCTTTTACTCTTGGGGATCTCTTCTTCCCAACCTTCCCCGAATCCTTTGTGTCACTGCCAAAATGCCTTTAGCTTTCAAGGTTGACCATTGCCAGAGTTCTGGTTCTTCTCAAATTATGTGAGTTGCCGTCTTCGGTGGCATGGGATGTAATTAGGGCTCATTGCTACTGCAAAGAGGGATGGCATCTGAGGATGGAGTAACGGACGAGCACGTCAGCGGCATCCTTCCGAGTCGTACTTGACGCCCATCATGAATCAAATCCCTTAATGATCTCTTCGGAACGGATCCATTAGGGTTTATGATGGCATCCTTTTAAGATTTATTTTTAATTTACATTCAGAGTTGTTTTATCTTTATGTATGTCTGTGTCTTTATGTATGTATGTATGTCATAAGTATTGGGACCTATAGATGCCAGAAGAGGGTGTTGGACTTCTGGGGGTTAGAGTCAATTACTGGAGTAAAATGTGAGTAATTTCCTTACTTAGAAAGTGGATGGCACTGTCACTGTTGACAGTGAAGCATTCTATCATGTACCAAACTAATGAAACAGAGATATAGGGGAAGTCTGCAGAGGTAGATAATCCCATACCTAGAGCAGTGGACTAATAAACAGACAGCTGGTGGTGCCAGCTGTGGGGTTCCTTCATAGGAGTTGTTGGTCGGGGAGGCTTGAGAGTCCCCCATACAGTGCAGGCTCTAGTCAAACCTCTTGTTGTTAGCCAGACTGGAGAATACACCTGATTGCTAAAGACACCACCACACAGCTCACTTGCAGGCTGGACTTGCGCTGGCATTGTCGGCTCTACTGGTTAACCTTCTTATTATTTTTTTTTAAAAGTAGGAAAACTGTATTTTATTTTTAAAATACATTTATTTTTATTACACATGTATAAAACAAACTGCATACAACAGGGAGAACCATGTGACAATCATGGGTTCTATATATGTTAAATTCACAGTGGTTTGGCTTTTCGCATTTGTCCAGCTTGAAGTAAATGTCTTTCCTGTCTTGTTGGGTGTAAATTTCAGAATGAAATTCAATATCTATCCTATCTCAACTCTAATAACTCAACTTCTTTATGTTGATCTAAGAAGATCTTATCCCCTAACCAACTAAACTTGATTGTAAAACTATACTATCTGGCCTTCAGTGCTCCTCAGAGACTTGAGAAGGAATAAAACTTAAATTCCTGAGTGAACCAGGAGTGCGGGTTAGCAGCTTCCAAAATGTACAAATTGACTTAGGCAGTTTACTGCCTGAACAGTCACCCAACACACTCTATAATGTTGGAGCCTCATCTTTGGCTTTCTGGCTTTCTCCTCCAGACTTATTCACAAGGCAGGAACTATTAAGGAATTGCTTACTCTGTCTTGGCAGATTGTGGCCGTCAACTCTGTCTGCATCTAAGCTGACCATTTTTAGGCAGAATTCTGTTTGTGGCAGGAATGAGGACATTTTGCCCAGTGGCTGGTTTGCCACATTTGAAGCCATCTCCATAATGGGGCCTCTTTGATGCTCATCATTTTCTTTGAGGTTGGCTGGGTGTTGTCAGGAGTTAACTTGTCTTGTTGTCAAAGAAATTTTGGATTATAAAAACATCTTGAAATGCCATATTCTGTGTGTCTGAGGCTTTTGAAGACATTATTTAACTATTTTACCTCATATATTGATAGAGTCATATCTATCTATTAGACTTAGGATACATATTTTCATGCTAAAATCTGACAAGTATTTGGCATGCCCATGTTTTGTATCAATATACTGAATTCTATACCAATGACTTAGACATAATCTTCATTATGAGCAACAATTAAGGCACTGAGTTAAGGAGTAGGTTCAATAATCTACCTTTTGTTCTATCCTCTCTCTATGTTCCTAAATTTCCCTTTCTTTCTTTTCAGCTCCTATCTCCTTACCTATGTATACAAGATAAAGGAAAAGAGAGACATCCCTGAGTTTCATCTAGTTTTTTCTCTGTATAAGACCAATAATGACTTATGACCACCTCCTGATGAGAATAAGCATTTGTAGACCAAGAAAGCAAACAGAAACCTATACAACCTCCCACCCCCTTAGAGGGAATGGGGCATCTTTCTCTTAAGGTTTCTTCAGGCTGAATAATACCTTGGTAGGGGCCCAAAAGGATTTGAGAAAATGCCTAAGCAAGCCAGGGATTGCATTTGTGGTCAAGTTTCTAAATGTTGAGAGATTCCAGGCTTAGTGGGAGATTGAAATGGTGGCCCAAAGTGGATCAGATGTTTTCTGCAATGCTGCCCAGGAAGCTGTCCAAATCCGATGGGTAACAGCAACAGAGTCATCCAGGGCTGGAGCTAGGAAGATGCAGGATGTCAGTGTCCATCATGCTGAGAGGAATGAATCCTGTCAGGTATGATCCAGTATCAGTGTCTGGTTATTTTGTTATGAAAACATAATTTCTCACAAGCATTATACAGTTCTAACATTATAATTGTATGAGGTTTGCGGGACGCACAGAACAATTAGAGCTAGTTTTCTGGTCATTGTATGGGTCGACATAAGGCATTCTGCAAATCTTCCTTCACGCCTTACTAAGAGTGGTCTCTAATACTAAGTCACTGAGAATGAGTGGCCAACATGAAGCCTCTCTATGCCTTTACATTCTTATCTCTGCCAGTCTCAGAGCTATTCCCATATAGTGGGATTAGGAATATAAGTTACCTGCTTGTTCTGCAGTTTGAATTCGTTACATCCCAATTTCTACTGGTTAACTTTCAAAGTGCAAGAAGGTGCGATGTAGGCAGGTGGACAAGAACAGACATCAGTGGTCTCATTCAGTTATAAACTCTGTGAATTATAAAACCAACCTTCTAGTCAAGCAAGACATGCCAATTTAT
>OU015743.1:49759767-49789363 GCA_907169655.1 Acomys percivali | reverse complement strand
ATCTATCTATCTATCTATCTATCTATCTATCTATCTATCTATCTATCTATCGTCCATCCATTCACTCACTTTACAATCTGACCGTAGCTGCCCCCTCCCCCTCCTCCCATGTAATCTCTCTATAGCCTTTTAATATTCTCCCTTCCTTTGCTAGTAATTTTAACTCTATGTGTGCCTGTTTGTTTTTCTTCTGCCAGTGTATGCCGCCACCTGTGTTACCAGGAGATGATGTCGCTGTATTCTTGTGCACTGGTACAAACTGTTTTTCTCCAATTGGCCATTGTATTCTAGAGAGACTGACTTCTGTTCACCAGAATGGGTATTTAGGCTTGGATGCCACCTCTCAGAACTGAGGCAGTGACAGTGGGCTCATTAATATGCACTTCGTAACCTGCTATAGAAACAGGCATGCAAGTGTGTTTGTTATGCATTTATACCACCACGACTAATAGCTTTGTGTGTTTCATGGTTTTCGTCTTACAGACAAAAAGATGCTAGTTTATTTATAAGGTGTTTGATGATCATTTCAAAACTAAGTCTAAAGTAAAGCCATGAAAATGATTTTAGGCGGAGTTGCATCGTTAGTATAGTTTTCCATTTTTAAGAACGCTGTCGATATGTATGCCCTTTGAAGCAGGTTCTTGTAGATGCATCTTAAACAAGCTCCTCAAACCTCTATTACAAGTTATTTCTGATGGCAGCAGAAAAGCCTAACTGCTTTCTAGGTCATTTTATAACAGTTTATTTGTGACCATTAAATGATAAACAGATGTCCAACCTGTTTTCTTCAATCTTAGAACTGCGAGGAAGGCCAAAAGACATTCTAATTATGTTAGCAGATGACAAAGTGGCCCATATTGCAACTGGAAGGCACTCTGACATTCCCTCCCCCCTGCACGAGGGGTGGGGGAGGAGGGTTCTTACTGTATCCTGTATTCCTGGTCCCGCATCCTGTCTCCAGATCCTGTCACTCAGTGTCACATGGGATGCCATTTTCTTCTCTGTCTCTGTGGTTGCCGTGGGTAACAGTGAATAGGTGGCTTCACTGTACTTTGAAGACTGTATGCTTTACTCTCGAAAGAGGCCATATCTTGAAGTGGTGAAGACCACAGACCCTTGAACCAACTGCAGACACACCACCAAGCAGCTATGCGACACTGGGAAAAGTGGTCACTCTGGGGCTTTGTTTGATAATGGGTAAACTGAAGCTTCATAAAAATACCCATCTCCTGGGATGCTGTGACAACTGAATGAGTGATTATGATTGGAGTAGAATGATTATCTGCACAGAGTAGGCCCTTTATGTGTTGTGATATCTGTGCTTAGTAGTTGCAGTCTATAAATTATAAGTGGCTTCAACTTTCAGGGGCCAGGAGGGGGGTTCGTTCATTAGCATGCTGCTAAGAGACTTTTCCAGGAACGCTGTGAATATTTTCCCCCAGGGAAATGCACCTCCAACTGACAGGCCTCAGCCTGCAGTCTCTGCTTATTGGCCTTTGAGGATTTTATTCTCATGGTGTGTGGGAAGGGACCCTGGGCCTAGAGGGGAAAGTCAAGGCTTTAGTTTATCTCTGTCCCTAGGTGACTGTGACCTTGTGACTGTCAAATAATCTCATCATGCTTAAATTCACTTCTCCTTACAAGAAAGGTTCATGTATCCAGGCTCCGGGAGTGCTGGTCGATGGCTGAGCTTACTGAAGACAGTCCATTTAACACAAATCGTAGGCAGAGTGCAGCCACTACTTACTGTGAGGGATTGGAACAAGGACGTAGCCATCACCGCAGCAGGTTAGACTGGGCTACTGACTACATCTTGAGGAAATAACCCTTTTTAGGCATTTTTAGCAGGGCATCTGTACGCACTCTAGGAAAATGACATTCATAACAGTAAAGAAAGATGACATTTCATCATGGACTACATTGTCTAATAGACGATTGCCCCTCCCTGAGTGAGCCCGTGCCTTATAGAATGCTCCCGCGGGCCTCACAACCCCTGCATCCTCCCATACCATCCTCCCTCAGCTCTCAGGGTCTCACTGTGGTGAGAACAGAAGGAGGGGGGAGTTACTTCCTCTTTTGTCTGTACACCCCAGAAACACAGCCCACTTCTGCACCCTTCTGGAGTCCTCCGGGCCCTGAGCTAATATCAATGCATGCACTTAAACACCGTAATAATAAACTCAAGTCAAAAATTAAGACTAGCAGGGAACCATTTTCTGACACGTTTATGCAAACGACAGCCCACAGGTCCCAGTGATCCTCGTGCGCGTGCGGTTTTGACTGATGTGTGGTACCTTGAGAGATTTCTCTCCACTAGTCAGACAGGAACGTTGTCCTCGGGATGCTGAAAAGCTCAGAAGGAATGTGAAAAGCTAGCAGTGCACCAGCAGAAGTTTGTGGGGGATAACTCGATGTATTAAAGCAGTTTGGGGGGCACGAGGCAGGTGTGTTTCACCACCAGACGCTTCGCTTTGTGCTGTTTTCTCTGACGAACCAACTTAGTTTTCAGTTTTACGGAAGAACACCTTTCCTCATTGTCTTCAGAATCTAGACTAGGCTGGAGGTTACCGGACGGAAGAGCCAAGTCCTCCAATAACGCTAGAAAAAAAAAAAAAAAAAAAACTTTGTGTGCATCCCTGGAAACGTGAGCGCCCAGGTTTGGGTCTGTCTCATCCCTTGTCGGCATCTCTCAGGAAACGGAGCACTGGCACTGCGTGAGCCTGGCCTATAACGCTCTTCTCTGCTGTTTCTGTCCACTGTAGGGACAAGGAGACCTGCTGAAGAACGCCAAGAACGAAGCCGTGGAGAACATGAAGCAGATCCAGCTGGCCTGCTTGTCTTGTGGACTGAGCAAAGGCCCTGGCTGTGGAGCTGAGGCCAAGGGCAAGCGCAGCCTGGAAGCCATAGAGGAGAAAGAAAGTAGCGAGGAGAACGGGAAGCTGTGACCCGGGCAGTGCGCATGCGCTTGTCGAGGACTCCTGTTTCTCGCTCTTGTCTTCTGGTTTTGTTACAGTCTTCAGATGTTCACAGAAATGACGCCCTCTATGGGGTGTTGTACATAAACATATATTTTCACAGTGTCAGTATTTTTCCTGTAGTTAATTTATCTAAGTTAAAACTTAGGAGCAGGGTTTTAAACGCTGAGCTGTATTTGGCTGCCTCTGTGTGTGTGTGTGTGTGTGTGTGTGTGTGTGTGTGTGTGTGTGTGTGTGTGTGAGAGAGAGAGAGAGAGAGAGAGAGAGAGAGAGAGAGAGAGAGAGAGAGAGAGAGAGAGAGAGAGACTGTTTAAAATATATCATGTCGCATTATTGGTTTTAGTAAGTTATTCCTTTATCCTTTATCTTTATGATCATGTGGGGACAGTTGATAATCTGAATTCCAAGGAACATTTATTATAACCCATTTCTGTGGCTAATTTTACCTCTCTGCCTTTTCCCTTTAATTTGGAGATCTGAGCACAACTTATTATTGAAGAAAATCAAATTATCAAAGCAAATGTTTTACAGATTACATATAGATTTTGAAAGTCATGAAATTACAGAAGAAATGAAAGTAAGTAGAGAATCTTTTAAAATCAGAATTCTAGAAAGATAAATTAATTTCTTCGTTTAGCAAAGTCTTTAAAATATTTATTAAATAAAATCAAATTTAGGAAGTTTCTGTAGATGTTTACTAAGCATGTGGCCACAGTGACTCGGTAGCCACCAGGCAGTTCTCTGATGCACACTAAATGGACTCTTGATGTGACAGTGACATTCAGTTGAGGAATTCCAAGGTTTGCAGGAAGACCTCATCCTCCTGAGGGAAGAATGGAGTTCATTTTCTGTTACCAGCTGTAGGCAGATACAAGTGCTTGGCAAAAATTAGACTTAGTGTAGGGTACTAAATTTAAAGACATTGTTAAAATAATATCATATCCTGTTGAGCTGACATAAACTCTGTAAGTCAGATAACATCTTTATGATGATTTGAGAGCTAGCTAATTAGCATGTATGGGATAATGTTAAAACATACAGTAAAACACACAAGCAAGTGGCTAATTAGGGAACACTTATAACTATATCTAGATAATTTTACCCTAATGTCTTCATAAACTTCTTAAATGTAATGTTCATTCATTACCACAACAGAACTAAATGTTCTATGGTTATGAAAGAATATATTTATTTAAAACATTGCTTTTATTTTGAAAAGCTTCTTAATTAATTTGATTAACAAATATGCTAATTTGGGGGCCTATAGAAGATAATTGTTGAAATTTTGCAAATAGCAACTTCCTCTCTATCTTTCGTGTTAGCTCTGACCCTTCTAACTACTACTCTGTTCTTGTTGCACATTATGAAAGAGTAAAGATATTGAAAACAGATTTCTCGTTCTCCTGTCTTGAAAAAAAAAGTTTTAGTAATGTGAAAGTGTTAGAGGGTGCACTGTTTTCACAGACCAGATATTATAAACTCACTCACTGGGCTAAAACCAGGCACTTGCAAGGAGGGGACTGGGTTCATTTGAAGACAAATTTTCAGTGACTCAATGACTGCCTGAAGGTATCTACCTACCCTGTGTTACGTTTAACCTTCTGTGAGCGGGATAATAAAGAAGAGCCGCTGTGATTCCTTATGACATAAGTGCTGTAGACAGAAACAAGAGCTACTCTCTATCCGCCAGCTGGAAGCTTCTTCCACCTTTTGAATCCATTTGAATCAATCCACGCCTTAAAGGTGATAAAGGTGGGTGGCAAAAAATATAAAGATTATATGCATTTTCTTTGCTTTGTGGTCTTTAGAAGTGGTCCCTAGTTCATTCCATCCATCCTTAAGTTCCACTCGTACTCAGGACCTGTGTACATCTTCTGGAGAATATGCTGTGCACTCTGTCTCTTCTGATACTCTTTGGGCACTTTTTTTTATCTGTTTCCCCAGCATCCCTGCTAGCCAGGAAGTAGGACACAGTTCAGGAAGGAGTTTTAGAGTTGCTGAGAGAATGCCCCTAAGACAGTATTGCCTTTGGATAGACTATCAAAAGCAGAGTGACACAGAAACTTTGTTTGGTATTCACACACCACATTTTTCACAGTCTACAAATGTTTATCTCCATATGGTAGTTTTGATACAGAAACCCACTAATATCTATTACCTTTTGGTGATGCAAGACAGTTGTATATTAGTTATTAATTCTATTTTTATATTATGAATGAAATTTGAGAAAGTGATGGTAACTATAACCATTGACATTTATAGATGAGAAATCTTTGTCACTGAAGAACCAAATGGAAAAACTAAATTTAAACTCATATCTGTCTGATATTATGCACAAAAGTATTATTCAGTGATTTTTAATTTTATTCTCAAAATTTAAATAAATCCAAAACCCTTTTATCAGCATAAAATACATATTGTCTTTCTTCTAAAAATAAAATGCTAACAATTGATATGAAAGCTCAAAAACAGATAAGTGTATAAAATAAAACTAAAACTATCACTTATTAACATTTGAAATATATTCCCTCAGACATTGTATGTAAATGTGCATGTCATTTTAATAAAATTGGTGCAAAATTGTTTTGCAAAAATGGGTAGGCTATAGTTTTGAGAAATGAAGTTTCATATTCAATTTCTTTCTTTAAAACCTTGGATGTTTTAACAACCCAAGACACCTTCCTCATCTTAACACACACATACACACACACACAGCGGGAGAGACACACACACACACATAGAGACAGAGAAAGAGAGACAGAGAGAAACAGACAGTGACAGGCAGACAGACAGACACATACACACAGATGCTGTTTGCTGTTGGTTGGAGATACCTCTTTAAAAAGGACACATGCTATCCCACTAGTCAGAGAACCTCTTTACTCATGCTATTTCTCATGACAGTGGACATATAATTGGTGATCTTTGGCCCATATAATAATTAAATAGATAATATTGAATGTGATATATCATAATATATTTAGCTAATATCTTATTGTTATACTTTCTCTACTTTTTATTTTTTTATATGCAAACATCGCAATGATAAAAATCTATTGTAAAGTTATTTAACTTTTTCCTTTAGAAGAAATTTCTAGAAGTGGTGTGGTTGAGTCTAAGATATTTTCAATTTTGAGATTAAGTTGCCAAATAGTCTTAGGAAAACTTGGCAATTTAAGTTTCTACAAGGAATTTATAAGAGTGTTTGTCGATAATATATTGTCTTTTTCTAATTTTACCACTGGAGAAATTTAGTACTATATGTTTTTTATTATCTATATGGTCTCATCAGAATTAAATACATCCAAAGGGAACCAAGAAGAAATGGAAAGACTCACAGTTGGAAGCAATATACATCAAAAGAGACATTTGACCCATAGCATATGAGGAGCTACTACAACTAAACCGAGTGTCAAAAATGGGCAGAACACCTGCATGGTTCTGCCTCAAGATACGCAGATGGGCGTGTGGAGTGCAGTCTGCCATCACTAGCCACTCTGGTGGGACAGGACTCCAAACCAAGGGGATGGGCTACAGTAAGAGACTAAGTGCCAGACAGCATGTGTAGGGCCCGGGGCCATCCTGTACTACTCCTGAGCACAGACAACAGGGCAGCTGCCATGGAACACAGCGTGATCGTCCTGTCAAACGTATTGAGTGTATGACCCATTGTCTGTCCCATTATGTGGACAGACATGAAAATCTCTCTACAAAAAAGATACACAAATGTTCATGGCACTGTTATTCCATAATAGTAAAATAGAACCAGTACAAAGATATTCATATCAACTGATAAGAGACAAATTCCATGTGTTCATAAAATGGATTTTAATATACTTTATATTTACTAAAATGTATATTTTAAAGGTTTATTTATTTTAGGTATTTGAGTACTCTGTCTGCATGTTCACCTGCAGGCCAGAAGAGGGCATCAGGTCACATTATAGATGGTTATGGGCCATCATATGGGTGCTGAGAATTGAACTCAGGACCTCTGGAGAAGCAGCCAGTGCTCTTAACAGCTGAACCATCTCTCTAGCCCTTAAAAAATTAATTGAAATACAATTACATCACTTTCCCCACTTCCTTATTCCAGACTTTTCCAAGTATTGAAAAAGAGGAAAACACTTTCATACACATGTGAGAAGGAATTTCCGCAAGGAAACAAGGTGCTTCAGTTAGCAGGCAAGTGAACACACCCCATGCTGATTGTCTGGACACTTCAAGTCCAAAGAAAAGTTCTTATTTTTATTTTAAAACCCAGTTCTACAGGCAACCGTAGTAGTTAACGGAGAGGTGATGAGTTAGGGAAGGGTGCTCAGGGGGGACTAGATGGGGAGAGGGAAGGATGGGGGTGAAGTAACTACAGTGTTTCTGTACAAGTTCTCAACAATTAACATTATTAAACAAAACAAATCCAGATTGCATCCTCAACCTTTCAGTTGTCTGCCTGATAACTGAGGGGTAACTGATTGTAATAAGCCGAATAGCAACGGGCATGGCCACAGATGCTTAGACACAACCCTCTGCTGTGCTGGTGCCATGAGCTAGATTTCTCTTGTGTGGGAGGTCATTGGCTTTACAGGAATGTGTAGACTGTACCAGTGGTGACTTACATTGATAAGGATAGCTAGAAATAAATTCTTAGTTACTATATAACATTGAATATATGAAGAAACTATGACATTTAAAGAGATTCCTAGTATCAATCAGCTCAGTCATTAATGTTTGCTATATTGACCTTTAGTTTAGAGTGTTATAATAAATATAACTGATATTTATAATAAGAGGAGGGGGAAAGAAAAGTCAGAGCACTCAAGTTATTCTGTGCTTGGACTGTGTGCCATCCATTCTTTGTAGATGACAAAGACACATATGTATATTGTTTACACAGTTTTCATCAGTCTACAATATATATTACACAAAGCATAGGGCTCAAGCAGTGGATTCAATGTGCTATTATGAAATATGAAATAAAGTTTAAGCTGCTTTATGTACTTTTAATTGGTTATTAATCAAATCAGGCAGCTGAATTGTTTATTTTTGTCAGAATACAGCATATTTTTAATTATTTCTTTTAGTTTTGAGATTATGGCATCATTTCTCCCTTCCCTTTCCTCCCTCCAATCCCCACATATCTTCTTGCTATCTTTCAAATTCATAATCTCTTTTTTCATTAATTTTGTTAAACACACACATGCACACGCTTGCACATGCACACACTTATTCCTACATACATAACTACAACCCGCTCAGTCTGTATCATATTACTGTATGTACGTTACATGCATGGTTGACTGTTGTGCATGTCACATCCTGCTCAGTCTGTATCATATTACTGTATGTACGTTACATGCATGGCTGACTGTTGTGCATGTCACATCCTGCTCAGTCTGTATCATATTACTGTATGTATATTACATGCATGGCTGACTGTTGTACTTCTGCTCTTAGCACTCATGAGTCACCTTCAGTGTTTTTTTTTTTTTTAATGTGGGGTTGAGGCCTCCCACTCTTTCCCCACCCATGTTCCCTTAATAAAATGTGAGGTAAGAGATAACACTGGCTGGGACGAACCAGTGAAACCCAAAGTTAGTTCCTGGAAAAGATCAAAAGAATTACAAGCTTCTTATCAAGCGGAGGAGAGGAGGAAAGAGAAGGCACAAGTTACTACTGGTGAGTGAGAAAGAGACACCAATTCAGAGTATACTAAAACAGATAAGGCAGGCCCTTGGAAGACTCCATGCCAAGAAGTTCGGCATCTTCGGTAAAATAGAGTAAATTGAAAGAAACAAAATACCAAATCTGAACAGAGTCGAATTATACATTGCAGGTCTTATACATTTTTAGAAGGTGCAAATGTAATGAGGAATGACAGAAAACCCTATCAGTGGTTACCTGGCAACACTCAAGCACAGGGAGGGAGCGAGCTCAGCCCCAGGACATGTTAAAGGCTGATCAAGATGTTTCTAACCTTGGTTGTGGGATAATTCTGTGTGCCATATTTACATTAAAGCTTGAGTTGTATACTTTAAATGTTCATAGGTTATTACAGGGAGTTATACCTCAGTAAAACTCTTTAAATGATAGTAGTGCTATAGGTTGATATAAATTTATATTCATAAGTGAGCATTCCTTCTCCCTGTGCGTTTGCACTTTCTCTCTGATGCTGGAGATTTGGCCTCTGCATAGTTTGGTTTCCCTTTTAATTTGGGAACAACTGTATATGGATAGCTAGGCCTTTTGAGTGTACATAAGCTGTCTTTTTGGTACTACGGTTTTTGTGGTTCACATCTGTACACATGTGTTTGGAGACTCCTGTGCTGTGGATGTCCTGTTCTTGGGAGCAGCAGTTGGCCGCAGCATCAGCACCATATCTTCCTTCTGTTTCTTTTCTCCACTCGTCTTACTTTACTTCATCTTCCTCTATATCCTAGATTTTCTTATTCTTCTACTTGAGAGAGAAATTCAATTATGTGTGTCATAGATTTTGACTTGAAGTGTTTGATCGTGTTTTTGTTTGATAGGGTGTCTTCTTCTCCCTACTCAATGCGTTTTACTTTTGAAGTATTTCTGGCAGCATTTTTTTAGATTAAATTTATTTATTTATTCACTCCACATCCAGATCACAGCTCCCTCCCTACTTTCCTCCTGGCCTCATCCTCCCACCCTCTTCCCCTTGCCCCCTCCCTTTCTCCTCAGAAACGGGGAGCCCCATTCCTCATACCAACTCACCCTAGCACATGAAGTTGCCTCAGGACTAAGCAATCTTATTCCTACCCAGGCCAGACAAGGCAGCCCAGCTAGTGGAAAGTGATCCAAAAGCAGACAACATAGTCCATGTCAGAGACAGCCCCCTCTCCACTTGCTAGGGGACCCACATGAAGACCAAGCTGCCCATCAATTACATATGTGTTGAGGGTCTTGGTCCAGTCAATGTATGCTGTTTGGTTGGTGTTTCAGTCTCCGTAAGCCCCCATGGGCCTAGGTTAGTTAACTCTGTTGGTCTTTTTGTGGAGTTCTTGTCCCCTCTGGGTCCTTATATCCTTACTCCACTCTTCCACACTCCTAGAGCTCTGCCTAATGTTTGGCTCTGGGTCTCTGTATCTGTTTTGATCTGCTGCTGTCTGGGGCCTCTCAGAAGACAGTTATGCTAGGCTCCTATCTGCAAATATAGCAGAGTATCATTAATAGTGTCATGGGTTAGCTCTCTTCTATGGGGTGGGTCTCAGGTTAGGCTAGTTATTGGTTGCCCATTCCCTCAATCTCTGCCCCATCTTTATCCCTGCACATCTTGTAAGCATGGTAAATTCTGGGAGCATTTTTAACATTTAACATTTTCTGTCTTTTCCATGCCCAACACTGTATTAAATGCAAAAATTTTATTTCTCAAAACAACCACGGGGCTTCCTATTTTTAATCCTCATTTTAGAAGAGGAAGCTGAGGCTAAAGGAACATTTGGGCGTGTGTTACTATGTAACAAGTCACCCTCAACCCCACGCCCTTCTATTGTATTTATAACTGTACTGTAAGATTCGTACTTAGGTAGAACTCAGTGGGATCCTCAATCGACTATCCTGGCAACAGGTGGATTTATTTGAAGGTTAGAGACCAAAGTCACCCAGAGACCTGTATCACACCCATGGCTGGCAATGGATTCCAGGAGACCCACAACCACGTACATCATCTCGATTGACCTAGCTACTCTTTAGTCACGTGTTCCCTTTTCTACCACATTTTATCCATTGAAGCAATATGAGGCAGACTTCACTCATTTCTTTCTTCTTTTCTTTGTTTATTCACTTTACATCCTGGTTGTAGCCCCACCCCCACTCCTCTCTCTCCCACCCTTCTTCCCTTTCCCTCTCTTTCCCTCTCCCCTACTCCTCAGAAAAGGGGAGCACCCCCATTCCCATCCACTCCAGTTCATCGAGTTACATGAGGACTGAGCTTGTCCTTTTCCCTTACTCAGCTATTAAAAATAGGGGAATCTTGAACTTTGCATACAAATGAACAGAATAAGAAAACATCTTGAGTGATGTAACCCAGACCCAGAAAGACATGCATGGTATATACGCACTTATAAGTGAATATTATCCATCAAGTATAGGATAACTATACTACAGTCTACAGACCCAAACAAGCCAAGGAGGGCCCAAAGGAGGATGCTTGAATCTCACGCAGAACAAGAAATACAATAGACAGCTGAAGTAGATGGAGGGAGGGACCGGTGGGAGATGGTGTGAGGAGGATGATGGGAGTGGGGGTCAGGTGGGTGGAGAGAGGAGGAGGGCAGATGAGAGAGAACAGAAATGGGGGGCATCTTGGGGACAGGGGAGACTCCTGGGAGTCTATGGGGGAGACCTTAGGTGAGACTCCAAGCAAAGAGTGTTAAGGAACATAAAGTCAGCACCTCCTGTAGCTCGGTGAGACTTCCAGTGGAGGGAGGGGGGCACCAACCCACACATAAAACCTTCTACCCAAAATGTGTTTTGTCTACAAGAAGCATGGGGGGCAGGGGAGAAGATGAAACTGTGATTGAGAGAATGGAAAACCAGTGACTGACCCAGATTGAGACCCACCCCACTGGAGAGGGCCAACCACTAATGATTCTTTACTATGCTTGCAGACAGGAGTCTAGCGTAACTGTTCTGAGAGGCTTCATCTGGAAGCTGATGGAGACAGATGCAGACACCCAAGGACAAACAATGGGCCAAGCTCAGGGAGTGCTGTGAAGGAGTGGGAGGAAGGATACAGGGAGCCGGAGGGGTCAAGGACACCACAAGAAGATCTACAGAGTAATCTAACCTGAGCCCCTGAGGGCTCACAGAGACTGAACCACCAAAGAGCTTGCATGGACAGAACCTAGACCCCCTATTCATATGTAGCAAATGTGCAACTTGGTCATCATGTGGGTTCCCTTACAATAGCAGTAGGGGCTCTCTGAATCTGTTACCTACCACGGGGGAGAGGGGGGTCACTTTCCCTTAGCTGGCCTGCCTGGCCACACTGGGGTGGGAGAGGATGTACTTAGTCCTGCAATGACTTGGGAGATCAGGATGGATTGGTACTATGTGGGGGCCTCCCCTTCTCTGAGAGGAAGGAGAGGGGAGAATGGGAGGAGGAGAGTGAGGGGATGGGCCTGGGAGGAGAGGAGAGAGGGGGCTGGGTTCAGGATATAAAGTAAATAAATAAATAAATGAAGCAAAAATGGATTTTTTTTCCATTTTATTGACTATGAACAAGATGGTATCTAGTATTTTCTTGAATTAGAACCTGAGTTTTATTTTTTGCCTCCTTATGTTACATGGAGAGGCCTTGCATTATGGTGTGTCTCTTAATATTACAATGCAGGTTCATGGGATCCATTCTGATTTCCTTTTCATTTTGCTCTTGTAATGTCTTGTTAAAACCTGTTTCGTGCAGATACATCTCTGGGGCTGCGACCCACAGTTTAAATATGCATCGTATCTAGTCGTGTTTTTCTGGGATGGTCTCCACTTGCTGTACGTAGCAGCTTCTCTGATGAGGGGTGGTAGCTACACTTGTCTGTGGGCATAAAGATAAGGTTTAGAATGCAGTAAGGGATTATGCTGTGTAGCAAGAGTGGAGGTGGTAGATTCTCTTCTGAGGCTAATGATCTCACTAGCCTTGGGAAGCTGGCTAGGTTTACAAGACTAAGCCTGATTTTCCACTTATGGAGAGGTCCTATGTCCAATTAAACAGCTGTTGGTTACCAGTATCGTGTGAGTGCCAGATCCAGGGAAATGATCTGAGTCTTATCTTCAGCCTCTGAGACGCACCAAGGGCTCCCTCAGCAGTCTATCCGCACTGCTTTGAGCGTTACTTGGATGACTCTAACCATCCATCTGAAAGCAGATGTTCCATGCCTGGTATTGGGACCTTTGTTAGTCTTTGGTTCATGTAGGGAACATTGTCAGCTCAAGTGGTATAACTTCCTTTAAGATACGCACAGGAGCTTGTGCATGCTTGCACATGCTTGTGCTTGTGTGCTTGTACACAAGTGTGATCTGGCTGTCTATCTATCTGTGTATCAGCATCTATGACTCAGGGAACATCTCAGATGAGGGTGCAGGAAGATTGAGAGTCAGAATACCAGGAAGTCTGCGAAAGTTCTCCTAGAGATGGCTGTGTCAGTAAGACCAGAACAGTGGAAACACCAATAGATGTGCTGATGTGCAAGGCAAGAAATCAATGGGTCCCATCTCTAGACAAAGAAATCCAGGCAACAACGGACTCCTGAGACAGGAAATGTTAGTCTTTCCCAGGGGTGAGACCTTTTATTGGTTGTCGAATACAAAGTGATCAGCCCTGAAACCATACACACACAAACAACAAAATGGACTCTAAGGTTGAATTTATATATTTGCATATATGTGTATATACATGTATATTAATATCTATAAATGTATATATATGTATAACAATAAATGTGCATGTATATATATGAGTATATAACAATAAATTATAGGAAAAGAGTCTATTAATTTGAAAATTGGGCTTATGAGAGGGAACAGAGTGAGGAAGAAGAAGGGGGAAATCAATGTAACTCTGTTTAAATTAAAAATGTATTAAAATAAAATAAAAAATAACCTAAACCTGCTGTTTCTCAAGAACTTTCATGAGCTTATTCTTCCTAGTTTTGCCCCTCTCCAGCTTGAGTGTTTTGTGAGCTCAGTTTTAAATTTGGTTGAAGAAGTAAATGATCCTGGATTAACTCTGATGTTACTCATTTGGTGATCACGTGCTCTCAGGCACAGGAAGTCTCAAGTGATTCTGTTCCTACTAAGGAGACAACTGTGTGCTAATAGAAGGTAACAGTCTATTTGCTCTTTCGGATTTCATCCCTGCATGAGTGATTGCCTAGTGGTTTGTTTTGCAGGGTTCCGATGCTATGAGAAGGGCTTTATGACCTTAGTCATCGGTTGGAGAATTCAAGGCATATTTATCTAATGGGTCCTCAAGGTGAAGCTCGCTAGCTCTGAAACTGGTGGTTGTTAGCAGTGTTTTTTCAACAACGTAAGGAAAGCAAACTAGTCATTCCAAGCATGCTACAGCCATCATGGGGCTGAAGCTTAAATTTAGGGTGGTTTCAAAGACTGTGCCTCTTTAAATATTTTATCATGATGAGCCTCGAGTATATCCTACTGGAATTCAGTATAGATGGACTTCTACACCCTAAATCCCCTAAATTCTCAGAGTCCCTGCTTGGAAATAGCATATAAATAGTATGTATGTTGGAATATATAGAAAATACATTCTAGAATACATGGGGGGGGTGTGCAGGGATTCCGTTTGTTGTCTTGTTTTGTTTTGTTTTGGTGGTGTTCTACTGGTCCTCTGCACCTGCATCCATCCATCCAAACACACCACATAAACCGTACCCCCCTCCGTATAATTGCTTCATAGAGCAAAGCATATGTATATTTAAATTTTAGGTTGCCAAAGCGAGCAAACAGCTTTGGCACACTGCCGCTGTAAAGCCTTTTTAACCCGTCTTGTATGTTTGTAACCACACATTTCTCAACAAGGAACTCACGATTACTGGATGGGCGAAAACAAACAACCACCACCATGGGAAAGGGTAACAACAGCTTCCACAAGAACACCACTTTACGGCCCTTATCGCTGAGGCAAATAATGAGCCACAGCTGAGTGGAAAAGAGTGTTATTCAAATGTAGCCTCGGGGGCATTGCACCCGCTCAGTGGTGAGATGTTTCCTTGGGAGCTGATATGAAAATTCTATATTCTCAGAGTTCTCTTTGTCTTTTCCGCTGAGGCGGTACAGCTGTGACAAGTCAGCAAGTATAGTGTAGGTAATTGGATCTTGCAACTCAAACGGTCTAGATTTGAGATTGTTTGCACAGTATCCTTCATCGGGCACATCTATATAAACTGAATTATTCTTCATAAGCCATACTCCTGTCAGACACAAGCAAATACATCAGTTATAGTGCTTAGGTAAAGAAGCTTGAGTAATGCATTGAATTTTCAAGGAGCTAGTTCCTTTCATTGCACCCTTTGGCAGACCACACAGAGACAAATCTTCAATCTGTATCTTCAAATCTGTTCCTCATTTTTCATGGCAGTCTTCACACCCTGGTTCCATTATACTTTAGCTCATTGATTTCTTCCAGTGCTGAAGTTTTCAGCTGGCATTTAAAGCAAGATAAATACAAATAGCTCACTATGGCTAGAGCCCAGTAGCCCAGTGTGCAGGAAGCCAAGGACCTTATTCCAGGCACTACACAAACCACCCTGATGGCACACACCCATAATCCCAGAAGTCCAGCACCATCTTTGGTTACAAAACAAATTTGAGGTTGGCTTGGAATGTGCAAGACCTCATCTAAATAAGCAAACAAATAAGTAAACACCAAGATTCCTGGAAATACTAAATCTCGCTTATCAACTAATGTACATAGCTGTTTGGAAATGCTCTTTCACCTCAGAGTCCTGGGCCTTGAACCACTTTAATTGAACTTTGACTCTCAAGTACCATTCTCACATCTAAGTTTTAACTTGTTAATTCTTCTACAAGGTTGCAGTCCATCTCTGAACATGTCCTATGACCAGATGTTGCAGAGTAGGTCTTGTGTTGGGAATTAAGGAGTCTCGTGTTGAAGATGTGTGTTTCAGTAACGACCAAATTGGCTTTTTGATTCTCTCTCTCTCTCTTTTCTTTTTTTTGGTTGAAATACGACAAGGCATTTTGTCACTATCAATTAATTTCTCTCCATCATCCACCTAATTTAGTTGGAAGGAAGAATTCTAACATGATCACTGAGGGGATTTTAATTGTTACTAAAAATCAAATTGTGAGAGGAAATGCTTTAAAATTGATTTCTATGTTTCCCTTTGTTAATAGTGTCAGATGTTAGAAAATACCCATCCTACTGAGACTCTAGGTAAGAGAAATATAGGAGATGGGGCAATAGAAGGACCCAGAAGGTCCTAGAAACCTACAAGAGGAACATCCTGATGGGTGGATTGGGGCCAAGGGGGCCTGCTTAAACTATTGCACTAATCAAGGACAATACAAGTAGTAGATGTCTAATCCCTACCCTGATCTACCCAATGGACAGGACATTCTCCACAGTTATGTGGAGAGTGGAGACTGACTCTGACATGAACTCTGGTGCTCCATATTTGACCACCTCCCCTTGGTGGGGAGGCCTGGTGGCACTCAAAGAAAGAATAAGCAGGCTACCAAGATGAGACTTGTGATGGGATAACAATTTAGTTGTAATATGAATAAATTAATAAAATTAAAATAAAAAATAAAAAATTTAAAAAAGAAAAAAGAAAAACCAACCACACACACACACACACACACACACACACACACACACACAGAGAGAGAGAGAGAGGGAAAGAGAGAGAGAGAGAGAGAGAGAGAGAGAGAGGGAGAAAATACTCATTAGTTAGTTCCCTGCTTCATGAACAATTCCTGAGCATCCAGAAGCTCAGGTTTCAGCTCATGATGAATAGATTCTGTTGTTCCCTGAGGGCCTAGTATGGCCTAGCACATGGCAGTTCCTCTGTGGTGCAGTTTACAGAGTACTGCACACATACTGGGTCCTGCCCTTAAAACTAGAGACATTAAAATCAAATTATGTTAAAACGAAACAAAACAAAACAGACAAACAAAAGGAGCTAGCATCCACCTTCCAATGCCAAGCTTTCCTCGTGCTGGATCTGTGTATGCCCTAACCTACCTACAGCATCTAATTGCCCCCAAGCCCAGGTCAGAGCTCAGCGGCTCCCACCTACCCAACTCTCCCACTGATTCTTGTCTCCTCTAAATTCCAATATTTAACCAAGTCTTCATAAGGTCTTCTCCCAAATATATATCTGGAATCTTTCTGCTCTGCTACCTCACACCCATCTTACCTTGCTATCAGTACTGAAATATCCTCCTAAGGAAGCAGTCATATATATATGGATATATATATATATATATATATATATATATATATATATATGGATATATATATATATATATATTTCTACCCACTTGCAAGTTTGTGTGTAGACAGCTGTGAGATGCTTCTGTTTAAAATCCCTAAACAGTATAGACTGGGCTTAAACCCATGTTCTCAAACATAACCGTCACCTACCAGCTCTGTCCCTACCTTCTTGCTGCTAATCTGCTGCCCCTTTGCTACCACAGTCTAGACTGCAGCCCACGAAGCTTATTGGTGCCTCTGTACTAGGCCATTTTCCTCGGGGAAACATGTTCACTGTGTCCTTTCTTTCTTTCTTTCTTTCTTTCTTTCTTTCTTTCTTTCTTTCTTTCTTTCTTTCTTTCCAGTATCATCTTGTCAGAAAGACCTTTCTTGGCCATATACTATTCAGTGATATCCTCAAATACTCTCCAGGACTTATTGTTTGGTTTCATTGGAGCATGTGTTTATTTATTGACTTCTTTGTTTATTATCAGCCTCTCCCAAGGAAATACAAACACCACAAAAGCAAACACTTCATCTGCCTAACTCAACACTCCTTTGGATTGTGGATAGAGCCTGGCACATAGGAAATGCACTAATTGGTCCATGAATATGGTAAATCAATGACACACTAAAAGAAACTGCACTGGGAGGAGCATGTGTTCTTGTTTCTTGAGGATTCTGTCTGGATTCTTTCATCGCCCCTGGGCTAGTTTTGCAGATCTCTAATTCCATGATTGGTCAATGGAAGTATCACAAATATATGCTACTATAGGGTATATATGTCTCTATGTAAGGGGACTAAAATGACCCAAATTCAATACATTAGGGTGCTCTTTACATAGCATGTGTGGTGAGAGTGTTTTGTGTGTGTGTCAGAAAATATTCCAGAAAATAATGTAGTTATCTTTAGTGGACAAATAGGAGATTTTTAGGGAAAAAGAAGAAGGATCAAGTATTTCAAACTTTATGAAGCCCAAGATCATTTACCCTTTGCCACTGTATGCTGGGGGTATCCAAATGGTCTTTTGGTTTCTATAGAGACTTGAAGTGAAGGGTTTGTCTTGAGTCTCAGAGGAGTCAGTCTATAAACTACAACTTCAAAGAAATGCTCAAACTTTGGAAATTCCCGGGATGAGCTCAGTGCAATTTCCATTGTGACATGGGCAGGAGCCTGTAGAGTCCAGGAGTGAAATAATACTGTTTCGATATGAAAATTTTGGATATTAAAATTCTAGTGTTGAAGGCTTGGTCTCTAGTGCGATGGTCTTCCAGGGTAAAGCTCTTAGGAAGTGGCTGAACCAATGAGTGCATTGACCTAATTATGGATTAACTCACTGATGGGTTTTCATAATTAAATATACTACTGGGAGATGGTAAAGACTGTGAAAGGTGGGGCCGGTTAGATGTGGAAGGTGGGGCCTGGTTGAAGGAAGTGGGTGAGTAGGGATAAGTATCTGGTTATATCTTACTTTAACTCTTGTCTGTCTCTTTCTTGGCTTCCAACCTACCATGAAATAAGCAATCTCCTCTCTCCAGAGCATCCACTGCCACGATGTCTTTCTCACAGTCATCCCATAGCAGTGGGGACCACTGACCATGGGCTGAAACTTCCAAAACCACAGGCCAGAATGAACCTCTGATATTTAAGTTGCTTTCCTTTAGTATTTGTCATGGTAATGAAAAACAAACACAGAAGTTCTAAACCATCCTGCAAAATGTGATACATGTGGTTTACGTGAGGCAAAGAAAAGCAAGAAGGATGCTGGTTTTGGTAAGATTGGACCCCTATCCCTTGCAAAAATGATGTAGACATATTCCAAAGAAAGCCACCTGGAATCTTTAAGCAGAATGTGACATGGTCTGGTTATCTAAGCAATCAACAGAGTAGTTAATTAAAACATGGTTTATTAAGGCATTCCACCCAGCAAGCATTAGAATATGTCTGGAAAGTTAGTGCTGAACAAATTAGAATTATTCTTTGACCAGCGTACATTAGGTGTGGAAGATAGAAAGCTGGAAAAAGCAATTGCTGCACATCTTCTTCTTGACCAAGTATATTGACAAAAGATTAAAAAAAAAAAAAACTCCCAGCAGAGCACAAGGCATACAGGCTCAAGATCAGACTCAGTAGGTTCTCATCCTAGATCCTCTATTTACTAGAGGAGAGTATCTATTTACACAGAGTTTGAAAAATCTGTAAAAATAAGAATTATAATGGTACACATCTCACAACTCTGTGGAGAAAATAAGATGTGATCATAACTGGAACATTATAGACAATGATAAAGTCATGATGGAGGAAGCACAAGACAGCAACAAACCTATGTAATTTTTTAAAACTAACTTAGAGGAATTCTGGGAAGAGATCTCACAGACAGAGGACCCAGGTGAGGACCCAAAGATAAAGGCCCAAATGGTCAGGGCTTGTCTTGAGGTTTCTAGAACAGAGTTTGGTTGCAGGATTTGTTTATAAAGAAAATATGACCACATAGGGATCTATTAATTACAAGCCAACAAAGAAAAAGCAACTCAATTTAAAAGTTGGCAAAGCATCTGAATTGATGTCTCAGGAAATGGGGGAAAAAAAAGCATGTAGAAAGAGCAGCTATCCATTAGCTTTCATGGAAACTAAAGCCAAACCCACAATGAGATATCACTTTGCAGTCATCAGCATGGCCCTTACCCAGAAGACAGAAATAACCAGTGTTGGTGAAGCCGTGGATTTAACTGGAACTGTCTGAGACCACTACTGGGCTAAACTGGAGCAGCTGCTTGGAAAACAGCTTGGCGCTTCCTAGAAGGGTCAACCAGGGTCATCACGTGATCTAGCAACTGTACTCGTGGCTATGTACCCAGGAGAAATGAAAATGTAGATCCACACACAAAACACCATGCGCAGAAGGAGTATCCATGGCAGACACAGCGTGGAAATGAGCCTTTTACTGCTTGTTATGTAAATCGAGTCATGAAATGGTCTGATATTTGGTTAAGCCATATTCTGGGTATTTCTATTAATGGGTTTTGGAATGAGACCTACATTTAACGTGGCAAAGTCAACAAAGCAGATTGTCTTTCATGGTGTGTGTGTGTGTGTGTGTGTGTGTGTGTGTGTGTGTGTGTGTGTGAACGATTAGGAGCTTGAATAGAAAAAAAGGATGATTCTATTGAATAAGGAGCATTCCAGATTGATGGTTTTCTAAGTGGAATCTTAGCTTTTTTTTTTTTTTTGCCTGGAATGTGGTCTTGTAGTGGGTCTCGAGGCTGCTGGCCTCAGGAACTAATGCATATTTATCTACTGGAGAGAGACAGAGAGCCCACATGCCCGTTAACTGATGGATAGATAAGCTGTGGACTAACAATACTGCAGAACTACTTGAGCCATAACAAACAGTGAATGACTGACAGGTTATACAACATGGCTAAACCTCAAAAACATTGCTCTAAGTGGAAAAGCCAGACACAAAAGGACACATATTCTGTGATTCTATTTCCACAGAATATCCTGAAATGGCTAACGCATACACGTGGGTAGTAGTTGTGACAGGGTCCAGGCTAAGTGAGGAAATGAGACGTGGTCAATATAGAATGGGTATAGGGTCTGTCAGAGGGAGATAAAGATGTTCTAAAGTTAGACCATGGTGGAGCTGCGAGCCTCATTTCTAATCATATATTATTAATACTGTGATGCTCACAATTACTGTAAGTACCATTTGTTTGAAGGGATGAATTTTGTGGCATATGGATTATATCTCAATACAACTAAAAAGTAAATTACCACTTGAACTTAGATTGTGAAGGGAGATCTGAAGAAAGAAGGGATGAGACAGAAAAACTAGCTATTGGGGACCCAATGCCCAAGTGGATGGCTCAAACTCAACAAGAGCAAGAAATACCTATTTTTCCCAGTGTAAATGGAGAATGAATAAAAAATAGCTGCCGATACAATTTCTGGTTTCTTGTTAGGAATATAAGTAAATTTACTTTTAGATAGTTTGTACCTTTTGCATTAAATGGTAGCTCAATATGCCAGAGAGCCCTGGAGAATTGAGGCTGCATAGATGGCTTTCATGTGTGTGGATAGGATGGAAGACTGTGATGATCTGGTCCTGAGGGGAGGGAGCACAGAGACAAAAAGGATGCCATCTCAGTCTAGGAAGCTGACAGGTTCTTGTACCTAGGAGTCAGCTGAAGAGCAGGGAGGTTTGAAGATTTTAGGGGACGGAATTCAGGAGACTGGTATTTTGGATATGTGGGCAGGTGGGCAACAGGAGGATTCATAGGCTTCTATGTGAAAAATTTTATGGTGTCTTAAGTTTCTACCACTGGGATAAAGACCATTTCCAAAAGCAACTTGGGAAAGAAAAAGTTAATTTAAGCTTACATCTTAAAATCTACCATGAAAGGAAGTCAGGATGAACAAAATGTAGGGACCTGGAGGCAGAGGTCGTGGAGGAATGCTACTTATGTCTGTGGTTTGCTCAGCCTGCTTTTTAAAAAAAATTTTAAATGTTATTTTATTAATTTATTCTTATTACTTCTCAATGGTTATCCCATCCCTTGTATCCTCCCATTCCTCCCTCCTTCCCATTTTCCCCTTTCTCCTCTCCCCTATGACTGTGACTGAGGGGGGCCTCCTCCCCCTTTATATGCTCATAGGGTATCAAGTCTCTTCTTGGTAGCCTGCTATCCTTCCTCTGAGTGACACCAGGTCTCCCCACTTTTTTTTAAATATATAATCCTGGATCACTTTCCTAGGGGTGGTGCTGCCCACAGTGGGCTGGGCCCTCCCACATCAATCAGTAACCAAGAAAATGCTCTGCAGATTTACCCACAGGCTAATCTGATGGAGGTATTTTTTTAATTGAGGGTCTCTCTTCTCAGATGACCCTGGATGTGACAAACTGACAAGTGACCAGAACACAGGGATAAACACTGGGGTGTTATAGAAGAAATGGGTGCAGTGGCAGTTTCGGTTTCTTTTACAACTCAGTTATGCTATGTAAGCACGTTTTTGTTTTAATCCCAAGTGCAGTTTATGGAACTGCCTTAGTTTGTCCACAGCTGACAATTGCCTTGTGCTACTTGGAGAGGGGCGTGGTCTTTGCCAGTTGGAGTTAGTGGAATTCTGAGGACTTGGAGAAGGTACTATTATGAGAGCCCAGAGAGAGAAGGGCTGAGGGCTTTGAGGAGATGGATGGAGAAGAAAGAAGGCTGCTTGTTCGTCTTGCTGCCGTTTCCTATTGCTGGACTGCTTGCTATCCTGAAAACTGAGACTGGTATTTTTCCTATGACCCTAAGCACTCAGAACTAAGTCTAAAGAGGTCTACGTCCCCTGTCCCTTCTAACCTTCTTTCTCTCCTACCAAGGGTTGAGGGTTGAGGGGAGGTAGAGGCTTAAGGAACCCCAAATAAACTAGAGTTTTAAAAAAGGCGGGAGGCCTGGTGGCACTCAGAGGAAGGATAGCAGGCTACCAAGAAGAGACTTGATACCCTATGAGCATATACAGGGGGAGGAGGTCCCCCTCAGTCACAGACATAGGGGAAAGGAGTAAGGGGAAAATGGGAGGGAGGGAGGAATGGGAGGATACAAGGGATGGGATAACCATTGAGATGTAATATGAATAAATTAATAAACTATAGTTTTAAAAAGGCTCTACAGAATGAGTCTTGGCAAAAGAATAAACTTTGCTGAGAAGATTCAGGCTTTAGTGGAGAGATCCAGGAGTTAGTTATGTTAGCCAGCGTATTAGCAGGAGTGATTTATATGCCTTTAAAAAATCACAGAATATGATACCCAGTGCAGTGTCTAGTATGTAGTAAAAATTCAATATTTATAGAAAGATTGTAGTATTTAAAAGTAAATTGTTTTATCCAGGTAAGATAATACATAGATGTATGATATAGTCTTACCTATACATATTTAAATATCTCAAAAAGTAGGGAATTTGAAATATCAAGCACAGGCATTTAATGAATATATTCTGATTAGTACCTATCAATTCATTGGGTGCACTAAAACTTTGTCAGTGTTGTAAGTTAGAACTAGTTGAGAATCGGCAATTTGATTTTTTTTTAACCTAATATCGAGAAACAGCAGCTTTTGGGAAAGGATCAGCTTCCTTGAGGTGCAGGACTGTGTGGGAAACTGTTCAATAGTGACCTATTCCTTTGAGTTCGGAGCAAACATACCCCTTAGTGACCCTCTCTCGGGGGCCAGGAGCTGTATAAAAGGGCCAGCTTCTGTCTTGATGCCCAGCGTGGCTTCCGTGGTCAAGGACAGATGGAGTAGGTTGGAAAAGTTTCCTTGTTCAGTGTGTGCTTGCAGCAGAGCCTGCTGTTACTTGAAACCCAGATTAGGAAGAGAGGTTTGTGAAGGTAGGCATCTGAGTGGAATGCCAGGCCCAAAACTGTGCAAACAAAAAAAATCTTAGTGTCATTTGTCATGGAACAGAGTTATAAACTTGGAAATAAGAACCTTGCTGGAGTCCAGACTGATACTTTTGTTACTTTATACAAATGGTTCTCAACTCGTGGGTCGTGACCCCTTCGGAGGTTGACGGGCTGTTTCTCAGGAGGTCACCTAAAACCATTGGAAAACATAGATATTTACATTACAATTCACAACAGCATCAAAATTACAGTTATGAAGTAGCAATGGAAATAATTTTGTGGTTGGGGTCATTGCGGCATGAGGAACTGTATTAAAGGGCTGCAGCGTTAGGAAGGCTGACAGCCACTGGATTTAATGGGATTACGATTTAGGTGATCTATTGATTTATTTCATTTTGCTTTCTGTCAGTTTGTGATCAGACAGACGCTCTCTGGTTGCCTTAGTCACACAGCTCTTTCTCACTGTATTCCTCTGGAGGTTTCCCTTCCCCCCAAGTTTCCCCAGGTAAATACACAAAGACAGGCCTTTTGTCTACAAAGCATTCTACTCAGTTCATGTGGTCCCAGGAAATGTCACAGAATCTTTAGATTCATCCCCATGGCAACAGGCAACCATCACCAGGGACACCGCCAGTTTCCCTCCGTATGAAGGGCTGCACT
Source organism: Acomys percivali (assembly GCA_907169655.1). NCBI lineage: Eukaryota > Metazoa > Chordata > Mammalia > Rodentia > Muridae > Acomys > Acomys percivali. The sequence continues at coordinate 49,765,364 of OU015743.1, read as the reverse complement.
ACATATGTGAGTCAAAGCTATTTTCTTGACCAATATTTATTTTGGGACACATTGTGATGCACTGTGACTGCTGAGATGACATTTGCTACGTGCTCTGGAGAGAGGAAGGAAGGTGATCAGTGCCTCTTCACCAAGGAAACAAACTGTGGATTATACTGAGGGGCTTGGCAAGGCTGCATCATGGGGACTTTTTATTTGCCTAGCACGGGAATAGCTCAAGGGACCGAGAGAGACAAATTAGGCATTGGTATCAGGAAAAGTGCACATGTACACACATGTGCATATGCACACACACACTGACAGACAATGGCACCAACGACAAAGTAGAATAAACACCATGGTATAATAAACAGCATCTCTGAATATTTAGCAATGAAGTGGAGGGCTTTGCTCTCAGCCATCTTGATGGTGAAATTTGTTATGGAGATGAAGGTGGTGAAAGCTTTAGCAAGGGTTGCTGCTCCAGGCATGGCTGTTTCCATGTATCTGAACCCCCATACTTTCACCATATTTCCTATGATGTGACATGAGGGCAGCAAATGATCAGAGACATCACTAGATGTGATCTATTAAAACAAGCATGTTCTGGGAATGGGGACAAACATTAAAGGTTACACAAGGGAGGTTCTCTAAAACAAGGGCCCGTTCTGTGCTACCCTTCCCCAAGACACGGGTCTCAACAAGTCTTCAGTTCAACCAGCTCCGAGATCAGTACCTTTTCATTATGTGACTGTTTCTTGCTCCACTTGTCGCTCTGATGTGCGGTCTGCCTCCTAGTTTTAGTCAGGGGACCCTTACAAGCTTCTAAATGGTTCAAAATACCACACCACCCACGCACACACATGAATACACTGAATTTTCAGAATTAGCATGTCCAAAGGGAACTTATTACTTCCCCTTGTCAGAAAAGGGCAGCGAGGCACCATGTACACCCTGGTGGCAGGCATCATGTGCACATGAGCACATACACACACACACCTACACATGTTAAACTGAAGGTCAAAGACACATGTTTTCAAAGTTTAAATGGTGGTGCAGGAGCACTTTGGGCATGACCCCAAAGAGTTTACCTGACCCGGAATTGAAGGGCATTGTGAAGGTGCATTCGTGCAGGATATCGCTGCTCAGAGTGCCCGCCTCACATACATACTAATTCCAGGTGGATAGAAATTGGGGTGGGGACACGGTTCATGTACACTCACTGTAGTCAATTTTTGAAGTTTGGTGTGATCCATCGGTGAGAAAATACCGCCCCCGTATTTTTGTGTGATGCATAGAATAGAAGGAATCATGAGAAAGTGTGGCAGAGGCAGTCCCCGGGGGGCATGCTGGAGGACATGAGCAGATCTCTAGATGGTCTAAAGAATTCCACAGGAGAAAAAGACGCCACAGAGATCTTTCTTCTCCAGAAAGCTGATCACTTGTGCACAGTAGGACAGCAAGGAGCTCACTCATTTGCTCAACAGGAAGTGATGTCTATTTGGTTTTTTTCAGCCACTAATGAGGTTTGGAGGCCTAAAAAGAAAGCCACAGGCTCCCCGTTGAAGGGATTGATTTTGGTGTGTGAGGTCAGCCGCGAGCAGAGGTGGAGGAATTTTACGGGAGGACTGCCTTGTCTGTCAGCTACCAAGATTCTCAGTAAAAAGAAACAGTCCTTAAGGAGCATCACATTTCATGCTTGGTGGGAAGTGTCTTACACAGAGGTGGCACTGGACCAGCCTTGCTTCCTGGAACATAAGAGGAGATCCATCACTGTGCCCAGGTGGAAGAGCTGTTTCTCGGAGGCAGATGTTTGCTAGAAGTCAGAAGAGCAGAATTGCCTTGGCATGTTGGAAACACCAAGTCTGACACGAAACCAAGAGTCCACCAGACCGATGAGCCCAGTAGGGCATAATTTCTCTGTCATCAAGTTTGGTGCCATCTAAGTATTTTATAGAGAGACCCAGTGTCTTATACGGACTCTTCTTGAAGACTTCAGATGTGCACCAGCTATGCCACGATCTTGTGGCCCTTCTGCACCCTGCAATTGGAGAGACCGGGAGGTCCGTTCATCATGATCCATTCTCTCGAAGTTTCTTGTTCAGCCTTAAGATAGGCAATGTTTATAAATGAGTTGTGGATAAGTCAGGTAAGTATGGTGTATGCAAACTTGTTGGAGTAGTGTCAAGCCACTTGAGGTTAAGGAAATGTCCTAACTGGACCCTGTGTACTGTGGCCACCAATGTGTGTCTCCTCACTCTGCCTCCTGCTTGCTTGTGTCAACTCGGAGTATGCCCTGCACTTCCTCACACCTATGCATACCTATGTGTTTGCACTAACTTGGATTAGCATTCTGTTTAAAAGTCTCTGTAGAGCCCGAGCTAAACCAAGTGACAGCGCTCATGATGGTGGCTGTGGTTCTAGCAGTGCAGGCTTTCCCACTGGTTCACAGAATGACCATATCAAATATTCTTTTCCCAATTAAAATATATTCTGGGAAGGTGACATTGAAAGGATCTGAACAATTTGCTTTGGCAGTCTTCTTGGGGGGGGCAGGGCTTGCCAGGCTTTCTGAAGGTTTAATGAAGGCTGACAGTGGGGACATTTTACAGATGTATTGTTGATTTTTCCCACACCAATTGTAGGCCACTTGACTGTACCTGGTCTGTGAGACGGACAGGACGGCATCTAGCCATCAGCCTCTTAGGCGCCATTCTCAGGTGTAGGGGTGGTTAGCAGCTCCACGGCCTTTCTTAAGCACTGACATCATGTGATAGAGTGTGACGGTGGGTACACTAGCAGTCACCAGGACACATCAGAATTCCTTCTAAGGTAGCCTTTGACGCTAGACTGATTATCCCTCTGTCCAACTGTGTTCCTGTCACTTCCCTTCCACAGATAGATCCTTAATAAACATTACGCATCTGACTCCACCTCAGAAGTTGCTTCCATGGCACTTCACTTCCAAGCAGTGATGGGCACTATTATCTGAAAGACCAGTGCTTCAATGGCTTCTTGAAATAAAAAAAGCAGAGTTGCCAAGATGTCCTTTGGGGCTTCTGAGAGACTGTGTGGGCAGACAAATGAAACGCACTGCCTGGCCATCCCTAGTGTGGCCTGTGGCTCTGGTCCTGATGGCTGTAAGAGTTCTGGGAAGAAAGGATTTGTCTGCCTGACTGGGCCCAGAGCATTTGGAGTAAAGACTGAAGCCCTGGCTGCCACTGCCCAGGGTCTTCATGGTTTGCTCCTTCCTGTCAGGAAAGGGAAAGTGGTATCCTGTGGAGGGTTACAGGCAATGAAGTCATGACAGCCTGGATGTTAATAGCTTTATCGTTATATAATTGACGTGCACTGAGCTCCTCCTGAAGTTTGATGAAACCATCACCAGAGTCACAGTGATGAGCAAACCCAGCATCCCTCTTCTCCTGTGGTCTTCACATCTGCTGTACCACCCATCTCAGGCAACAGCTGATCTGCGCTTTGCCATTATAGATGACGTGCCATTTTCTGTAACCTTATATGACAGGAAACACTCAGTGTGGACTGTCTTGTCAGCCTTATGCTGTGGGTGTCGGTAACTTATTCTTTTTCACTGTGGCATAAAACTCCATTGCGTGGACTTAGCACAGTCTCTAAACCCACTGTCTTCTTGAGAGACGTACGAGTCACTTCTTTACAGGTATGGAGAGACTGCAATGAGTATTTATACTCAGGATTTTGTGTGGCTTTGTGCAAGTGTTTCTCTTAGTAAACTTCAAACCCCTACCCAGATCTAGCCAATGGACAGGACATTCTCCACAGTTGAGTGGAGAGTGGGGACTGACTTTCACACAAACTCTGGTGCCCCATATTTGACCACGTCCCCTGGATGGGGAGGCCTGGTGGCACTCAGAGGAAGGATAGCAGGCTACCAAGAAGAGACTTGATACCCTATGAGCATATACAGGGGAAGGAAGTCCCCCTCAGTCATAGTCATAGGGGAGGGGAGTAAGGGGAAAATGGGAGGGAAGGAGGAATGTGAGGATACAAGGGATGGGATAACAATTGAGATGTAATATGAATAAATTAATAAAATATATTTTAAAAAAGAGATCAACAAATTTTTAGTAGTAAGTACTTCAGTCTTGGCTGGGTATCCACTGTCTGTGGCGATGCCTCACTTTACTAGTCAAGTGTTAAGAGAGCTGTAGTCTTTGCACAAGTGAATGCTGGCATTCCTGTGCAACCTCACTTACAAAAACTCTAAGTCTTGCTCTAGGGTAGTATTGACAAGTGGAAGCAATAGGCCCTGTGGGTAGCCTGGTAAGGAACCGGCCAGCTATCTGCAGGAACAGTTACCCTGTCTAGGGGTCTCAGTCTCAACAACAGAGATCTGTTTGGTCCTCGTCCATTTCAGCAGTTGGGAAGGGCAGCTTCCAGCATTTTTTTTTTTTACTTGTTCACGCAGTCATTTGTAAAATTTCAGCAGTGACCATAGTGGTTTTTCACTGTGATTTAATTTTAAACTATGTATTTTTCTCTGGTGGCTATTTGTTCCTGTATTTATTCACCATTACCATGTAATTGTCAATGAAATAGCTTTTCAAATTTTTGTCCGTTTAAAATAATGTACTTTTCATATTTGTATGTTAAAATTTGAGAATCCTTTATTCTAATGTCAAATAAGATATTTGTAAATATTTTCCTCTTATCCTGCTTGACTTTTTAAAAAAGATGTGTGTGTGTGTGTGTGTGTGTGTGTATGTGTGTGTGTGTGTGTGTGTGTGTGTGTGTGTGTGTGTGTGTGTTTCCACTTTTGGAGACCAGAAGAGGGCATTTCATCCTGTGGCACTGGAGTTATAGGCAGTTGTGAGCTGCCAAGTGTGGGTCCTAGGAGCTGGACTCAGCTGCCATCGATGAGCACCGCTAAGCCATCTCTCAAGCCCTGCAAAGCAAATGCTCCAGCCATTCATGGAGCTTATTATTTAGAATTTATTTCAGTGCTTTTGATGTTACACCCCCAGCCAAAGACCACACGGGTTTCCTCTGTACTTTCTTCTGAAATTAGATTTACATTTTACAATTTAGTTTATGGTTAGTTTTGAGCCAATTTCTAACTCAGTTGCAAAATTTAGATAGAAGGTCCAGAATCATTTGCTGAGAAGGTTGTCTTTCCTCCATTGAGTTGCATTTGTAAGTTTATTTTAAAAATCAATGTATCGTATTTATAGAAAATTTTGATTCTTCGCCCTCATTAACGTATCTATCTTTTCCATAATTATCACTCTATTGGTTAGTAGGACCTCTCGCCGAGTCTGACAACTAGCTCAGGAAGATGCTAATGTTTCATATTTAAGCCGTCTTTGACTTACTTCATTAGCATTTCATATGTGTGTTTTCCTCATAAAAACACTGCATGCAAATGTCTTCATTAGCATATATTAACTGTGTACAGTCATGGGCTTCATGGCTTCTTCATATATGTACACATGTACTTTGATCATATTCATTCCCCATTGTGCTTCCTTGTTCTTTCCACTCTGGATAATCTCTCTTTCCAACTACATTCTCTTTCCTCTGTGTTGATGTTTTGTGCATGTGCATGTGTGTTTGTGTGCATGTGTGTGTGTGTGGGGGGG
>OU015743.1:49738147-49750524 GCA_907169655.1 Acomys percivali | reverse complement strand
TCTCTCTCTCTCTCTCTCTCTCTCTCTCTCTCTCTCTCTCTCTCTCTTCTCTCTGTGTTTACTTTTATTTGATTACAGTTTAGTTTTTTATTTGGGTGTGGTTTTATAATGTCTTGGTTTTGGGTGTGTTTTGTTTTGTTTTGTTGAGAAAGAATGTTAAGTTGGGCAGGCAGGGAAGCTGAGAAGATCAGAAAGGACTTGGAGGAGGGAAGAATATGATATTTTTAGATAATTTTTAGATAATAAAAAGAAAAAAGTAATGGCCCACTGTTAACTAAATCTTATCACTAGTAGTGGGAACTATTGGGGCAACAATCAAGGAGGCATACTAACATATCCCATATGAGAGAAGATACACATGATGGGGTTGCCCCTGAGGATGCTCCACCCTCAGATCAGTTGCATGTGTTACCCATTGCAACGGTATGTAATTGCTTCTGTCCAACTCTTCTTTATTTCCGTCAGGTCCTTATTCATACATTTTTCCAAAGAAGATATACAAATTTTCAATAGTTACTGAGAAGATCCTTATTCTATGTAATCATCAGAGAACTATAAACCAAACTCCAATGAGATAATACCTCATCCCCATTGGAATGGCTGTGGTAAAAAGTCAAAGATAGTGAATACTGACAGAGATGTGGAGAGAATAAAGGAACATTTTCATTTTCTTGGTTGGGAGGTAAACAGTTTTGGCTATTATAAAAATTATTATATGGCTTCTTAAAATTAAAAATAGAACTAGTATATGATATGGTTGAACAATCCCACTTCTGAGTATATGTCAAAGCAATTAAGTCACTATCTTGAGCAGATACCTGCATTTCAATATTCACTGAAGCATAATGTGTAACTCCAAAATGGCCCAAGTGTTGTTAATAGAAACATGAGCACAGAAAAGGTTGGGGGTTGGGGAAAATGGCTCATCCTGTAAAGTTCTTCCATGCAAATGTGAGTATCTGAGCTCAGACCCCTAGCATCTATGTTAAATAATTAGGCACGGAATCACATGTCTGTTGACTCAGGCCAGTAAAGACAGGTATTCTCTGCAGTCTACCCAGATTGATGTGCTCTGGGTTCTGCTCACTGTCTCAAAGCTACCTTACGAAGCAGTTGAGGAGACACCCGACTTTGACATCTGGCCTCCATATGCCCATGCAAAGGTCTGCCCATACATCTACATAAGTACACAATCACATGAACTACAGGGTAACACACACACACACACACACACACACACACACACACACGGCGGGGGGGGGGAGAAAGAAAGAGAATTATAGGAATATGTAATATATGTGTCATGGAATTTTATTTGGCATTAGACTATAACTTTTTCATTTTGTAGCAATATAGATGAAGCTTGAGGAAATTGTGCTAAGTGAAATAAACCAGACACAGAGAGAACAATACTGCCCAAGTTCTTTCATCTATGAGAGCTAAAGAAGTTAAACTAACAGTAATAGAGAAAATGCAGGTTAACAGGGAACAGACCTGCAGTTGTAAAATGAGTTGGCACTAGGGATCCAGTGTAGAAAGATATTGCTAATATATACCTGAAATTCATCTTTAAATAGCAGATCTTAAGTGTTCTTATAACATCGAAAAGAGAGTGAGATAAGGGCTTCAGTAATTAGCTTGTATATGGCTATCAGTTATATCAGAATTTACACACCTCTAAAAATATAGCATTGTGCACCCTAAACATATATGCTGTTTATTCATCAATCATTTTAAATAAATTTGGTGTGTAGGGGAACTCAATGGGGTCACCCACATTACTATGCCACCTTTCTAGTCACCAAAACCTTTTGCTTTGCATGGGAGGAAAGATTTTTTTTTTCATGTGTGATTAGGTTAAGAACATTAAAAGGGTCAAGTCATTTGGGCAGAACCAAAAATTATAAAGAGTGTAGGGGGTCTTTGTAAATGGGAGAGGAGAGTAGGAGTCAAAGCAATTGAGAAGATGGAGGCAGAGGCAGAGTGGCAGACGAAGAGGAAACCAAAGATGCTGTGTTTTTTGCTTTAAAAGTGGAGGGAAAAGCCAGGAGCTACGAGTGATAACAGCTTGTAGAGACCAGAGGAGGCAAAAAGACTCTCCCTAACAGATTCTAAAATGAGTATAGTTCTGCCAATGGTTTGGTGTTAACCTGGTGAAAGCCATTTCCACTATATAAATACAAGAATCATTGGAAAAGAAATGTTGTTTGGTGAGATTGAACTCAGAACCTCACATATGCTAGAGGAGCACTTGACCAGTGAGTCATCCCCGAGCCCTCATGCTGCTATAAATCACTGGCTATGATCATATGTGTGGGACAATCAGAAGCCAACACTCTAAGGATAAATAAGGTTATAATGAAAAGTAGAAAAGCATGATGTAATGTGTGGAACAAAACAAAGGCGCTGTATATGGTGTTCGAAGGTCTTTCCTGACCTGCCAGCTCATGGAGCAATACATTCTAAGTGCGTTTTGATTTTAAATAAACAACTAAGCAGATGTATAAGGTGAGTATATAGAGAAATATTGGAGAGGATGAGTTCTATGGCATGGCTTTGTAAGAAAACGGTTTCTGTAGAAACAGAATACAGCAGGAAGGATCAGCATAGAGACTACAGAACAGGAAGCTATGTGGTAAAGGGGTAATGGCCTTTGAGCTACAGTAGGGAGCACCCAAGAGGGACATGATTTATGGAGAAATCGATCTTTATGAAGCTGATTGGGAGGAGATGCTGCTCTCAAGTCTCCTCAGGAAGTCCTGGCTAATGCTGGTCTGTTTAGAGCAGCACACAGGGAGCAAAGCACGTCTCCATGAGTGTTCGTCATATTACTAAGTTGGCAAATTCACTTCCTGTTCAAAATAATGGCATCTACTCCAGGGCTGGACAGCAAAATGCTTTTCCTTGACTCAGCAGGATCTGAGTGATAAAATAATGCCAGTCTTCTTGTGGGGTTAAGCCAGATACTAATGGGACCACAGGAGGTAAAAATAAAATAAAATGTCAAATAACCTTTTGAAATCCATTAAGAATGTGTAATAGTGGGGATTAACTTATTAGGTCATTTTAAGCCCAACAAACTATTAGAACAGTTATCTTTTTCTGTATTTGAGGATAAGGTATAATGTATTTGTACTACCTACTGAAAGTCACTCTACACGTTGAAGAGCATCTATCAGGAGACACGTGTGGGTCCCAGCTGACTAGGAGTGATGACTATACTGCTACCCCCTAGACAAGCTTAGTGTGTGGAAGCAACACAACCATCTCTCATTTTTCCTTCTCTTTCATTTCCTGTGTTCCTTCCCTCCTATCCTAGGCCCTGACTTCCACCCGACTCTGTCTTATTCCCAGAAGTGGGTGACTGTGGGAGCTAAGAGTGCTTGTCATGCACCCTACTGTCCATCAAAGCTGCAGGACCGGACAGCGCCCTTCCTCCTCCATCTCTAGAAAGTCAAGGCTGAACACATCCAGGGGAATCCCCAGAGGCTGCCATCATCATCTCAGACTCTGCAGTAACAGCTGCCCACTTTCCTTCTTCTCTGCTGTGTCACGTCCTCCTGGCTCTCCAGAACTGAAAATAACTTGTATGTTACGGTCTTTCCAGCACCAAATAAGAGTGTTTTCTCAGACCTGAGCTCAGCTTTCTCAGCCAAAACTTTTTCTTGTTTTTATTTTTTTATTGTTATTGAACCTTTCCTGGTTCCGGGTTCTTCTCTCCTTTTCTTTTTGTGCTCTACTCTCTCAGTCAGAATTGTTTGGAAATTTCTCCCACATAATTCAAGATAAAGCGCACATATCACCTCCTCTGAGATAGACCCCATGGCTCTTACTCTTCTTACAGTCAGAGTACCCTTTCTCTCATCCTGCGGCACTTGGAATATCCTTCTCTTTTGATATGTGACACTGTAATTACCTGTTTTTTTTCAGGGGGGAGAAGAGGCTTGACTATATTGGTTATAAATTTGGGGTTTAGATCTAGTTCTCAAGGCTTAAGTGATGGCTTTGTAATGTTTTGGCTGTGGCAAGATATTATCATATTAACAATATATAATATATTAACATTATTCTGTTATTTATATATTAATATGATTATTCTTGCTACAAAGTGTGTTTCCCAGTGTCATCACGCATAACAATGTGATGGATAATGGCAGCTGTATGGAGGGCCTAGCACACGGCAATTATTCAGCTAAGGAATCACAGTGTTGGCACCTCCATGGCTGAATGCATCTTGGGCCAAAGCTCTTTTCTTGGTGTCTTGTAGTCTCTGTTTTCCCTTCCCCCACTTCTTCTATCCTTCTCCAGACTTACTGTCTTCTCTTCCCCACACTACTGTTCACCTATGCGGCCTCTACCTCCCACGTCAGTTCTGAATGGTGGTAAATCGCACACATGTTTTTCTAGAAGAGATCACTCCATCTGATCAGCTCTTTCTTAACTAGTCACATTGCAACCCAACCTTTCTCTCAGAAAACTTCAATAATATTTTCAAAAAAAAAATCTTGTTTTTAAAAAGGTGATTTTTCAAGACAGGGTTTCTCTACGTAGCCCTGGTTGTCCTGGAACTCACTCTGTAGACCAGGCTAGCCTCAGACCTAAAGATTCCCTGGCCTTTACCTTCCAAATGTTGGGATAAAAGGTGTGTTCCACCACCACCCTGCTCAAAAAATCATCTTTAAAAGAGGTGGAGAACAGGTTATAAAATTCAATAGTCCTTTTGGGAAGGAATGGGCCATCAATTTGTTCTGCCCTCACTGGTGATGACTCCTAGTGGTAAATATGTGGAGAGCAAACCTTTATCTTAGTTGGAGAGCTTATTTGGGAGCAGACTAGAACAACAACTACAGTACATGGGCACACCTAATATTTCAGGGGTGTTAGAATGGTAGAAGTGGGAAGATAATGGTATCTCACCAACGTAAGTCACCGAAGTCACATAACTCTAGCAACGTGGGGAAGGCTCAGTGCAGATAAGTCAGAGAGAACAGTGTAGCTCTTGGCCAGGCCCTTGGCTTTTCCTTCCTTGCTTATTAGCAAGATTTGGAGGGAGAGGGAGAGTGAGAAGAATCAAATGGAAAGAGAGGTCATTTCAGGGTCATGCTCATAGATTCATGGGGTGCATACATAAAGTGAAATAAAGCTGGAGCATGGCTTTCTGCCATCCCAAGTGCCACAGTAGATCTCCACAGACAAAGGCTGGAAGCTTGCTGGCACGTGGTCACATCTCTGCTTTAAGTAACAAAAAATGTTAGTGTTTACTGTTCCCACGTTGTTAATTGCTGGAATGGGAAGTCCTCCAGTGTTTAACGTAGACCGTGGTAGAATGCCAACGCTATTGTGCTGGCTCAGGGTCTCCAGCAGAGTCATAAACGATGAACCTCTGCAGAGGTAATATGACTCTAGCTGTTTCTCGTGCCAGCAGGCAGCAGCAGAGGGAAGGATGAGGTTTGTAATATGTGCAAGGAGCAAAACTCCTCAGCAGGGAAGTGAGCAGACTGCAAGAAGAAATAATACAGGATGGGATTGGAAAGAGACAGGAAGGACAGATAGTAGAAGCCATGCGGAAGTGTCTGAGCCTTGTCCTCATCATCACTGGGAGAATGATGAGTGGGCGGTACTTGATTTTTCCATGCCCACTCCCACTGCACTGTGGAGAATGGGCTGGGCAGTGCAGAATATAAGCAGGGGAGGCAGCTATGAGGCCATTGCAACAATTGCCCATGCATGGTGTGCATGCAGGAGAGGGATACTCAAGACTGGCTGATGTCCTTTGAGTAGTGAGACAAATGAAATTTTCATGGAGAGACATCTGAACTGGATGATGAACTTATTCAGTGTCCGAGGAAGCAACTATGTGAGTGTGTGTGTGCTGGCTGTTCTCCACATTGGTGGCTGGAACAGACAACTCTTCAGTGGTTTTAGCAAGGGAAATTGATTTCTCAATCACTTAACAGTCCATCGTGGGTGATAATGGCACAACTGGACACTTCTCTATTTACTGATCCTGCATCCACCTATCAGAATACCTTCTAGGCTTTAAATGATCTTTAATTCACTCGGTAGAATGAATATTACTTAGGATTTAAGGCTTGCTTCCCCTCTCTTCCAGAAAGTACCACATAGCTACTCTCAGCTGCAGAAACATCTGAAAGGCATGTTACAGTCTGTGCACAGGGAAGGGACCTGTAAACAAAGCTGGACAAGAGAGCCAGACATACCAGAATGGAGAGTCGGGAAGCTAAGGAAGAAAGGAAGAAAAATGTCACCAACATCATTCTGTGAAGCATAGGGGAAGGCTAAGGAGAAATGTCCCAAGACAACAGCTCTGGGGATTGCAAAGCAAGCTGCAGTACATAGAGGACAGTGGGGGAGTCCGCAGCAGCAGCAGCAGCAGCAGCTCTTTTGGACACACAAGCAGTCAATGCACAGGAAATGGCTTACTCAAGAAACAGACCAAACTCATCATATTAATACTTAGAAATCTAAGAGTTTAGTTTTATAATGGGAGCTTTTTGCCAGGTAGCCTATATTTATCCATAGTATCCAAATCCAAATATTAGGAAACATGTGTATTGTACATGATTATTAATATATGACTATAGATAGCATCATAAATGATTCTGAAGAAATCACATTATTCAATTTGGGGGTAAACCATCTCTCCTCACCACATTGCTGACATCTGTGGCAAACACTGCTGCTGTAGCTTAGGACAGCTCTCCCCTTTATCACCAATGAGGAACGGTGATTTTGTTCAAATGCCCATCTTGACAGTGTGACCCAGGAATTTGGAATCAGGCCAGTCCCTATTTTTCTCCTTCTACTGTGAGACCAGAGGAATACTTACTGGAAAGCATAGAGATAGGTTGTTATAGTTTTAAAGGGGGACATGGGAGAAGCTGCATCTTTACATTCCTTGTGGAAGATGGAGCGTTGGCAGCCATCTTGTGAGTAGGAGAAGAGCCAGCGATAGGGCAAGCTGGTATGGCAAGATAATCACTGCACCTCCCTTCCTTAGGGAAAGAATATTTAAATTTTTTTTTTTTTTACAATTCTTATTGATTCAAGGACTTTTCTGTTAGTTTCAGCTAAAACTAATACACTTTCACATTTCCTTTCTGTATTTAACTATATGAACGACTTCTGTTTGTCCATTCACTCATTCATCTTTCCAGGCACTCATTCACTTACTTATCCCAGCCCCGCATTGCTTAGCTTACACCTTTGACCAGCTACTGGGGGCAAAATGGTGACTGAAACAGGTTGGGTTGACTTTGATTTTCATAGAGCTTTGTTTGTATGATACATGCTGCCCGTGAGAAAATAAAAGCATAGAAAATGAGTGATAATAACTATGCTCCTTTGGAATCCAAGTCAACTGTACATTTCTGTTTTTATAATAACTTTTAGCATATTCCTGGATCTATGTCTTGGGGGCGGAGGGAGCATTTGGATAAATAACCAGAGGAGGGTTAGGACAAAAAGGTGGACAGCAAACCAGCAAACACCACCATGAAAAACCAGGCAGTGAGAGCTTTACTGTGCTGCTGTTCTGTCATTTAACTTTTCAGGTGCTTCTCTGCCAGTCAGATCACACAGTTCAGTCACACACTAGAGAAGAAGTGGAGTATTCTTTCTAGAAGGAACAGCAAATGTTGGTGAAGATAAAACTTGAGAGACGCCTTACATGCTGGTTTGGAAGGCAAAGAGCTTGGGGGCTTAGGCTCACTCAAGGACCTTATGCTAATGAACAACCATCAGAAAAGGTTCCATGTATCCCCGCCGACACCCATGACTTCTGCAGAAGCATGCTGTAATCTGCAGGTCACAGGGATGGGTTTAATCCCTGAGAGATTGGTCACCCTGTCATTCCAGGCCTGCCTTTCAATGTCTCTGGTCTTGAGATAGAATATTACCCATAATAATATTACATGTAAGCAGACATGTGTAGAAATAATTGAAGGCTACATTTAAGTATATCTATGTTAAGTTAAGTAATACATTTTATAGCAATCAAATTAGAATAAGCTTTATATTCGTGAGACTATGTGGTGGTGATAGGGGCTTAAATTATTGGAACTTGTTAAGGAAACACAGCATGAAGACTATCTTATCTTAAATGCTGCAAACCCCAAAACTTCTGGAGCACAAACAGAACACATTAAAGGATTTAGATTTAATTTTTTCCCACTTTGTTGATTTTGATCAACAACTTGGAGGAAAAAAGACTTTATTTCAGCTTTCAACTCTCAGATCACTCCCCACTGAGGGAAGACAGGGCAAGAATTTGAGGCAGGAACCTGAAGGCAGGTACTGATGCAGACCATGGACCAGTGCTGCTGACTGGCTTGCTCCCCAAGGCTTTCTTGGTTTGCTTTCTCATATCACCCCAGGACCACCTCTCCAAGGGTAAGACCTCCCACAATGCACTGGGCCCTTCTAACCAATCACTAACAACGAAAACGCCCCCCACAGACTTGCCTACAGGACAACGTGAAGGAAGCAGTTTCTCAGTTGAGGTTCCGTCTTCCTGCATGACCCTCATGCACATTAAGGTGACAAAAAACTAGACACCACAGGGGTGTGGAGTGTATATTAGAGTTGGGCAATATGCCACTTAAGTTGCAACATGTACACGGTGCTGGAATTATGGCTTTGTGTTATAAGTTTGTGAATAATATTTGAGAGTGTATCAAGTCAGGTTACTCTAAAATAAGGTTAATTCATTTAATTTCAAAGAGCTAACTGTGCATTTAGAAGCATCTTATCTATGTTTGTGGCACCCACACAACCCTCATAGTGATATGATTGAGGCAATAGGGTGCATCACATTTAAATTATTCTTTAAAATTAAACACATTGAACTAATTTTATAGCTTAACTTATACATGATCAAACATGAAAAATTATTATTGTTAAGAGACAAATTAACTAAGTAAATGTAACAACCTAAAACATACAAATTAGGCAGCATTGACTTGAGAAGAGATGCTAAGGGCTCCACTCTGAAGTCAGTCAGGGAGTGGAACAGAGCAGATGCACCTGGTTGCCCACAGGCCTGCATTCATCTTGTTTGGCCATGATTTGGTCAGTTGACTGCCAGTGATTGGTAGAGCCTTTGCTATTTGTATTTTTGGTTATGTGTTCTGTTTATCTGTTTATATCTATGATTATAATGGTTGACTTAAAAGTCTTTTTAAAAAACGTTTTTATTTTAATTAAAATAATTTAACTTTTTTTTTCCTCTCCCGAACTCCTCCCATGTCCCACCACCATCCTCAAACTCCCTCTCAACTTCATGGCTGCTTATTAATTTGAATATAGCTGAGTCCATTTAGTGTTACTCATATGTCAATGACTTCTGGGCTGAATATTGGACTTGATATTGGATAACAAATTAGGGGACTCATCCTTGGGAAAGGCTAATTCTCCGTCTCTCAGCACTCTTTAAGTTGCTCTTTGTCTATGGCTGTGCCCCCTCCCTTGAGATTTCTCCCTTTCACGTTAGCATAGCTAATGATATTGTCAATGTTGAGGTCTTGTTTAAGCAGCCATACTGCTGGGAAATCATGGGTAGAGCTTTCCTGTCATTTCTAGGAGACACAATCTCACAGCATGCTTCTTGATCCACTGGCGCTTTAACCATTCAGTCCCCTCTTCCACCACGTTCCCTGAGCCCTGGGTAGAGGAGTTGTTTGTAGCTGTAGCTGTTGGGCCTGGCATTACACAAGCAATGGACCTCTGCATCTTGACTGGCTGTGATTTTCTGTGATGGTCTTCATCTTCTGCAAAGAAACGTTTCTTTGATACAGGGTGAGAGCTACACCTATCGATGGGTAAGTTTTAGAATGAGTTAGAGGTGATGCTGTTCTAGTAAATAGGTGGAACTAAGGTCTTCTTCAAGATCTATGACCTCACCAGCCCCAGGCAGCCAGCTAGGTTTAGAGTCCCAGATGTGTTTTGCCTCGTGTTGAGTAGGTCTTAAGTTCAAGAAGATAGCTGTTGGTTACCATCAAGTTGTAAGTGTCACCATTACATAAACCTTAAGACTATCTTGCCACAGTGGTCTTAAGTCCTAGGGGAAGAGCCTATAAATATTGTTTTTTTACATGTTCATGTTGTTCTAAATATTATTTTTATATTCATTTATTTTTGTTGCTCTCATTCTTGATCAGAAAGGCTTCTTACTGCACTGTATAGTTGCTAATGCAGAAGAGGTTCGTTATCACGCAAAAGGCTGAGAAGAAGAGATGGTGAGTTCTCAGTGGAACATCTGTGTCAACCTCCTGTCCCCAAGGCTCAGGAAAGATCTCAGGGGAAGGGCTAGAAAGAATGTAATGGCTGGATGATATAGAGGAGGACCATGAAAAATTGCCTTCTGAACTTGACATGGCTGCTGCATGTACAAACTTGAACTAGCTGTGGTTACAAGATCAAGCCAGTTAAAAATCCCAACACAGTGTGGGAAAGGTGCTTCCATGGCCTTACCCTGAGCGGCTATTGGCAGCTGGCCTACTAATCCCCATATAGAGCTCTCAGCTACTCTTCCTGCACCAGGTTTTCCTGCACCCCGCCATGATTTCCACCATGATAGTGGACTAAGCCTCTGAAACTGTAAGCCAGCCCCAAACAAATTCTTCCTTTTATGAGTTTCTGTGCTCATGGTGTCTCTTCACAGCAATAGAACACTGACCAAGAAAGCATTGATGAATTTTTAAAAGAATAAACAAAAATTATTAAAAATAGTCAACATTTAATAAATATAATAACAGCTGGGGTAGGGTAAGGTGGCACACACCTTTAATTCCAGCACTAGGGAGGCAAGAGGCAGGTGGATTGCTGTGAGTTCGAGGCCAGCGTGGTCTACAAAGCAAGTCCAGGACAGCCAAGACTACATAGAGAAACCCTGACTCAGAAAACCAAAAAAGAAAAAACGAAAGAAAGAAATATAATAGCAATACCAATGAACATATTCTGCAGAATCAGTTCTTTTTTTCCTAAAAGAAATGTTACTAATTTTAAGATTTATCAAATGGCCCATGTATTTTCTTTATTGAGGAGTTATTCTGTACTAGGGTCTGGTTTTTTGTTTGTTTGTTTTTGTTTTTGTTTCATTTTGTTTTGTTTGTTTGTTTTATCAAGACAGGGTTTCTCTGTGTAGCCTTAGCTGTACTGGACTAGCTTTGTAGACCAGGCCTGCCTCAAACTCTAGGGTCTGTTTTAGATGCTGGGTATGCACCAGTGAGTGAAACCAAGTTTGTGCTTTTAAGAAAAGAAATCACACTTTAATAATAATACATAACAATTGGGGAGACTTGCTGGCTGAAGCCTGATATTTGAGCTCCAAGGTCCACCCAGCAGATAGATCTGTATTTCAGACCTTCATGTACACAGGTCAATAAGTTCAGTTTTATTTTCCCTTAAACTAACTGGAATTGGTCTTATGCTGCACACAATCAAGAGAGCTTGATATATGAAATTTAGCTGACATAAATGTAAAATATATCTAATTTTAAGTTGCAAATGATACAAATTCTTTCCTGAGATTAATTGCAATGGACTATTAGTTTGGTCTGTCCACTGCCTGTGTGGGTTGATTTGAACCAAGAGTTATCATGTTTTACCTGCAAATTTTGTCTCTACTGGCTCCTTTCTGATAGGCAATATCTTACAAGGGAGAATTCCCTGACTTTCAAACTATTTTATTTTATTAATTTTTAAATTAAGCTCTATTATTTTGTTACATTTTGAAATCATGTGGAATATAAGATACACAACACATTTGGCGCTAATAAAATGATGTAACTACCTTCTGCAAAAGTCTCTGATAGTTCATGTGCATTCAGGCACCTCCCTTGAAAGACAGACAGCACCCCCAGCACTTCAGCTGTCTCTTCTGAAGTTATGTGCACACTTTTAAATGAAGGGCTTTAGTTGTTATTTCTCAGTTGCTAACTGTAGGCATAATTAGTGGCTTTCTTTTGGTAGGAGAGCATTGCAGCCTTATGCAACTTCGTTTCTATGACTTTTAGGCTGACCTCCTAAATGTAGCCACAGCACTGCTATCCAACAGGCAGGATTTGGATTTGTTTGCTATCAGTGACTGCTCCAAGTATGTTTTACGTGTTTAGTTTTCAACATGGACCTGTTTTATTCTTCTGACAGTTGTGTGACAAGACACTGCCAACTGCACAGTTTATAAGGCTGGCACTTGGTTCTCATAATTCTAAAGGCTTTAAAGGTCCATGATACAGGAGTGGCAGGGTCCTGTTTGTAGTTATGGTTGGTGCCTGAGATTATGTCTTTGCATATCGGGCAGGATAACCAACTCTCTAGGCTCTCTCAGCCCTTAATTCCTGGGCCTGAGGGTTTTT
>OU015743.1:49700244-49719511 GCA_907169655.1 Acomys percivali | reverse complement strand
ACACACACACACACACCTACCACCCACCACCACCATCAACAACAATAACAATAACAACAGCAACAAACAAGGCAAAACAAAACAAAACATGGTGAGCATTTCCAGCATAAACTCTCTCATGGGTCTATCTTCGTTTCTTGCCATGTGATGCCAGCGATGGCAGGCCTGCCTGGAAGGAATGTCCGCAGCCTTCATCGCCTGTTGAACAGGGCGAACTGGGCGCTGGCTGGTGAATCCAGGCCAGGTCTGTGTGAAAGCATGGGCCCCGCGCCTGCAGGTGAGCTGGCAGAAAGGCATGGGGGCGCCCTAGGACAACTAACAGATGCTGCTTGATGAGTGCAGGGGACTTGCTCTGAACAGGTGTCACTGGGGACTTGGTTTTCCCTGAGCAGGTGGTGTGCTTCAGGCCTGTATGCCAGGTGTAGAGTTTTAAAAAGGCTTCTGAAGCCAAGGGTGATGTGTCCTACTGGTGACACGGGAGATAAAGCCTAGCAAAACCCTCATCCTGCCTCTGCGTACTGATTAATACCAGCTGCTTTCTTCCCTTAGAGCATCCTTACAAATAGCTCCATAGCCCAAAGCTCGGCCAGTGCTATTTAAAATTAGAAAGCAGAAAACTACTCACAAATTAGTGCCATGACAGCTAGGGAACAAAAATTGGCCGACGTAAAGATGCAACACAATTTCCCCCTTGCTGCTTTCCCAAATAAATACAATTTTCTCTTTAATAACTTCCACTGAAGAACTTTGGTCATTTTTCTTTTTCTTTCTTTCTTTCTTTCTTTCTTTCTTTCTTTCTTTCTTTCTTTCTTTCTTTTCTTCTTTTTGTTGACTTTTTGAGACAGGATTTCTCTGTGTAGCCTTGTACTCACATTGTAGACCAGGCTGGCCTCGAACTCACAGGGATCCACCTGCCTCTGCCTCCTGAGGGCTGGGTCTAAAGGCGAGCGCCACCACAGCCCTGCTTGTCATTTTTTCTTAATTTTCATGTTTCCCTCATTGCTTGCCTAGGGCTCTGCAGCCCCTCTCTTCACCCCTTCTGAGCTCCTGGATAGATGTTCTAATAAAAACACCTCAACTCAAAAATGACAAAATTCTTTTCTTGCCTGCCAATGGAAATCCATTGCTTCAAGAAAGGCAGGCGGTGTGGGCAAGCAGCAGGAACTGGGACTCATCGGCTGAGCTTAAGTCACTGCAAGCTTGCACTAAAGCTCTTCCAAGGCACACACAGCCTGTGGAAAACCCTTCCTTGTCTTTTCTGGCTTGTGAGCTTTTCAGAGCATGGCCTCCTTACTCCAAGCCCGCACATGGAACTGTGGCTTCTCACTCAGAATGCCAGCATAAGGCCTTATGGGACTTCACAGTGGTCCTCAAAGACACTGTTTGCTTTTGCGCTTGTAGCTCTAGGCACCATCCACTCATCATTACAAAGAAGCAGCTCACAAGAGAACTGAAGTTACTATATCTTGCTCCAAGAAAATACTTTCTTGGAATTGAACTGTCAGTTTTCAGTTGCTTTATAGTGAATATCCACAGTTTCAGAGTCCGTAAGGAGCGGTTTGAGGAACTTGCCTTGCTGCTTGCGGACACACTCCAAAAGGTGACCCAGACGCGAGGAGCAAAGGGAGTCTCTGTCGAGCATAAAATACCAAGTTTGTTTGTTCCAGAATCAGAAAGGCATCTGTCTACTTGTGAAATGACAATTTAACAGGAGGAAGACGCTGCCAGGCTTCCTGCTTCTGGCTGAAGGGAGTTTACTTTCCCCACAGCCATAAATTCCAGGTTGAGTGTTTGATAATACCACCAATCCGAGGTTTTAGGATCTAAGCAACACTCACACGGTGCTGGGGGGGGGGGGGGGGGGAGGACGAGGTGAGGGGCCTCTTTTCAAAGAACCATGAACTCGAAGCTGAACTCTGAAGGGAGCTGTAACAGAGAGGCGGCACGTCTGTTTGGAGACAGTCTGCTGTGGGCTAACAGGTGACAACTCCTTTGATAGCACTAAGCAGGCTTAGCGTGTCCCGGATGCACAGAGAATGCTCCCAAGAGACATTTAGTTAAAAAGGAAAAAAAAGCCTGAGTTTTAGAATGGAGAAGGAACGCTTGCAGCTTGGCTTTCTCTCTAACCTACTTCGCTTGAGCGGAGTGGAAAGTTCCGCTCTGATTCTATCAAGGGTGACGGAATGCTTTGATTCTGGACTCGTCTTCAGGATTCCTGCTGCCTCATCTCTCATGTCTGGGACCTGCTAATGCTCCTCAGTCCCAAGGCAGGAATCAGCATTGATATTCATGTCAATGGAAATCAAGCGGCTAGATGAGACGTGGGAGCCTGTTTTTTCACATTTCAGTTTTCTGAGCTACGGAAAATACACAAAATAAACACATAAAACACAAGTACTAGACCACAGTTGACACAGATAACCCCGCAGTAAGAACTTATTAACGACCTGCACAGTAAGCAGAATAAATAGAAATTACTGCACATTCTAATTATGGTTGTGATGTTCCTTAAGTGAAGTGTACCCCTTGTCCCTGAGAGTCTACCACCTGGGAAACATCTTGCTTTTGCAGTGAACTCTGAGACATCAAACATCTCTCTTATTTTTTACTTTTAAAAATGGCTTGTCAAATGAATCTCTAGAATAGCGGCAGGGTTGGGGTGGGGGGAAGGCTAATCACTTTCAAAACAACGTGTTCCACTCTGTGAGACTGACAGCACTAGACTGTTGTGAAGAAAGTATTCCAGTGTAATACTTAGAGTCATTGGTCTTCCCAGCAATGAGTGTCTTTGCCGCCTGCAGTACTCTCAGGATATGTGTGTGGCAGGGTGTTAGCTATGGGGTCAGCAACTGTGTGTGGATTCACTTCATCGGTGAAAACAAAGGTACTACCATTTTCTAAGCAGCAGCTACCCTGGAGCCTGGACACAACTTTATAACCCGTGAGCTCTGTGTTGGGAGCATGATTGGAAGTAGGCCCTGGGAGATGGTTTTCAGTATACTGTTGATGAAGCCCATTTGGAACTTTCTGGAACGTTCCCATTTTTTCTCTTGTAGGTGCTGAAGAGGAGTCGGTGGAGATTCACTCACGAGAGGTAACGCTGTTGTGTAACTCTGCAGAGCCAACTAACTTCAGGTGTCTCACTGCTGTTCCTAAGCCAGCTCCTGGGGCCATTTAGCCCATTCAAATGGATGCTCAGTTAGCCAGAGGCACTTGGGATGCTCTCTCTTTTTATTAGACTACCCCCTTGGCCCTGATGGTTTACAAAATTTTAAAAAGGCCATTTCAAACTTCCTCAATGGTTTGCATCACAGTTTTATTTCACATTTAAAACATGAAGATCTAACTCTTTTCTTGACTTCCTGTTGTAACCCTAACACTACTGAAACTCAATATACATATATATGTAAAAGCCAATACAAGATATATTCTGAAATCAGGTTCAATGGAGAGGAGGGACCCATAATGCGTGGACTCCCCAAAGCAGAGTGGGACAGACTGTTTTAAGTTTGGGGTCTGTGAAGGAGTTTGAACGTTTTCTGGGCAGTGAAGAGCCTTTTGAAGACTGTTAGGCAGCCGGCTAACGGCCCCATCTGTGTTGCAGATATAACTTTGGCAGTAACGTGGCAGGCAGGAGAACTAAAAATAGGAATGTGAGTAATGTGCTCATCACTTTCACCCTATTTGCACAGTAACCCAGTTGTTTCCCTTTGTCTCGACATGTATCCTTTTTGTGCTGGAAAATCTCCAGGCCCAAAGTGGCGGCTGCTTGTGCTCTGGGAACAGTTTTGCTATAATGAGAAGGGAGAAAGTGTCCACTAGCCATGGCATTATGCTATGTGCCATACAAGGGTCATATTCATTAGTATGAAATAATTAAACAGAAGTAATTGACCATATAAATTGAACTGCAAAACTTATACAGTCTTAGAAAGAGAGTTACAAAATAGCACAGCTAAGTAACATAGGAAATCTAGGTTATAAACCACCCAACAACACCCCTGGTCAGTAGGGTATGCCAACTAATGTGGGGAAAATGATCACCAAATTCTCAGAAATAACAAGGATAAACACCTATAATCTAGCTTGATAATATTAGACCCCTTGCAAAATGACATCATCTCGAAGTCAAGGGCATGGTGGTGTGTCTCAAGACCCTACTATGTGCCAGATGCTATTCTACCATGAGTAGTCTGTAGGATGCTCATAGCTTCTTGGGCTCCTGTTCTCTGCTGCTTTGCACATGAAAGTGAAGTCTAAGGTGCATAACTTCCCTTGTGTCTCATAAGAAATCCTGATAGAGATGGAGTCAAGCTAGGCCTTCTAGCCCCAAGCACACCTAGCCATTATTTCTCAATCCACCACAGAGCTAACTTCTGCTTGGAAAATTCTCCTACAATCATCAGATTGTAAGACTTGAGCCTAGAATCCAGCGAGAAGGAGGGGAGGTAAAGGAAAGGTGAAGACCATGGGCAAATGTGGAATCCTTTATTGTCTCAGGGGAAGGCACCTGCTTGGTCTCAAGAACATATTTATATAAATTCAGGTGAAATTCAGGTGCTTTGCCAGAAATGGCTATAGAATGGATTATATCACAGTCATATTTCCTAATTCATGATTCCCCAGGAATCCTTGAGCGCCATCTTTAGCTGGCTCATTCCATGTTGTCTAAACCTTTATGTGACTCTTAGAGCCTCTCACTTCCTTCAAATACAAGTCTTCTCTGCTTTTCTTTGCAGTGAAAGAGAAGATATCAATGAAACCAGGTTCCTATTGGGATGTCACAAAAAATTATGTTGGATTTTGCTTAGTAAAGAATTAATTTAAACTCTGGATTTTGATAGTGATGAATTTAGAATCTGACTCAGTGTTGTTATGACCTGAGTGGCTAAAAAGTAAAGAAAATGCATGTGGCTAGAAATCCCAACTCCACATGTCTGTAGAGGCTGTAGCTAGCACAGGATTTTGTTCTGTATCGGGTGTTGCAGAGCAGTGGTTCTCAGCCCTCCTAATGCTGCAACTCTTTAATACTGTTCCTCAATGCATTAGTGATCCCCAATCATAAAATTATTTCCATTGTTACTTCACAACTATAATTTTGCTGCTGTTTAATACAAATATCTGTGCTTTCTGATGTTCTTTTTTTAAAATTTTTTATTAATTTATTCATATTACATCTCAGTTGTTAGCCCATCCCTTGTATCCTCCCATTCCTCCCTCCATCCCGCTTCCTCCCCTACTCCCCTCCCCTATGTCTGTGACTGAGGGGGACCTCCTCCCCCTGTATACGCTCATAGGGTATCAAGTCTCTTCTTGGTGACCTATTATCCTTCCTCTGAGTGCCACCAGGCATCCCCATCCAAGGGACATGGTCAAATATGGAGCACCAGAGTTTGTGTGAAAGTCAGATCTCCTTCTCCACTAAACGGTGGAGAATGTCCTGTCCATAAGCTAGTCTGGGTAGGGGTTCGAAGTTTACTGCTTATATTTTCCTTGGCTGGTGCCATAGTTTGAGGAGGACCCCAGGGCCCAGACCCACCTGTAGTTTTCCAGAACCCACTGGATCCTTCTATTTCCTCATTCTCCCAGGCTTCTCATACCTAAGGTGTGAGAAGCTTTCTGATGTTCTTAGGTGACCCCTGTGTAAGAGTCATTTAGTTGCCAAAGGGGTCGTGACCCACAGGTTGAGAACTGCTGTCCTAGAGTTTATTATGACAGCATTGAAAATGTACTTCTCCCAGGGAAGCGCGTGCTTAGGCTCACGCTTCCTGCTTTGTTCCTAGACCGTGTGCCACTCAGTAAGAGCACAAGAAAGTCTAGTCTGTGCTCCCTGGCACTGCCCTTCAGCTACGTCTCCACAGGAACAGATCCTGGCAGCTCTCGAGGGGTTTGACTTGGTAATGTTCAGTTATTCTAATCAACTGAGAGAAACAGGAATGCTAAAAAGCCTGAGCCGTTCTGATAAATCCCATAAAAGTTCAAGAATGATATTTGAAGAGGTTGCACATTAATAATAGTAATTTTGTCGGCATCGTCAAAGGAGGGGCTCTCCTGATCACGACAACCCCATTTGGTGCCTGACTTCATGGACTGAGATGACTAAGTGGCATCTGTGAAGAAGCCAACTGAGTCTGCATGGGTACACTGGATTCAGAGACATCGACTTGAAGGACTTCAGAGATGTGCTCCATGTCCTTCTCCTCCCCTCCCTCCCTTCCCCTCTGCCCAACAACAGGAGCATGGCTACTGAGGCCCCTCTGGGGTTCATGAACTCCACTCCCTCTGGGATCAGTCTGATATCAATAAGTAGTGCAGGCCTTTCTCTTTCCTTTTCTCTGTTCTTTTCAGAGCCCTTAGTTCCCCTTGATAGTGATATATAAATTTATTTACTTTAGCGGAGATTTGGGTTTAGGGAACCATTTCTTTACTGTGATGAAAATCCAGGAAAGCTGCACTCTTCACTGCCCCCTGCTGGCACATCTCCTCTCAACAAGTCTATCTTCGCAGGCTTTATTTAATGCTTAGTACAAAATTCATTGCTCATTTTTGTGCTTGGAGTTGTCAGTAATAGGAAAAAAGTTAAATTAGACTCCCTTGTAGCTACCAAAAAGTTTCTAAATTATATTTTTATTGCTTTGTTTGGTTTTGGGGGCTGTGTCCCTTATATTTTGTACTGGCAAGGGTGTCTAATGACTGAAAAAGCTTAAAGTGTCACTGCAGGACACCACATTATCCAGGAAAGGGGACAGTTTCCTTTATTTTGACCATCAGAAAAAGTCCTGCACATTCTACTGATGTTGAGGACAACTGTGGTCAGAAGGGGACTATTACACCAGAAAACTTCAGGCTTATGCCCAGAGCTGGGGGATGGGACAGTGCCCCAGACCTATTGCTACTTAATAAAGAGTAAGTAAAAAGGATGTGGAAAGCCCAGGGCTTCATGGTGTCTCGGGACAGAATCCCACAGAGAAGAAAGTAGCCAACAAGGACCAATATATTAAGTATTTCATAGGGGTTCAGCCCTATTCGGGGATTTGGTCTTGCCTGATCCCTCAGCCAATTACGACGCATAACAGCATGATTGGCTAGTGCAGGTATTTGCTCACTCTCTGGCAAGAGCCTAGAAAGCACTCTGTAAATGATATGTCCCTCTGGGCCACAGGGTTGAGGAAGAAGATGTTTTCACCGGGGAAGAGGAGATTAATGGGTACACATAACACATTCTTGTGCCCCTCAGCAGAGAGCTGGGCTTTCCCAGCAACACTGTGAGAATTGCATGAGATTGGTTTCTCAATGCATTTAACAGTTTGCATCATTTAGACACTGGCTGACAGAGCACAGAGCACTGTTCTTTCTGTGATATATGCTTCTTAGGATATGACAAAATTTCAGTCCTAGCACAATGTTCTACCACATTGCTCTTTCCCACAGCACACAAAGCATTCCTCATGCGATGGACACGCTGGATTATCATGTCTTCCTTTAAAAGCCCTTGTTGTCTGGGAAGAATTACGGACATCGTGTCATCTCCCATTATTCAAACCCCAAGATCCTAGCTCAGTGCTTTGGGGTAAAACCTAGAAACCATGTTTTTTAAAAAATCTGACTCAGATAATTATCACAATATCAGCTACTTTTTGGAAACATTTTAGAAAGACACACCTTTTCCCTCTCACCAAGACATTCATAACCCAGTATAGAGATGGATGGGACCATGCTCTGCTCAGCAAGGGACAGACATTTGATAACACCTGGGCCTTTGATGTGAGGTACTTAGAAAGTTCTCATTTGACAGCAGCCAGAGTTTTCCAGCACACCACAGGATTACTCTGGCTGTTAGTGGAAACAGAACTAGAGGGCATTGGAGATGGTCTAGGCCAGGTCTACTCACATCTCTTTGTCCAAGAAGAGACCTGTGACCTGTCCAAGGATCTCACTTGGTTTAGAAACAAGGCTTATTTGCTTCTTATATTTCTAAGGAAGATTCCTTTTCCCTCTAGGTCCCAAATGATACAATCGAGTCACAGGGTGTCACAATAGAGCTATGCTTTTTGTCCCACTGAGGGAATTAAAGAGGTCAGGAGAAGGCCTGGTTCATGCTACAGTGTTGCCCATGGGGGGTGTGCTTTCCTTACAAACAAGCTGGCACACCATAGGTGACCCCACTGCTGTCACTACAGAGTGCCAGGCCTAGTTCTTAGACTTTCCTGATGGCTGGAAGAATTCCACCTTCATGGACACAGCAGGACAGGAGGAGAGGGACAATGACAGGTCAGCACCATCTAAAAAGTTAGAAAGTATCACTTGACATTGAATGTAGTGGAGATTAAAAGGCAACGTAGTATTTGACTCTATTCTTTGTTGAAAATTGTGGGTTTTTTTCATTTATTTAAATAAAGGGAAAAACCATCAAGTAGTTCTGAACTGAAGAAGGTACAGCACTGACAGGTGCCATCCAGGCCCCTGAAGTTGACTGAACCTTTTCCTACCCTTTGGTGAGGTCACTGGAAGATACTGCACTGATGAGATGAAAGTACTGAAGGCCAACTATAAAGCTCTCTCCCACAAGTACATCTAAATGTGAGCGGCTAGCATCAGAAATAGCATGCTTATAATATCAGGCAATGACGAACTAAAACCACTCATTTTCAAGTTAACTGGCATCCAAGACTGTGTTTTAAGGTTTTAAATCTATACATTCAAGAAGACCCAGTATCTCTTCACAGTTGACTAACACACACACACACACACACACACACACACACACACACACACACACACGGACTTGCACAGACATGCACACATGTTTACACATGCATGCACCCCCCACCCACACATGCATGCACGCACACAACTTCAGCCTCTTAGTAAGCCTGTAAGTAAGTGCTTGTTGGGTGGTATATCTAATATTTAGGTTTGTACTGAACAGTTTTTTTTTCAGTTTTCTTTTTTTTTAAATTTTAACTTTAAAAAAATTATTCTTGTTACATCTCAATGGTTATCCCATCCCTTGTATCCTCCCATTCTCCCCTCCCTCCCATTTTCCCCTTATTCCCCTCCCCTATGTCTGTTCCTGAGGGGGATTACCTCCCCCTGTATATGCTCATAGGGTATCAAGTCTCTTCTTGGTAACCTGCTGTCCTTCCTCTGAGTGCCACCAGGTCTCCTCCTCCAGTGGACATGGTCAAATGTGAGGCACCAGAGTACGTGAGAAAGTCATATCCTGCTCTCCACTCAAGTGTTGAAACTGTTCTGACCATTGGCTAGATCTGGGTAGGGGTTTAAAGTTTACCGCCTATATTGTCCTTGGCTGGTGCCTTAGTTTGAGCGGGACCCCTTGGCCCAAATCTGCCTATCATAATATTCTACTTGTAGGTTTCTAGGACTCACTGGATCCTTCTACTTTGCTATTCTCCCATGCTTCTCTCATCTAGAGTCCCAATAGGATGTCCTCCCTTCTGTCCCAGTTTCCTGGTAAGTGAAGGCTTTCGCGGGACATGCCCCTTGGGCTAGTATGCAGATATAAGTGAGTATATACTATTTGAGTCTTTCTGCTTCTGGGTTAACTCACACATTATGATCATTTCTAGCTCAATCCATTTATCCACAAATTTCGGGAAGTCCTTGTTTTTAATAGCTGAGTAGTATTCCATAGTGATATGTACCACAGTTTCTTTATCCATTCTTCTACTGAGGGACATTAGGCTGTTTACATGATCTGGCTATTATGAATAAGGCTGCTATGAACATAGTTGAGCAAATGTTCTTGTTGTGTGCTGGATCATCTTCTGGGTATATTCCAAGGAGTGGAATAGCTGGGTCTTGAGGAAGCCCTATTCCCAGTTTTCTGAGATAGTGCCAGATATATTTCCAAAGTGGCTGTACTAGTTTGCATTCCCACCAGCAATGAAGGAGTGTTCCTCTCTCTCCACATCTTCGCCAGCATGTGGTGTCACTTGAGTTTTTGATCTTAGCCATTCTGATGGATATTAGATGGAATCTCAGAGTTGTTTTGATTTGCATTTCCCTGATGACTAAGGAGGTTGAGCATTTCTTTAAGTGTTTCTCAGCCATTTGATATTCCTCTGTTGAGAATTCTCTGTTTAGTTCCGAGCCTCATTTCTCAATTGGGTTATTTGGTTTGGTGGTGTTTAATTCCTT
Organism: Acomys percivali; assembly: GCA_907169655.1. Lineage (NCBI taxonomy): Eukaryota > Metazoa > Chordata > Mammalia > Rodentia > Muridae > Acomys > Acomys percivali. The sequence goes on along the minus strand of OU015743.1, from coordinate 49,709,350 downwards.
GAGTTCTTTATATATTAGACCTTTGTCAGATGTAGGGTTGGTGAAGATCTTTTCCCAGTCTGTAGGCTGTCGCTTTGTTCTCTTGACAGTGTCTCCAGCCTTACAGAAGCTTCTCAGCCTCATGAGGTCCCATTTATTAATTGTTGACAGTAAGGTCTGGGCTGTTGGTGTTCTGTTCAGGAAGTTGTCTCCTGTGCCAATATGTTCCAGGCTCTTCTCCACTTTTTCTTCTAAGTGACTTAGTGTCTCTGGTTTTATGTTGAGGTCTTTAATCCACTTGGATTTGAGTTTTGTGCAAGGTGACAAATATGGGTCCAGTTGCATTTTTTTACACATAGACTTCCAGTTAGACCAGCACCATTTGTTGAAGATGCTATTCTTTTTCCATTGAATGAATTTGGATTCTTTGTCAAAAATCAAGTGACCATATCTGTGTGGATTCATATCTGGGTCTTCGATTCTATTCCACTGATCAACCAGCCTGTTGCTGTGCCAGTACCATGCTGTTTTAATTACTATTGCTTTATAGTACAGTTTGAGATCCGGTATGGAGATTCCTCTGGAGCACCTTTTATTGTATAAGATTGTTTTAGCTATTCTGGGTTTTTTGTTTTTCCATATGAAGTTCAGAATTGAACTTTCAATGTCTTTAAAAAATTGTGTAGGTATTTTGACAGGGATTGCATTGAATCTGAGGATTGCTTTGGTAGGATGGCCATTTTTACTATGTTAATTCTCCCGATCCATGAGCAAGAAAGATCATTCCATCTTTTCATGTCATCTTCAATCTCTTTCTTCAGAGTTTTGAAATCTTTTTCAAACAAGTCCTTCACTTGCTTAGTTAGAGTAACTCCTAAATATTTTATATTGCTTGTGGCTAATGTGAAGGGTGTGGCTTTCCTAATTTCTTCCTCTGCAAGCTTGTCATTTGTGTATAGGAAGGCTACAGACTTTTTTGAGTTAATTTTGTATCCAGCCAATTTGCTGAAAGTGTTTATTAGCTGTAGAAGTTCTCTGGTGGAATTTTGAGGGTCACTTATGTACACTATCATATCATCTGCAAATAGGGATAATTTGACTTCCTCCTTTCCCATTTGGATACCCTTGATCTCCTTTTGTTGTCTTATTGCTCTGGCTAGAACTTTGAGTACTATATTGAAGAGATATGGAGAGAGTGGGCAGCCTTGCCTTGTTTCCGATTTTAGAGGAATTTCCTTGAGTATCTCACCATTTAATTTGATTTTGGCTATTGGCTTGCTGTATATAGCCTTTATTATGTTGAGGAAAGTGCCTTGTATCCCCGATCTCTCTAAAACTTTAAACATGAATGGGTATTGGAATGGGTTTATTCAATAAAAACGTCTATAAGAATTCAAACAGCAACCTAAGCTAGCCTGAAATACTGGGTTTGATGTAGAGCCAAACAGTTAGCTCTGTGATAGATATGCTTAGGTTATCAGTCATAGATATATTCTTCAGAGTCATTGAAACTGAGCAGAACTAATCATTTTCTGTTTTTATTGAAGAAATGACATTAAAAGTATTAGATATTTTTTCCTAAATCACACAAAATCTCCAGAACTATTTTTCTGTTCGGGGACAATGCTGAAGTGAATAGTCTTAAGCGTTCCTGCTGGTGATCTGAGGGAAGGCTGTGGAATTCAGTGCTAAGGCTCTACAAGGGCAACTATCTTGTTCCTGTTCTTATTGTAATGTAGTAAGGTACAGTTTGGAAAAGCTGGAGGGATAACAAGTCTATGACAAATACAAAGTCAATGACTTGAATAACTTTGAATTTCTCAGGTCCAGTGATTGAAGTTCTAGCTAAGCCTATGGAAGTACCAATATAATCCTAAACAATGCTGTTCCTTAAAAGCTGCGGGGCAACCACAGGGTTTCAAACACATTCAGACACTAAGGGATGCCCATCCCTCCCATCTCCAAGGCCTAGATCTGCTGTGGTTGAGGGGTCTGTGACCAGAGGTGGCGCTTTCTTCTTCCCCACCATGAGTTCCGATGCGGACTGGTGTGTCCGTGAGACACAGCGCTGCCAGCTTGATCAATCACAAGCCATTATTCATTCTTCCCTTAAAGTTCTTGAGGAGCCATGCTTGGCGCTAGAGGGCCAAAGACGAATATGGGTGTACGCAGTGCACAGTTGAAGATCAAACGCAACTGGCTCATAATTATGAAAGGCTGAGCAATTCCACTAGAAAGTGCTACGTTCGCGCCTACTCACGTGCACTCAAGTTTAATAATGACTTCCTCAGGACTCAAGTGGAAAACTCCATCGTGCATAGGTGTCTGTGGTTGAAAACTGAACGAGGCAGTGATTGTAGGAAGCTGCACTCAGACATGGGGAAGGATGCTTTGGAGATGGAGGCACTGCAGAGTGAAGGCTTGACACAGCCTTGGGCATCTAGGAAGCCATTGAAGACAATGAGGATCGCGAGGAGGAGTCAGCGGGACAGGAAAGTACCAACTTCACACGTTTAACAAAGATTGCCCAGGCTCAGGCTCTTTGTTTTATTTTGTTCCCACACACTATTCAAGCACAAGGACAAGCCGAATAGAGCCAGGGAACAGGTTTTGTAGAGAGCAGTGGCTGAACACTCATTAATATGCGTGACTGGCACAGTAATGAATAGTTTGTAGTCCGGGTCATCCAGGTTGGCCTAGAACAAGAGGAACCAGGGCACAGTTCATTACTCTGAAGACCGGTAATTTAAAAGAAAAGAAACTACACATTCATCTTGCCCCTCTGCTATAAGCAGTTTTTCAGGATGATCAAATGGCATTGGCAGATAAGGGGAGCTATAGAATGTAGAAGGAATTGTAGAATGGGAGAAAAGGACACTGTGCAGGTACCAGGGAGCTATTCAGAGCAGGTGATGCACATCAGCAGATGGTCACACTGCTGGGTAAAACATTGCTTGAGAACCGGCTGAGCTGTGCGATAAACTTCCTGCCACTGGAGGTGAGAAAAGGCAGGGAAGGTACCACCTCCTCCTCCTGACAGAATGCAGGGGGCATGCACAGTGCCACTCAGGAAGCATTTTGTGAAATTACCAAACGAGTCTGCTACAGGGTACAAAGCCAAGCCAGGTAGATCAGCATTTCACACAAAGTGAAGAGCACGTGAGTGAGGGACTCTGCCAATGAACGAGACAGTCATTTCTGAGGAAGCTGAAACGATCATTTCAGTAACTTCATTTCTGAAAAATGCTACTATATACAGCCTTCTACCAAGGACATACAATCTCTCTCTCTCTCTCTCTCTCTCTCTCTCTCTCTCTCTCTCTCTCCCAGCATGCATGATTGTCTCCTCTAACTTTTATTATTTATAATTTACCTACCTTGTAATGCTGTTATCTTAGTTAGGGTTCCTATTGCTGTGAAGAGACACCATAACCATGACAAGTTTTATAAAGGAAAACATTTAATTGGGGCTGGTTGGAAGTTTCAGAGGTTTTTAGTACATTATTGTTATGGTGGTATACAGATGCGCGCGCACACACATACACACACATACATTCTTAACAGGCTCTGTGTTTAGAAAGTTGTGTATGTTTTGTGTGTTTGATGTTAAGTATTTTGGGAATACATGATAGCTCTTCTGGGCATGCACATGTCTTCCTGAGAGTTGAATTCATTTTGCTGCCTTTATGGCCACTTGTTTTGCTAGAAACTCTTAGAAAGATTGATTGAGAACTGTGTAGGGGCTCCATTGACTTCACCATTTTTCTGATTTCCATTCACTACTATCTACAGTCCATTAGACCAAAATAATTGCATTTGCAAATCAGCTTTTTAAACACATATACGTTTTAGTGGCACTGTCATACTTAAAGAGCCATAGTTGAGGTTGGCAGGCAATCAATAGACTGTTCTGCAACCCCTCTGGGTCTTCCTGCTCAGCTGTGGGTGGGAGAAAGAAGGGGGATTTCATAGCCCTCTTGAGGGGGAAGAAATCTGCCTTAGGGTAATGAAAAGACACGGAAGGACCTTACTACACACAGGTGCGATAGAATCAAGTGGTGGGACGGTATTTGATTTTCTTTCTAATGCTTTTTCCTTTAACAATATGGGCACTATAGTCCTTTCTGGTTCTTCTTGCCTGAGGAATGTTCCTGAGAATAGAGGCTTCTCACTAGCACAGACACTTCTAGGCTTTGCCAAAGCCAAGTTTGTGGAAGAAAAGTTGTCTGTCTTTAAGGGGTGGAAGAGAGCCTGAGGGGTTGTTGAGGAAGGGGGTAACTTTCCCTGAGAAGGAGTTTGGTCAAGGGCTTCACAGAGTAGCAGGTCCACACCTGTGGGCACCAGACTCTGCTGGTAGCTTGATGTAATGGCTGCACTCCGGGTGAGGCTGACTGGACGCAGGCTCCCAGATGCTCTCACATACTGGAACAGAGCATCTTTGTTTCTGAGGAACAGAAGGGCTCAGCCTGCTATTTCAGCAGTGAGTTCTGATTGACTGAAGACCAAAGAAGCAGCAACTCTTTGTGATCCAAAGGAAGAAGCAACTACTCTCATGACCTCTCTACGGCGTGTCTGAGGATAAACTCGCAGGGACACTTAAGCATATTTAAAGAAGTATCTCCTTTCTGTCTGTCTATAAATCCACCCAGCAGTAGTCAGTGGGATGATTTGGCTCTCCCTTCCAAGCCTCATGTTGAAATTTAACTGCCATTTCAACAGTGTGAAAAGGCATGACTATGGGGCTGGAGAGATGACTGTTCTTCCAGAGGTCCTGAGTTCAATTCCCAGCAACCACACGGTGGCTCACAATCATCTATAATGTGATCTGATGCCCTCTTCTGGCCTGCAGGGGTACAAGCAGGCAGAACACTGTATACAAAGTAAAGACATCTTTTTTTTAAAAAAAGGCAAGACCTTTATGAAATGATGGAATCGCGAGGACGCGTGGCCCAGGGTCTGACTCACTTCCACCATGCTGCGAGGTAGCAAGAAGAAACACAGACAGCACACAGATCAGAGACATCCAGCATTCACAATTGTCTCCTCCAACTTCTCGTATTTATAATTACCTACCCTGTAATGCTGGTAGGGTTAGTTACCCTTAGTTAGGGTTTCTATTTCTGTGGTGACGCCATTATCATGGCAACTCTTACGAAGGAAAAACATTTAATTGGGGCTGGCTTACAATTCAGAGGGCTAGTCTTTTATTGTCATGGTGGCATGCAGGCAGACATGGTGCAAAAGGGGCTGAAAGTAAAACATCTGGATTGGCAGGCAGTAGGCAGGAAGACCAAGACACAGCGGCCAGAGTTGAGCTTCTGAGACTTCAAAGCCCACCCCCTAGTGACGCACTTCCTCCAACAAAACCACACCCACTCCGAAAAGACCACACCTTCTAGTAGTGCCGCTCCCTATGGATCTATGGAGTTTATTTTTTATTCAAACCACTGCAACTGTGTTATAGCAAAAGAAAAATAACCTAAAACAGATGATATGTGTTTTATAAAGAGCATTATGACTGTCGTATAGATTGTAGAAGAGGTAGATGAATAAAAATGAACCATAAGAAGCAATCCTGCTCTTGTCAAAGCCTGCTGGCGTTTCCATTTCATTACCATGCACTCAGGAGCAAAGACAAGATTATACACGTGTCGGATGATCATTTCAACCCTCTGTTTTGTCTTTTCATGTTAGTATTGGTAAGTTGCTATTGAGGATAGCAGTTTTATAAAATGCCTTAGACTATGTTTATAGAGACAGAGGCCTACACTGTAACACTATGCGTATAACTGCCTTCTTTCGGCGGCCGGCTGTGCTTTTATTTAGTGACTTAAAGAACTTAAAGAACTGTGAGTAACAATGTTCTGATAGCTGAAGGAAATCAGGAGACGCAGAGTTTGGGATTTGCACTGCTGGTTTTAGGTCTTGCTTTGGTCCACTATTTCCTCTCTAGGACCCCTTTCCTCCTTCTTAGAATGGCTCTGTAATATTCTCTGTCTGTGTGTTGGAAGTATGTCATCTGCAGAGTTTTTATTTTTTTATTTTATAGGGGTTACAGTTAAAGAGATTGCCATGGGTTTCAGAAGAGACTTTGAACTTTGGACAGTGGTAGACTATGGAGACTTTGAAGTTAGACTGAATGCATTTCTGCATCAATAGATGACTCTAAGCTGATGAGGGGCAGGGAGTGGAAGAATGTGGTAGTTTATTTTTAAAATTTATTTATTTATTCATTTTACATCCCAATCATAGCCCCTTTCTCCTCTCCTCTCCTCTGGGTCCCACCTTCCCTCCCTCTCCTGCCTCTCCCTATCCCTCAGAAAAGAGGTCTCCCCTCCCCCAAACAACCTACCATAGCACATCAAGTTGCATCAAGACTGAGTTGCTGTGGTCATGGTGTCTATTTACAGCATTAAACATTGATGAAGACAACTTGATATGAGCTTGATTCACAGAGTCCGCATGCACTTTACACTGTGACCTGTCACGAGGGTTTGTAACCTCTTACCAGGCGCTTTGTTCTTCACTGCTGGGGGTTGCACTGGTTTTCCTCTGGAGAGTCCATCACAACAATCACTTTCCGTGGGGCTTACCAAGATCCTAGCAAGCCATGCACATACCCGTCGCCCATGCAAGTCGGTGTTAAAAGTTCTGGAAGCTTACTGTTTTGCAATGTGTTTTGTTTTGAGGCCTTACAGCTAGCTATAGGGACCCATCCGTTCCCCTCAAAGCATAACTCCCAGGGTTCTGTTCATAGAGCATGGCTCTGATTGACACCCTTAAAGGGCTTTTCTGGTGTACCTAGTCCTGCTGGCCTCAGCTGCCTTAGGGCAGGACATGGCCTCTAAGCTATCCCACCCCCACCTGAAAGCCCCGCTCCTGAGCATGAGACTGCTCTGTGGGGCGGGCTGCTGTGTCTTTTCTCTAGTCTCCTTCCAATTTTCTGCCATGGCAGGAACTCAGGCCTCACATCCTTTACCACTTAGTCTGTTAAGTTCCAACATAGTGGATCTCACAAACCCCAAGGGCTGGCTTGCCTGATCCTTGTCTTTCCTTTCAAGAAGAGCAACTCCAACAGGGAGGAAAAACCACTGAACCATGGGAGGTAGGGAGCTCGTCAATCTACGAGCAGCTAATTTAGACCCTGTAGATCTCAAACCATGCTACAGTGAATGTGTATTAGACTCTGTAGTTACTCACATAAATGAAGAGGTTAATCAATCTAGTGAACTAAGGAGGCTATAAAATCAATGAGTTAATGGAGATCCAGAAGAGAGATAGGCAGTCGGACGGTCAGCGGGCCTGCCCCACACTGAGTGGAGTTCTGCGTAGGCGCTCCATAGTCTAAGAGACTGCTGATGCTGATTAAGGCACCACATTATAGCGCCATCGAGTTCTCTCAAAAGAAGGATTCCTGTGGGAGAGAATGTGGCCAAATTTATTCCCAGGAGAAACATTTAGTTATGTAATCCCCAGGAACTCTTCGCTCTCTAGTCCTCGATGTGTAGAATGTCTGGCAGTGTTAGGAAGACAGAACAGAAAATCTGAGCTACTGAGCGTTCTCCTAGGAAGAAATGAGTCGTTTCAAGCTGTCTTCCCTCATTTGCTGTGATGTGTGACAAAGTTCCTCACTCACTTAAACGACTGAGTGTCTGTTTCCATCCCTCCCAGCGCCCCCTCTTACCATGCACATGTTTGCAAAGCACTTGGAGGTGAAAGTGGAAAGTGTTTTAACAGAATGCATCTGCAAATGATAAAAATGAGGTAGGAATTACAAATAGTTGCGAGTTGTTCTTAAAATGCAACTTGCTCTTGGTAAATGAGGGTCGCGGACTGAAATCGGTGGAGAGAAATTCATAGGGCAGTTCCTTAGATACAGGAAGCAACTGGGTGCGGTCAAGCACTCAAGACAGTGCCAAGCTTGCTTTTGGGCCCGGCTGTTAACTTGGTGACTTTGAATCATAAGAATATGTTAAGATGACAATAGCTAAATAGTTTCACATTGGGAGAGATATTACAACAAACACAACCGTAGAAGCCTCATTCCATCCTTTCCACGAGACTGTTAAATGGTTGACGTGAAGCAAGAAAAACAGATTTGGGAAATAAAATGGTCTCCCAACAACTGACAGTGATGGACTAAATAGTTTCTGGTACCCCCCCAAAAAGAGGCTGGAGCAAAGACCAGGACCAGGGTGAAGGAATAGCCCCAGACCTGCCCATCACAGAGCCCCAAACTGCCTCAGCGAAGAACTCTCTTCATCCTCCTGCTCTGTCGTTGAGGTGACTTTCCTTCCTCGGCCTCAAATCTAAAGTTGGAGCTAGAATACCAGTGTCGGTAGCGTGTGAACACCCTCAATCCTTGAAGAGTTGACCCTATTTCTCCCCCACACTCTAGCCCTGGCTAAGCACCTCAGGGACTCAGACCCAGATTAATCGCCAGTGAGACAAGGATCAGATTGCAACCCCACAAAAGGCCCACGTGGAACTCTTTTTGTTTTCAGCTAACACTCGTCTGCAAGTCTGTGACTGGCAACACAAGTTTGGAATTTGAAACCATTCTTATCTTAATCCCAGCTGGCTGGTTTTCCTGTTTTCCAGTCAGTCACCCTACCTCTGTGGCCACAGAGACCATGGAATAATGAACCTTTTGTTGTTTGTTTGTTTTGTTTGTTGTTTTAAATTTAATTAATTTACTCAGAGGAATAATGAATCTTTAACCTTGCATAGTTATCTTTTCACCCCCTTTCCAGTCTTGCCCAGTTTTATTGTACCTATTTAGTATCCTGGAAAGTGTATTCTCAAGTTTATAAAAAGTACCATATGCAGTTGTTGTTTGGGATTTGCTTTTTCCATATGGTGGCCATGTCTGCCTACGATTTTGTGTGACACTGTAGTTTATTCATTTTCCAGTCCTGCATAGTATTCCATTGGCTCAATATACCATGTGTATTCATTTTTTTTTCTCTCCTCCTGATTGATTCCAGGATTGTTTCTAGGTTTTTGCTATTGTGGCCAATATAACTATGAACATTCAGGTAGATGTAGTTGCTAGAACAGTGGTTGTCAATTTGTGGGTCTGTTAGGCGCGGATCACACCCAGAGGTGGTGCCGATCCTACTTCAGC
>OU015743.1:49647485-49700234 GCA_907169655.1 Acomys percivali | reverse complement strand
GCTCAATTCCCCCTCCCGCACGGGGGAATGCTAATGAGGAATGGGCCGGTTCGCCAATCAGCCAGAGACATGCCACGCTAGGGCCTGCATATAAGCAGCACGCTCCGAGGGCTGGGGTCTTTCGCTTCAGCTTCAAAGGACGCTCCCAATAAAGTGTGATCGAGAAGGATCCTGGTGTCGGCGTCTTTCCTGCTGGCGGGGAGGTCGCGACGTGGGTCAGGACCTCTTTGGGGGTTATAACAACTCTTTCACAGAGCCACCTAAGACCATTGGGAAACAGAGATGTTCACATCATGATTCATAGCAGTGGTGAAATTGTAGTTATGAAGTAGCAATAAATAATTTTATGTTTCGGAGTCACCACAACATGAGAAACTGAATTACAGGGTCACAGTACCAGGAAGGTGGAGAACCACTGCCCTAAAAGAAAAAACTTATAACTCTTTTATTATTATTATTATTATTATCAGTGTTTAAACCTGCCTTTGTGTCTTTTATATGGAATCCACCATTACTTCATATCATGCAGCCATAACTTCCATGTCTCTGGCCTCTTTTCTTCTGAATGTCGTACCTGTTCTCTCTGTCTCTCTCTGTCTCTCTCTCTCTGTGGGTGTCTATCTCTGTCAGTCTCTCTCTCCCTCCTGCTCTCTGTGTCTCTGTCTCTTTCTTTCTCTCTTTCTTTTACTCTTTTTTATGCATTTTCTTAACTTCCCGTTCTCTTCAGTTCAATCTACTATATCACCCAAAGTACTTTTGCTAAGGTCATCAGTGACATCCACGTTGCCAGATCTTTGTCTCCATGGAGTTTTGTACCTTAGTCACATTCCCTCTGTCTCCATCGAGCTGTCTTCCTCAGCGCACAGTCCCGTCGTCTCCACGCTGTGGCCTTCGGAGCTCCCACTCTCCTTTCTGTGTGCCCTTCAGCGTTGTCTCCTCTACTTTCTAGTCAGTTAACTACTAGAATCCATCAGGGGTCCACACCAGGTCCTGTCCTCATCCCTCCTGCTCTCCCTGCTGCAGCCTCCAGTCTCAGGGGTCCACACCAGGTCCTGTCCCTCTTCCCTCCTGCTCTTCCTGCTGCAGCCTCCGGTCTCAACAGTCACAACAGCTCCGTCGTTTGGTCTCAGAGTTGTTGCAGTTTGGATGAGCAGTTGTGATTCCCTCCCTAGTCAGACCCTGATGACTTCCAGTGCATTCACGGCTTCTGATCTGTGAGAGCCACAGTCAGCTTTTCGTGAACACTTTACACACACTTCAAACTAAACAGACCTCAAATGGACCTTTTCTTTCTTTCTTTTTTCTGTTTGAAGCTCTCCAAGTCTCCATTTCAGAAAATGGCACCCCATTCATTTGTTTGCTTGAGTTCTGAATCTCTATTTCTTTCTGTACAGCACTATAATAAACAACTATAAATCCATGATTCAAAAGACAGGCTTGGACTTCCCAATAATCTTTAATCTCCATCTTGGTGCCAGGTCACTGCAATCTCCCTGGCTGTGACCTCCCCCCCCCAAACCCCCCACCTGCCTCCCACTTCCTCTTTCTCTCTCATTCATTTTTCTCATATTCTGTTTTGTGATTTCAATGTCTTCCTTCTTTTTTTCCTTTTTTTTTTTTTGTGTTTGGTACATGTGTGTACCTGGGCATGCATATGTAGAAGCCAGGGGTCAGAGTTGCGTGACCTCGTCACTCATTCATCCTCTGTCTTTTCTATTTGTGACAAGGTCCCTCACTGAACCTGAATCTCATGGATCAGATGCACTGGCTGGCCCAGTGAGCATCAGGTCTTTGCCTTCTCTGGGATAACAGGTACGTACACCATGCCCAGCTTTTTATATGGATGCTGGAGACTTGAACCCAGATCCTTTATGCTAGTAAGAAGTTTACTACTTCGCCAACTGAGTGATCTCCCTGAGAGTCTGTCAGCTTCAGCCATTGTGATCAGTTTGGTTTTTTTTTTTTATAACTTCTAATTCTTTAGCCCATCTGCCTCAAAGACCTATCAATGCCAGCTCTGTCAATAGTACAGCCTCTGCTCCCTGAAAGCTGCAAAGGGGTCTTAAAAGACTCAAGGGCTATAGGCCCATTGGTCTCATCCAACCCACTTTCTCCCCACAATGAAAACCAAAAACCACATCATGGCACTGCTAGCTGAGAGCTTTTAATGACTCACTGCTGTGCTCGGAGTCACATCACTTGCTGTATCTGGCTTCTGTGTCTCCTAGGGCTGTGTCTCATGGCTGATGGTATAGTTGTGGTCCATGGCATCTGCCAGCCTTTCCTATGACTGTAGAGGCATCACTTTGAGCTTTGTGGATGCAGCAAACTCTTCCCTGATACAGAGTTCTGGTACATGGAATATTCCCAACAATCCTAGCTTGACTATCTCTTCTGGAAGGTGGTACCACTTGCTGAAGGGGAGAGTATAAGTCAAATATTGTTTTTTTTCAATTTCAGAGTAATATATTTTATTAATTGAATTGGAAAATATATGTAAGAAAAAGAAGTAAGGAAGGGATGGAGAGAGGGAGGGAGGGAAGAAGGGAGGAAGAAAACAATAAAGATTTAATCCAACTACCCAAACAAATACAGCGAATAATGAGGTGTATATTTACAGTCCTTTTCTAATGTGTGGCCTAAATATCAGTCTCTTAGATGACTCTGGGTCCTGTAATTGCATGGAAGCATCTACTCTGTAGATTTTACATATAACTCACACCAGAACTGTTTTTTTCACATTGGGAAGCTTTCCCCTTTAGGCATCCCTGAGACTCCTGGGGACCTGGCTTAATAGTTCGGCTGGCCACAGCCTGCTTCAATCTGTTGCCTCCTCTTCTGTCATTCCTCCCTCATGTCTTACTCAGACTCACAGGTGGGGTAGAGGCTGGGGACAGACAGAGCCATATTAGAGAAGAGTGTGGCCTCAAGATAGCACCATTCTGCAATCCTTTAGAACCTTCCCGCAGAGGATGGCTCACCTTCCGAGGCTCTGCCCGCTCAGTCCTGCTATAGCCTGAAGTTTATGACTTCCACAGCAGGAAGCACCTCCACATTTGGCCTTATGTTTTATGCCTCCTCTGAGATAAGTTTCTCTGTGTGTGTGTGTGAGGGGGGGCTAATTTCACACTCATGTCCCTAAAGGCTGGAGGAAGATGATGTCATTCACTCACTGTGCAGAAAGAGATCGGACTAGCTGTGGTTTCAAAGAGTAGCTGTGTTCCCCTTCATAGCACACACAATGCTTTTTCTTTTTTCTGATCAAATGATATATATATATATATATATATATATATATATATATATATATATAAAACCAGAACGTTGGTTGGAAACCTGACTTGCTTTGCTAAGAGTCTATGGTAACACTTTCTATACAAAAACACATCTAGTGTGTACACACCGAGGGAAGTCCATCACTTGGTGGACTTTGGTGGACTGTGGGCCCCAAAAGCTTGGCAGCACTGCAGTTTCATCTCCATAACATTCACTTGGGATTAAAAATTTGAGACACAGCTTTTGTACAGCTTTAACAAAAAAACCAAACAATAATTATTTCTTTGGGAAAACATCCATAAAAGGACTGTATTTTTATGTCCAAACAGCTATTTAATTTGTACTCTGATTTCACATTGCAATTTCAAAAGAAGCTTTGAATAGCTGTTTTGTGGTTTCAAACATTGATATAGAATCATTTCTTGGCTTTTCAAATATTTAGGATAAAATTCTTAACCAATGTTTTAAGCCACAATTTATTTAAGGTCAGCCTTTTACTTTTCCCTCATCCTGAACCCAGTCACTCTAGTCCGAGTCTTTGAAGAAGGCCTGCTGTTTGCTCACAGTGATGGGAGATTCAGGCCAAGTTAGAAGTTTTGATATGGTGTAAACTAGGTTCCCAAGGAAACACAATAGAAATGAAATTGCACTCCTGCCTGCTGTGTTCCTAACCACGACAGTGACATAAACCATTCTCAACAACAGAGCAGAAGCTAACTTTCCAACACGACTCCCCATGTGCCCCATTTTATAACTCCCAGAAACTGCTAATTTAGTGACTCATTTGTTATATTAAAGTAGCTATGTGGAAATAGCCGTTTCTCAAAGCCACAGACTGAAAATCCATCTAACGTGTGTTTTCCTGCTCCCAGGTGCAGGGTCTCAGTCTCCCAGCTGGCAAAGATGTCAAGAGTATGTATGTGTGCTTCCAATTAGAAGCAAGACTTTCCTGATGTGCAGGCCAAGGTTGTGCAGCGGTCCACAGAAGATTGTGGGGGCCTTTCCCCCTTGGCCTTTTCATTCTCTGCCCCTGTAGCTCTGACCATTTGCAGAACTTTGGCTACCGGGCAAGATACAAACATTTCTGAAAGTGAATTCATTAGGAAGTAGCAATTCCCTGCGAACAAAGAGAACACAGCATTTCAGATTTGTTTCCTTGGAAATAACTTTCAGGAAGTCGGAGAGTTAAAAATCAGAAACGAATTGTTTTACAAAGGGAAGCTATTTCTGCTCATATGCCAGTGGGAATTGTTTGAAAGTGTTCCTTTCAGGAGAGAGCAGAACAGAGTGAAATAACACGCTGAATTATCTCACCAAGCTTTGCGCTTGCAGATTTTCATAAGCTGTAAAGAGGGAAGATAAAAGCCAGAGAGAAGAGGGAACTTTGCCACAGTCCACTCTTTGTTTGCAATGTAAAAAGAGATGAGGGTGCCTGGAGGAGCACGTGGAAGGAGAGGTGTTCCTGCATCCAGCATCGCACAGGAAGGAGAGGTGTTCCAGCATCTGGCATCCGGCATCGTTCATGGGCACCAGAATAAGGGAGGTCTTTTGCACCACTCTGTCAAACACAGTCTGAAAAAACAAACATCTCTGTGCTTTTAAGACACAACACATGGCACCATAGTCATAAAGCACAGACCTGAGGCTTGGAATGGAGACCGCTTTCTTCCTCTTTGTGAGATGTTCAGGACTGGGCTGCCCAATAGAGCATCTAAAATGCAAACCGCCTTCTGAAGTCTGTTTTGAGTGTTAGTCAGTGTGATATCAGCAGTAGAGGATCACACCCTTGACTTCCACAGAGTACTAACCCTCTGTGTAAAGTTGCCTCTGGACTAGGTACTTAAGTGAATTTTAACTTAGATTTGGACTTCATCCCTGAGAGATTCTACATACAAGTATTCCAAAATATAAGACTACCCTAAATCCAAGACATTGCAAAAAAGAAAAAAGTTTATTAAATGTCCAATGTGTACTATAGAAATAAAAAACAATAACAACAACAACAACAACAACCTGTTTTTTGAAGTTAGAGTTGTGTCTTGAAAAAGTACATTTCCATCTATTCACACAGACAGAGGGTCTTTTAGTCTTTCATTAAGCATGAGTGGACATGGGGGCTCAACAATGTAGCAGAGGCTGGCCTCAAACCCCCCACCACACCTGAATGCAAATAATACTTAAAATGGTAGTGCAATCGCAAATGTTTTTTTCTTTATGTACACACTATACAGATCAAATATAAAGTGCATCTATCGAAAAGCACACTGGGTAAGATTCAGAGCCTAACTGATAATAATACACTTGGAAATAAAAATCACACAGCCATTAGAAACGTTTTATTTTTATTTTTTTTATGTCCATCCAGTTTATTATGCTTCACAAAATGCCTCACTCTCAAAGTCCTTACATAAAAATAATACGATATGTTGAGGATTCAAATTCTGGATTTGACCACATCCCCTTGATGGGGAGGCACGGTAGCACTCAGAGGAAGGATAACAGGCTATCTAGAAACATTTTAATGTGTAGCTCATCATTCAATTGGACTTAGAATTTGTGGAACCTGTATTTCCATACAGGTTCCTTTTTTTGTGTGTGATTTTAAAGTCTTACTCACATGCAGTAGCTGGCGATCTGAGCTAATCCTTCATGTGGACTACAGGACACCCCCATTTTTATAGAGCGGTGCCTATGTCCCCGTTCTGCATGGTGCATAGATGTAGACCCCCCAACACACACAAAACAAATTCAGTTTTTCTTGTTTGCTCATTGTTAAACAAGCTGAGTCAAAATAGAAGCCATCGGAAGGAAAGCCCCCCTCCTCAGTCAGCTTGCGGAGGGGAAGTGAATACCTCTTCATGTTGTCATGCGAGGACACTGTGAAAATGACCTCACCAATGTGGGGACACTGCCTACTCTAGTCCCCTTTGATTGTTTTTCACCTTGGTTGTGACTTCAGTCTTTCCACTGATTTTTCTGCTTCCATTTTTAACTTCCTTCAACTGAGTTTTTTGTTTGTTTGTTTTTGTTTTTTGTCTTTTCTTTTTCGAGACAGGGTTTCTCTGTGTAGCCTTTGCTATCTGGACTCTCTTTGCAGGCCAGGCTGTCCTCAAACTCATAGAGCTTCTCCTGCCTCTGCCTCCCGAGTGCTGGGATGACAGACGTACCATCTCGCCACCTTAGGGACACAGTTCAATGGGCTGAGTGCTCTCATATTCTGCTAAGTCCTCCACCACAGAATATGGCACCTCCATGAATAAGGCATTAGTCAGCCTTAAAAGCGGGGGGGGGGGGGGGGGGGGGCCCGGGGATCCTCATGAATCTTAAGCATGTTCAACTCTATGCATTACATGGTGACTCTCATGTTCTCCTGTGCTCCAGCCTCTGTCACCACCATTGTACACTTCATCTCAGAGTGTGGTGACTTCAGACACGTCACGTGAGGGGAATCATACGCTATGAGTCCTTCTGGGTCTAGCTTTTTTCACTTACCATGCTATCGTCAAAGTTTACTCATGGTTAGCATGTGCCTCTTGGAGTTACAAAACGTAATGGCCCAAAGCAACCTGAGGCGAGGAGGGATTGTTGTCCTTACTCTTCCATATCACAATCTATCACTGAAGGAAGCCAGGGCAGGAACCTGGATGCAGGAACAGATACAGAGGCCGTGGAGGGATGCTGCTGACTGGCTTGCTCAGCTGGTTTTCTTATAGCGTCCAGGACCACTTGCCTAGGGGTAGCACCACCAACAATGGACTGGGACCTCCTACTTACAATCACTAATTTTAAAAAGTGCGCTACAGACTTGCCTGCAGCCACATCATCTGGAGGCATTTTCCCAATTGAGAGCCCCTCTTCTCCAATGGCTCTAGCTTGTGCCCAGTTGACGTAAGACTCTCCAGAACACTGCGTTTCTCTGACCGACCACGGTGGACACGGGGTTGCTTCCAGCTTTTGGTTTCGGTGAATGCATGCAGTTCTGGATGGCCAGGGCTCTATATTCACTGTTGTTGAGAAGGAGAATCACTGGGCCACATGACGATTTTATTTTTAATATTTTGAGAAACACCACTTTCCACGGCAGCTGCACCATTTTACAGCCCCGCCGGCAGCATACAGGCGTTTCTGACCTTCCACTTCCTCCGTGGCATGTGTTACTTCTCATTCCTTTTTTTTTTCTTTCTCCATAATAGCCGTTCTTCACAGGGAGCAAAGTGGTATTTTGAAAACACTAGTTAAATTGTGTGGCATCCTTCCTAAACCTCCCCACAGCGGCCTCTCATGACTCCTTCCCGGAGTCGGACTCCTCCTTAGTCTTCTAGCGTAGTCCCTTGCGTAGTTAATGCATGGCGCAGCCACAGTGGTGCCTTTTTTCCTTCAGAGTCACCTTGTAGTGAGTCACTTCCAGGTACATTTCCGTTTGGTTGTTCCTGGGCCGGAACTGCCTGCCTTTAGTTACTCGCTTCTTAAGCTTGGGAGCTTTTCATCTGTGGGGTTGTGGGGTCGCTACCTACAAAAGCTCCCCAGGCAGCCTTTGCAAACATGACCTGTATACCTCAGCTGTGCTTCCCTTCAGCCTGCATTTCCTCTGCTGCACCGCTATCCTTCACACTTCGCTTGCTTCCTCCTTGCTCTCCGTGTGTGTGTGTGTGTGTGTGTGTGTGTGTGTGTGTGTGTGTAAACCACACAGAGGCAATCAGTACCGTCTGTACCTTTGCCTCCTCAGAGCCTGGTGAGCTTGTAACAAACATTTGACAGTTCTAAAAGTAGGTCAGAATGAGTTAATAACTTAACAGAGGTCCTGAGAATCATGGTGTATTTAAAACTCCTTCTGAAATGGAAAACACACTTAGTTTCTCTGATTTATATTTTTAACAGCTTCTGGAGACTAGATTTATTGTTGAAAGCCACGCAACAATTTCTTTTGGTTTGAATGTATTTAATACTAACTAAACAACATAGCTTAATATTTATATTGCCAGAACTCAAAATTGCTAAATGAATTATAACAAGATTGGCTTGTTCCTAACAACTGGCAATTACAGTGATTTTTTTTAACAAGTCTGTTTGATACATTTAAAATTCAACATAACACAAACTCCAAACAATTTAAGCAATTTTGTTTCATCAAGAAAATATTAAGTGATTATTTAAAAGAATACTTTATGGGTTGGTTAGATGACACAGGCTAAAGGCGCCTGGTATGTGAGCCAGGTAACCTGAATTTGGTGCTTGGAATCCACCTAAAGGTGAAAGGAAAGAACTGACTCCACAGCGTAGTCCTATGATTGCCACATGCACACATTACATACATGCACATGCATACTATAGATGAAAAAACCATAGCTCCTGTCTTAGAGGGAATAAAAAACAATTTATGCTGGAAATATTTTGAGTGCCCATGACTCAGGGGCTCAGATTTAGATGACCCCAAGTTCCATGTTACAAGGTGGAAGCAATCTTATGAAGTTTTATAGCTTTACCAAACAAAGAGAGGCAAAAAGCAAGGCTAGCTCAAAATCTATTGGTGGGCAAATCAGAAAGGTGGGTTACAGCAAGGCAGAGGCAGCCTTTCTGGTGGTCTCAGATGCTGTCTGATGGGATTTGTGGAAGGTAGTGGCCTGCTAAGTTAACAGATTCCAAGGGGTTTTTTACCCATCAGCCAGGAGATTTTAGTTCTGACACAGAGGTGGGCAAAGATGGCTGTTCTGGAGGGCTAGACCTAGCCAAGCCAACGGTAGTTAGCCTCTGGGCCTGCAACATTCCTCTCTCCCCTCAGCACTGAATATCTGATCAGTCAATCAGCCTCTGCAGATATAGCTTCTTTTAGGAGTTTTAGCTCATGATATACACATATAATAAATGCAATCTTAAAATTCTTTGGTGTGTTATACCCGCAAAGGCTTGCCAACCACCCTTTGTAAGAACACCCCACTAGCTTGATTAGTCTTTTGCAGAGTCTTGCAGGTACATATCTATCTATAATGTATGGGGTACACATTTTGCAATTATAAATGATATACTGGAGTACGTCATATATAAATGCATATGTACATATACTAAGACATTATTTATTAATTTTCACAAACACATATTTTATGTGTTGGTTTGTCTAGGCAGTAGACTTGCTCTGAACTTCTATACATTTGTTTTCCCTGCTGACTTCTCCCTAGAATGGGAGGGATTCTATTTTTTGCCGTAACAATGAATACTGTATTTTAATTGGCACATTTCTGCGTGTGCTTTCTTTGTATGCAGCAGGCAGGAGCCACTTGATAACAACTCCTGCAGTACTTTATGCTTATCCCTCCAGCAGGTGTTTCTTGCCAAATCAGAATGAAGCATGTTGGTGGCCGAGTGAATGAGAGCGGGGCATCTTCAGGGGAAAGGATGCTGGCTTACCAGCTTATGAAGTGTCACAGAGCCTTATTGTAATCAGATTCTGCCATAGAAGCAGTAGTGAAGGTGCGAGGTGGCGGGGAGTTTCCCCCTAACACAGTAGGTGGCTGCTAGAAAGGTCCAGTCAAGGGCATGAAAGGACCTCCATAGATGCTGTTCACCTTAGAGACAGTGAGATCTTTAAGTGACATTTATTTATTATAGTCATAACTTAGTGTGAACAATATGCTGTGACTAAGCAGGGTCCAATCAGCTGGCCAAAGCTGTCTTGTTTATATCAACAAAGGGAGCTTGATGTAAGAATTACAGAGTAGCTGTCACCAAGGACCTGGAGAGTGAAGCAGAGCACTGAGGTGCCCTAGCAGCAGAGACTGCACGGAGCAGAGAAGCATATGAGATACAGCTGACAGAAGGAGGCCACAGAGGATGTGCCCTGCTTGCCTGGCTGTTAGCAGGACCACAGAGTTCCCTGGGAGCCTCAGCCTGGAGTGTTTCCTGTCACACCCCTCAGGATTACCCACTGTCCTGAGTTTATTCCCACACATTCCTTTAAGGTTTTGTCACATATGTATGTTACCAATACTATATTGTTTGGCCCTTCCTGTTTTTAGCTATTAAGAACAACTTCAACTTCTGTAAGGCAGGAGACACTGTCAACAGAACAAAGTGACAGCCTACAGACTGGGAAAAGATCTTCACCAACCCTATATCTGACAAAGGTCTAATATCTAAATTTTATGAAGAACTCAAGAAATTTAACACCACCAAACCAAATAATCCAATTGAGAAATGGGGCTCAGAATTAAACAGAGAATTCTCAACAGAGGAATATCAAATGGCTGAGAAACACTTAAAGAAATGTTCAACGTCTTTAGTCATCAGGGAAATGCAAATCAAGACAACTCTGAGATTCCACCTTACTCCCATCAGAATGGCCAAGATCAAAAATTCAAGCGACACCACATGCTGGTGAGGATGTAGAGAAAGAGGAACACTCCTTCATTGCTGGTGGGAATGCAGACTAGTGCAACCACTTTGGAAATCTGTCTGGTGCTATCTCAGAAAACTGGGAATAGGGCTTCCTCAAGACCCAACTATTCCACTCCTTGGAATATACCCAGAAGACGCTCCAGCATACAACAGGGACATATGCTCAACCATGCTCATAGCAGCCTTGTTCATAATAGCCAGAACATGGAAACAGCCTAAATGTCCCTCAGTAGAAGAATGGATAAAGAAACTCTGGTACATTTACATTATGGAATACTACTCAGCTATTAAAAACAAGGAATTTCTGAAATTTGTGGACAAATGAATTGAACTAGAAATGATCATAATGAGTAAGCTAACCCAGAAGCAGAGAGACCCAAATAGTATATACTCACTTATAACAGGACACTAGCCCAAGGGGTAAGTCTTCACTTACCAGTAAAGTGGGATAGAGGTGAGGACATCCTAAGGTGAGAGAAATATAGGAGATAGGGAAATAGATGGATCCAGAGGGTCCTAGAAACCTACAAGAAGAACACTATGATGGGCGGATCTGGGCCCAGGGGTTCTGCTCGATCTATGGCACCAACCAAGGACAATACGTGCAGTCATCATCAAACCCCTACTCAGACCTAGCCAAGGGACAGGACATTTTCCACAGTTAAATGGAGACTGGGGGCTGACTTTCACACAAACTCTGATGCCCCATATTTGGCCATGTCCCCTTGATGG
The DNA here is from genome assembly GCA_907169655.1 of Acomys percivali. Classification (NCBI taxonomy): domain Eukaryota; kingdom Metazoa; phylum Chordata; class Mammalia; order Rodentia; family Muridae; genus Acomys; species Acomys percivali. The sequence goes on along the minus strand of OU015743.1, from coordinate 49,688,837 downwards.
GGAGGCCCGATGGCACTCAGAGGAAAGATAGCAGGCTACCAAGAAGAAACTTGATACCCTAGCATCATATTCAAGTGGAGGAGGTCCCCCTCAGTCACAGTCATAGGGAAGGGGAATGGGGTGAAAGCGGGAGGGGAGGGAGGAATGGGAGGATGCACGGGATGGGATAGCAATTGAGATGTAATATGAATGATTTTATTTTTCAATTAAAAAAAAAAAAAAAAGAACAGCTTCAAGCCAGGCCTAGTGGTGCTGGCCTGTAATCCAAACTACTCCAGGTGCTAGGACAGGCAGATAGCAGGGTCATGAGCTGCCTGGGCTGCAGAATGAGTTTGAGGCGAATCTGGGTAGCTTTGTGAGACCCTGTTTCCTTTAAGGAAGTAACAGGAGCACTGGGGATGGAGCCTGGTGGTCTTGTCCAGAGGACTGGCCAGCAGCCATGGAAGACAGGTGCTGCTCTCTGGATGACAAGTAGGTACCACAACATCCTGACCAACCCTGTCTGCCTCCTGAAGCACAGACAGCATGCACTGGTGTGGGCGTGTGACTGACCTCTCAAATGCTCGCTTTTGTATCTCTGCTGAATGCTTTGCCACGGTTAATTTTCATGTCATCTTGCCTGAGCCCTGATGGTGGAAACTCTGGTCAAATTCTATCCCATATATTTTTTTGTGTGCTTTTAATCTTGTTATTTAAATCAATAGACTTTGAGAAATGCAGAAGCCCTTCAAATATGTGAATGGGACTTGTTAGTCAGGTGAAGGCCTGAAGAAAAACCCACAGACATTCCCTAAGGAAGAATGATCAAGCCCCCAGCCTTTCTCTCACTCCAGCAGCCTCACCTCTTCTTTGTGACTCCATACTAATGCCTCAAACTGAAAATTTGGGGCTCAATAAACCCTATCATCTCATAATAATCAATTAGAAAAAGTTCTCTCTCTCTCTCTCTGTATATATATATATATATATATATGTGTGTGTGTGTGTGTGTGTGTGTGTGTGCATGTATGTATAGACATATGTATATGTATATATACAGATGGTGCTCAATTCACTGTGGGGTTAAACCCATCCTAAGTTAAAATTATCAGAAATTGGAAACACAGTTAGTACATCGACTTATCGAATAGTAGTTCATCCCGGCACACTGTAGACAGTCCGGCTTCTGTTCTCATGATTGTGTGTTGTCATGCTGAGCACTGCAAGAAGATACACAGTAGCTAAAGTGCTGCCTCGCTCTGGAATGCGAGTGTGGAAGCAGAAGCACGACTGTAGCCTCTCAGGGAAACGAGTCTGTTAGCTCTCTTTATTTTTCTACCCATTTCCATTCCCTATAATTCGTAAATGCTTATTTATTTGTGTGTGTGTGTGTGTGTGTGTGTGTGTGTGTGTGTGTGCATGTGTGTATACCTGTCTATGTGTGTGTCATGGTGCACATATAGAGGTCAGAGGACACACAATTTGTCGAGATCTTTCTTTCTACCATGTGGGTTCTGGGGGGGGGCTAGCTCAAGTAGGCACCTTTACCCGCTGAGCCATCTCACTGCCACCCACCCCCGCTAATTATCTTGGGCGTTAGTATCTTGGCTTTGGTTGCAAGGGTTCCATCTCCCTCTAGAGTGAGATGGATAAAATCCTGGGACACTTGAATACTCCTTTTGCAAGAAAGTCCCTGGCCTTACCGAACTCTGTTGCCTTTTACACCTAAGAATGGAAGAAATTTCTTCTCTTCCTCCAAAAATATTCTCCCCTTTCTGGCTCAGATTACACCTGGAGGTAGTTCAATTCGGAAGGGTCTGCCAAGGGCCTGGACTATTTGAAGGGATGCCATCTTCCAGTCTAGCTAGGGTTTAACAAGCAGAAAATGTTTGGTGGTCACCATACGCATCTGAGTCTACACCTGGGCTAGTTCTGTCATCTGTACTCTGGAGAGTTGGAGCAACGGCACAGAGCCAGCAGAGTGCTTGGGGTCTTGGTGAAGTGGGTGAAGTTCTTCAGACATACATAAAGCAGTGCTTAAAATGATCTCACTTTGTGACCTCTCATCGTTTGTGTAAATGTGAGTAAACATCTGGTTAATACTTGCCCTGTCCTGCTTTGCGTAAGGTGTGTGTAAGGTACCTGTCAACCCTGGTGGGATGGTCTGGTCGGTGCCCCAGGGAGCTTGCAATCCAAATACAGAGACTTGACATTATTATTATTATTATTATTATTATTATTATTATTATTATTATTATTACTATTTTCATTCTCCAAGTTACCCCTAATTTTCCCACCTCACCCATCCTATTTTCTATGAACTCCAAGAAAAAGAAAGACATCAGCAAGGGGGAACTTCTGGGCATAGCAACAGGGAGCTGACAGAAGGATGCTTTAAATAAACAGGGTGGTGTAGAGAATGCCTGTTCAAGGAAGGCAGTGGCTCCAGCAGGACGTATGTGCTGAGGGAGACAGAGCAGTGACCAAAAGGCAAGCGGAGGACCAAACCAAGTCGAGTCTCATCTTTGCTTATGAGCTCCTTTTTGATCATCAGCCCCGAGCTCCTGTTTGTGTGTCAGGTGTTTGCTTATATCCACTCTGCTCCGACTAGTTGTGTGATTTTCCTATTGGCCATTGGAATTAATATATTGTTTAGGCTGAAGGTAATCATGCAGGACACTTGTCTTGGATAAAAAATGCATGTAAGGAAGGCAAATTTTTAATGTGTTTTTTTTCTCCCTTTTCTTTTGAATTGTTGATGATCAGTCTCAAGGAATTATAGATCTCTCTCCCCATTAATGCCATGTTTAAATAATAACAATGATAATTGCAAAAAAAATTCTCATTGAAAATATAAATCACTTAAAGAACTATGCATTGGTATCTTGTCTTTGAAGCAACAGACCATCTGTCTTCCATCAATCTTAACTAGAGATTCGTCACAATTACAAACAAAAGAACGTTCAGGAAGAGACACAGGCAAAGCAGCGCACTATTCCTGATAAGCTCAACCTTGGGGTTCAGTTCAAGGGGTATCTGGGAACCGCTTTGGAAGTGTTCTGTGGTGGGTTAGTGTTGCCATCTAGTGGCCATATTGCTGCATAAGCCCTCATCACTTTCTGTGCCTCCTCCTCTTCCTCCTCCTCCTTCTCCTCCTCTTCCTCCTCCTCTTCTTCTTCTTCCTCCTCTTCTTCTTCCTCCTCCTCCTCTCCTTCTTCTTTCTCTCCTCCCCCTTCTACTTTCTTCTCGAGACAGGGTTTTTCTTATAGTTCTGGCTGTCCTGGACTCACTTTGTAGACCTGGCTGGCCTTGAACTCAGAGATTCTCCTGCCCTTGCCTCCCAAGTGCTGGGATTATGTGATCACGCACAGCATCTGCACCTCTTTTGGAGTGAAATGTGATTAAATCTGAAAAGATCCAGGGCCAGGACACAGACTGCAGAAGCTCCCAGATCAACACGTTTTTATATTTATGCTTAATTTTAACTTGTTATTTGGTATTTTATGTTTTATTGACACAACATGGAGTCATGTGCTCAAGGATTAATGCTGGCTGTGGCATGTGGAGTGGTAAAGTATGGCAGGGTCTTTGTCCCAGAAAAGACTCTAGAGAGTCTGGGAAGATGGAACTGTATGTTTTACCTACCTTCCAGGTATCACAACTAAAAACAGGAGCCTGGAGAGAGCTGGAGTGAGGTAGTGATTCCCACTACTGGTTGCACTGAGATCCAGCTGTGAGGGATCTCTACCCATACAGTCATGAGATCCAGCTGTGAAGGTTCCTCATCTTTATGGTCATGAGATCCAGCTGTGGGGGCTCTCCACCTGCACTGCCCTGAGATCCAGCTGTGAACGCCTTACAGGAGTTTTGTCTTTGACACGCAGTGACAAGTATCTGAGAGACAGGGTTCTCTATTTCTATCCTGGAGGAGGGAGTTGAAAGCTAATTCAGAGGCAGGTTAGGAAAGAGGCCCAGGAGTATCACATGACTCAGCCAGTTCTGCCACGCAGCCTGCTCCATGAGTACCTCCAGGCAAGGTATAAGACAATAGTGCACAAAGGCGTCTATGCTAAAAGTTAAAGACCCCAACTAAAAAAGAAAAAAAACGGTAACAGCTTGTGGTAACAGACGTCGGCTTCTCTTCTTCAGCGGCATCCTACTCGAAGTTTCACAAAGCTCTCCTAGCAGAAGTGGGCTTCTGGGGGCCTGACCTGAAGGTAAATAGTCACTTCCGGAGGCAAAGCTCTCTGCTTCCACATCCTCCGTGGGACATCCTGCCATGCAGTTCCACCGCTGACGGAGCCATGCCAGACACCGCTGATTTCTGCCACAATGGACGGATAGTCCTGAGACCATGAACCGAGAGAAACCTCTTAGGTTGCTTTTTTTCAGGTGTTTGTCACAGGGTTAAGTAAAGTAGCCTACCCAATGCCCTCAATGCTCGTCTTGAGCGCTGTGGTGGATCGGCGCCATGACCCTGTTCTTTCTGAGTCCCATGTTATGAACGAAACCCCTCTCTGGTTTTCTGCCCTACAAGTAGGGATCCGAGTGTTATTTATACATTATCTTATGACCTAACAAATGTTTAATTTATTACCGAGAGTGGGAAGGGGTTCACCAGTTTAGTTGGGGGTCTTCAAACCTGAACGTTGACTAGCGATTGAATGTCTCTTGTCATGGTCCTAGGCACATGTGTTGGCTTTAATGTTTGAGATTTACTATCTTCCCCCCAAAAACAACGTTTCTTTCACCTTCAAGTAGTTGGGCATCTAACCGTTGGTCTATCATTTTGGTTTAGATCCTAGGAGACGAAGAAGTCAGCCTACTTTGTGAATTCTCCCATTTGGACCATCTTCCCATATCATCACGTGTTTTTTTTTTTTTCATGTGGCTTTCAGAGGTGGCTCAGGGGAGGTTTCCTTGGTGATAATGTGAGTCCAGCATGCGGGCCAGTCTCCTGCCCTTCTGTGTTTTTATTAGCTGAGCTCACTCCCAAATTTGTTGTCTTTTCTTTTCTCCTTAAGCAGAAAACACACACGCATATGATACAAACACTAATAAAATAATATAGTAGAAAAATTAACCATGATATATGCATTGATGTACACATATATCGATATACACTTACGGCTCAATAAAAAGGTGCTTTAAACACGTGTTTCATTTTTACCCCTTTATATTACCTGTTCCGTCTTGTGCCTTATTTTTTCTTTTGACTCCGAATTTGAACTCACTACCATAAGTCATAATAAATACTAATTAGAATTTTATTGTTTAATTATAACAAAGATTATTTAGAATTCGAATCTCCACAATCTTCTCTTATTTTGTAGGGTTTTATTTAACTTTTTATTTGTGCGCATGTGCGTGTGTGTCCAGAAGATGGTGTCAGGTTCCCTGGAGGAGCAGGAGTTACTGGGCGGCTGTACGCAGCCTGCGGGTACTGGGAGTCAGACTTGGATCCTCTGGGAGAGGAGGAAGTGCTTTTATAACTGTCAAGCCATCACTCTGGCTTTCAGTCATCACAGCTTTTTGGCAAGAACCACTGTAGTGGGAAGCCGCTCATAACACCATTCCTAGGACTCTCCACATCAGTCTCACTTCCCAGAACCCACAGGGTATCCCTAATGCATCTTGGGCAACCATCCTTTTGGCCCGTCAACCCTGAGCTCTCCACCTCCAACCACAGCATGGCAGAGCCACCTGGCAGGGCACATGTCCAGTGACCTTTGCTTATAGTTCCAGCACATCCCCACACTCACCGGTCCTGGTTCCAGGAAAGCGCACTTCATTTACATGACTTGGAGTTTCACTGCCAGGTAGCTCCAGATTCTACAGCTGCTCTCGACATCTACAAGTTCTGTTCAGCAGGAGGACCATTTGACGGCCCTAACAAGATGGTCCGAGGCGGGCACGAGGGGGCAGGGAGGAGGCCTAATTTTCATAAGCTCCCAGGCTTGATGACATCTTGCTTCCTTAAGCAATCTGAAGTCCTTGGCCAATCACACAATTGATGCCTGGACAACAAAGGATCTATTATATGAAATAAATCGAAGGGCTGGGATTTAAAGGCCTTCAGTTTAACACACACTCAAAACATAAAAAATAACCCAATTGGTCCTTAGGAAGGGTTGAGTGGCTTCCTTTCTATTTTCTAAGTTCATGGTCATGGCTGAGAACTTGGGAAGGCTCACACATTGCCCAGGCTTCCTGCTCACCTCAGCCCCTTCTGTTGGTTCTCAGTCTTTATATTTTAAAAATGTGTGTGTGTGTGTGTGTGTGTGTGTGTGTGTGTGTATCACACACACGGGGGATATGCTTACTTGTTAATATGTGTGTCCATATGCTTGTGAGTACATGAACACATAGCTTATGTGCAGGCCCTGGCCAAGGCTAGACGTCAATGTCAATTTTGGATGTCTTTGCCTCACTTATTCTCAGCCTTTGTCTTTGGAGATGGGGGCTCCCACCAAATAAAAAACTCATTGATTTGGCTTAATTTCTGGGAATCAATGTGACTTTACCCCGACTCCCCCAGTGCTCAGGTAACAGAAGTGTGCCACAATGCCAGGCTTATATATGCGAGTGTTAGGGATCTGAACCTGGGTCTTCATGTCTGAGCCATCTCCCTGTGCATATAATTTACCCAAGAAGGAAAGTCAGTTTGTCCATCCCTTGAAGGTCACAACCCACCAAGTCAGGTGACTACACCGGAGCAGTGTCTGTTTCTTTTTGTCCTTTGGTATTGGAACAAGCCTGGTGATAGTTACAAAGCAGAGAATCTAATTTGTCTCATCAAAAGGGAATTGGGATGAGGTTCCCATGACGTGAAGTCATGGAAACAGGCCACATTAATTAGCAAAAGGCCAGTGGACAGGCATTTTTGCTTTTGCCTTTGAAAGCCTTGGAGGTGGACCCCACTGTGAGGATGCCTCCCTTAGCAGTGGGCTGTGGCCTTGGTTAATCTGCTGGGAAGCAGGGCTGCACCTCAGGCCTGGAACTCTCTGACAGAACTGAGCTCCTGTTGGGAGAGAGGATCATTTCTTGGAACTCCTGGTAAAGGAAGAGATTCCCAGTAGGTTTCCCCTTTGCCAAGCATCTCCAAATTCCACATCCCATTGGTTTTGCCCTAATTGTTGCTTATTTGAGATAGAAGAAAATGTAATCCGTATGCTCCGTACTCCATGCATTTAACTAATAAAAATGTTGTTTCCTAAGAGCCTTTTGAAGTCCAAGTAAACTTTGGAATCAGTTTTATGAGACTTTAAAAACCTTTCTTCTTAGGAACAGGAAGTTAAGTTTTGCCAAGAATAAATGAATTCAAATAGCAAAGGGAGACGCCAAACCCCACAGTGTTTCAGTGGCTTCTTTATGAGGCTGAGCACATTTTCCCAGTGCTGAGAGTCAGGCTGCTATCTAAACTACAGTCCAACCTGTTATTACTTACAAATAATTATTTTAGAATGCCAGTTATTCTTAACACAAAAATGTTACCTTCTTTTTTGAACTACTTTTGATTTTTATAGGCAAGGAAGAAAGAAATGATTGATTTTTACAAATCATTCCTTTATAAGGATTTGTTAGGTACCTGAAAAAAAAACGAATTCAATTTTCTCTTTGGTATTTCTTGAATGCTCTTACTCTCTTCCATCATATTAATTTAAGATCATGTAATTTTTTTTTGAAAGACTTCATGACCACATTCTGGAATATTTTCTAGGAGAGTTTCCTAAAAGAGGAATTATGGTGAACAATATAATGAATGTTGGCAGCCATGAAAAATTCATAGGCACTTCAAAGAGAGCTTCATGGATGTCATATGCGAGCTTGTCATCCCAAAGAGGCTTTCCTCAATAAAATTAATAGCAAATTCCTTTGCCATTTTAAGACGAGTTCCTGGTCTGTGAGCACCGACGTTTCACCTGCTGTCTTCTCTCTGTCATCGGTTCCCTCACTGTCCTTCTGAGGACCACTCTCTGGGCTCATTCCTTCACTGTCCTTCTGAGGACGGCTCTGTGGGGCCATTTCAGTGTTCTTCTCCATTTTTTTTCTTTTTTCCGCTGCTCCTCACCCTTCACCTTCCATTCCATTTCAGTCTTGCTTATTATTCTCCCAGTCCTTGTCATCATTTTTACCACCACCATCATCATCATTTCATTTTGATGAGCACTTCCCAGTCTCTACATAAGTCAGGATCTTTCTCTTAATGCGAGGCCTGATGGCCTCTGCCTGGACTCATGCTAATGTGTTCTCCTTTTACACTCATATCTTTTCAGCCACATACATTACGCAAGCATTGCCCTCCTGCAGTTTTTGTTTGTTTGTTTGTTTGTTTGAACCAGTCATCGAATCACTAACTCCAGGCTTCTTGACCAACATTTAATGGGAGGAAGACGTATCTTTTCTTTGGTTCCAGGTAGAGTGTGCAGAGACACCTCACGACCCAGCACCTGCCTCCAATAACTAGTCAGAATGGTGGCTTTCTCTTGGGTGTCTGATGCATCGACTTCAATTCTGTCAGGTGGATGTGGGGAAGAGCTGCAGGCAGAGCAAAGAGCTTGAGATAAAAATGTTCATAATGTTACAACATAGAGAAACTTCATTAAGGAGACAATGATGAGTGATGCTCAAAGAGTGGACAGAACAGGCTTCCCAGGGGAGTGGATGCCTACATTGTATTTGCATGAGAAGAATAAGAGAAAACCATTTAAAAATGCAGACATTGGGGCTAAGGTGTTGACAGTAAGGAGGGAGCTGAGGAAACGGATTCAAACAACTAAGGATAAATGAAGTTCAGACTCACAGACTCAATGTGAGCAAAGTGCCAGCCATATTCATCATGAAACTAGAGAAAGTATGCCTAAAGTCCACGTGGAAGCTGCCAAAAGACACCATATAGGCAAAGACATCTTGAGGAAAAAGAACAAAGCTGGCTGTAGCACAGAACCAGATGCCAGAACATATTACAAAGCTCTAGTAACCAAAACAGTGTGGTACTGGCATCAAAACAGAAGTGCAGATTTATGGACTCCTGAAATGAACCCACATAGATGGAATCACTCTGCGAAAGACTCGAGCATTCAAAATGGCTCAAACACCTAAATTTAAGACTTTAAATTATGAAAGTTTAAAGGAAGTCTTACTTTAATAAGACCCCAACTTAGACAAAAGAGCAGCAAAACAAAACGACAGAGATCAATTTTATCAAACCGAAGAGCTTCAACAGAGTGAAAGAAACAAACAAAATCTTATGGAGTAGAGAAAATATTTCCCAATATTTTATCTGACAAAAGATTAACATTCAGAATATGACAGGAATTCAGAACACTGAACAGCTGAAGAAACAGCCTCCAAGTTAACTGCTATTCAGTTTAAAAGGTGGATGATCCGAATAGGCTTTTTACCAAAGGAAGGAATACAAATATCTAATGTATATGAGACTAATCACACAGCAAGCCACAGAGGAAATGCAAATCGTAATTGAAATGAGATGATGCCTCTCAGTGGTCAGCTACTGTCAAAAGCAGAAGCAATGTTGACGAGGCTATAGGGAAAGAGAGCTCATACACTATTGATGGCAATGCCGATTTATACAGATGCTGGCTGTGGAAGTCAGCATGGCTTCTCCTCAAAAGCCTGAATCATAGATATGCTCTGGGGTCTAGGCAGCTACTCAAAAGAAATGACATTGGTACACTGAGGAGTTAATTGTATTCCAATATTTACTATAGTTCTAACCATAATCGCTAAGATACAGCAGCCTAGGTGCCCATGAATAGACTAATGGCTAAAGAAATCATGGCGTATAGTCATGGTGATATATTATTTAATCATGAAAAAGCATAAACCAGATTTGAATGTAGTCAAAAGGATGGAACTAGAAAACATTAGGTTAAGTGGAACAAGCCAGACACAGAAAAACAAATGACAGGCAGGCATTTCTTCTCATCTGCGGAAGTTTAAGACAAGCTATCTGAATGTAGAAGAGTGACAAGCAGAGATTGAGAAGATTGGGGAGGAGGTGGGACCGATGGAGGCTTGATAGTTGGCATACACAAAGAGTCAGGCATTACCTGTGTTGTTCTGCTGCACAGGGAATGACAGTGGCTTATCCTATGTATTTCATTATGTACTAGAAGAAAGAGAATTTTGTGTATAAAAGAATCGGAACTCTTACTCTTCTGCTAGAATCAGCACATGCTAAATGCATCACACTCTCCTCAACCCATGTGTGGACAAACATTTCATTCTAATAAAACTTTTAAAAAAGCATGGACACTGTAACAAGTGATTGGACAACAATAAAATATGAAAAGAGATGCAATATAAAATGATATGAAAGCCGTAGCATATTAGTTATTTATTCACAACCCACATATAACTTCAAGTTTATGGGAGGAGCTGCATACATCATCCCCTGTGTTGTGCTATTTCACTTAAGGGATTTGGCACCTGGGGACTTTAGCATCCAAAGGGATGCTGAAACCAGTGTCTCAGGGAAGTCAGAAATAAGTAGAGTGAAAAGGAGGGATACAGAATATGATATGATTGGTTCCTTTGGTGAGACAATGTTTGGACTCATGAGAAGGACACAAGTAAACTGTCAGTAATCAGGCTGACCATGAGGAGATTCTCTTGGACAGGCAGGGATACAGGATGGGGAATGGAGAGATAGTTTGCAGGATGCAGAGGAGGAGAGGATGACAATACCTCTGCGCCTTGCAGTGCAGGGAGGTGACACAAATGTCTGTGGTATTACATGGTGGGACATCTAACTGTTGCCTCCGAAGAACATTCCATTTTGAGTCCTTGCAAAGGTACCTACTTCCTAACTCTGTGACAAATACATTCCTGTGTGTGTGTGTGTGTGTGTGTGTGTGTGTGTGTGTGAACATAAGCCTATGTACATATGGGTAAGACTACTCTTAGGGAACACAATCAACAGGTGCACACATGTGTGTGCATGTGCGTGTGTGTATGTGTGTGTGTGTGTGTGTTGCTGTGATGGTTAATCTCATCAACTTGACATGGCCTAGACTCACCTAGGAGACAAATTCCTGGCCATATTTGCAGAAGAGTTTCTAGGTTGCGTTAACAGCAATGAGAAGACCCACCCTAAAGGTAAGTGGCACCAGTCCGTGGGCTGAGGTCCTGGTCCTAGGAAACAGGATAAAGCATGGTGAGTACCACATCAGCATTCCCCACTCCCTACTTCATGCCATGGATGCTTGTAACCAGCTGCCTCCTCCTCCTGCTGTCATTGCCTTTCCTGCTGGGGTGGACTCAGTCCTTTGTCTTGTAAGTCGAATTAAACCCTTCCTCTCTTAAGCTGCTTTTGTCAAGTATTTGATAGCGAGGAGGAGAAAAGCAAAAGTTAGAGCTGCTGTGATGGCTTGACCCAATCTAGACTCACCAGGGAAGACAGCTGTAGTGAGGGGAGGGACTGTGTAGGTAAGACTGGTGTGTGACACATCTGAGGGGCTTGTCTCATTTACATTAGTTGATGGGAGAAGAGTCAGCCCACTGAGAGAGGCCTCGTTCCTTGGGTTTGGGTCCTAGACGGTATGTATGAAGTGACCTGAGCAGCAGGTCCCTGGAGATGAGAGATGGCTAGCAAGTTTAAATTCCCATTGCCTTGATGTCCCTGCTCTGATGGTTGTAACCTGAAATCGGGAGCTAAAATAAACCTTCTTTTCCCAAAGTTGCTTTTTGCCAGGACATTTTATCACAGGAGCAGAAATGAAAACAGGACTGCCGTGCATATAAATTTAATTCAATTCACACACTCACACACTCATGCACGCACTCACACATGCATGAACACTTAGAAAGGTCCTCTTGTTTCTAAGGTACTGCCGATCAAAGCAAGGCCCTTGCCTTTGCTAGGCAAGTGCTTTGCTGCTGAGCGCATCCCAAGCCCCTGAGACAGGTCTCACTTTGTAGTTCAGAATGGCCTTGGCCTTGCAATCTCCTCCCTCACCCTTCTGACTGCTAAGAGTACAGTTGTGTGCCACCTTGCCAGGCAAGAGAGGTTTACTTAAAAGGATTGACTTGGGTCTTTATATACACAGGCTGCAGAATTCCCTCTTGACTGGGGGAGTCTATATCTTGTTCTATTCAAGATTCCAGCTAGTTAGAAGTACAGCCACACTGTAGACTGTAATTCCTTTATTCTAACTCTACTTGTTCTAATGAAAGTCCTATCTGAAATGCCTTCACATCTGCACCAACATCTGCATCTGTATTTGTGTTTAACCAGATAACAACATCCTTGCCTAAGAGTTTACATACAAGGTTAGCTACCATGGACATCTTGCTCTACTTTCTATCTGTGGATCCAATCCTGCTGTCATGAAATTTGAGGTTTTATAAATGTGTATTTAGTTCTTCTTGCGTACCTGACAAACTCAAGGAGTTTTACAGCATAGCATAGTTTCAAATCTGCCTGTGAGTACATAATTTTATCTGACATCAACTATTCTGATACAGGTATGTATGTGTGTGCACATGTGTCAAACATGTGTGTACACTTATGTAAGGGCAGCCATTGCGACAAAATAGAGATTCTGAGATATTCTGTGTATGTGTCTATGCATGCGTGTCTGTGCATGCATGTGTTTCTGTGTATGTGTGTGCTTGTCTCTGTGCTTATTCAGGTGTTTATTTGTATATTTGTGCATGTGTGTGTTTGTGCATGCATGTTTGTGCATGCATGTTTGTGAATGTATGTGTGTGTACATATATGTATGTGTGTATGTGTGTGTTCCTGTGTGTGTGCTTTGTATGTGTATGCTTGTGTGTGTATGTAAACACAACCTGTTCATGTATGTGCTATGCTATTGCTCATGTGTTTGCATGTGGAGGAGAGAGGCCGACAAGTGCCGTCTTTGACCGCTCTTACTCATTTTTTTTCACAAGCTCTTCTCACCAAACCCTGAGCTCTCCTTGTTGGCCCTTGGGTGCCACCTATCTCTTTGAACCCAGCGCTGAGTACAGATGTGCCCCTATGACCTGGTTTACTTTTGTAGGGTGCAGGAGGCACAAGCTCTGATCCTTGTGTTTCAGCAGCTTCGTGTTTCCCATGAACCACTTCTCTAGCCTGAAGTACGCAGATTCTATCAGCCCATTTTACAGGGAGGGGACTGAACTCAGAGCAGTCTGGACTGGCCCTGGGGAGAAGAGGACTTGAGACGTTTATCCAGGACAGGATTCTCCTGCTCAGGCCGCTCTCCCATGTGTCCCAGGCTTCCTAAGGCCTGGGTCAGAGAAGAGATAACGAAAACCACTCAGATCCAGTACATACCTCCAAGGAGTTTGTGGCCAGGTAGCTGCACATCACCATATTTCTCTCACAAAGGCAACCAAGTGCTCTGAAACTGGAAGGGGCCGGTTCTCACTGAGAGCTCAGGCGTGGAACAGCAGCAGGTCCCTCTTTTCTTCACACTTAGACACTTCTGATGGTATGCTGTTTTACTCTTCATCTTATTCTTTATTTAGGTAGGAAAAAAAAGAATGATCACAACAGTAGCCACACACCGCTGCCTTTGAAGGAGAAATAGTATGTGTGTGTGTGTGTGTGTGTGTATATATGTATGTATGTATATATATACATGTATATATATATATATATATATACATACATAGCCTGGGGGAAAAAGTAAGATGTGAGATGGGATGCGTCCTTCAGTGATGATATTATAGTAGTTAAGTTAATTCTAAAAAAAAAAAATACAAAGTCTTGTGTGTTTGAACTCACACTTGTGTTTATATTATAGTGGGCAAAAATAAAATCACCTTGGCTTGTTTTTCCTGGTGATTAAGCCTCTAAAAGTCAGATATTTGGATTTCTCTTAGGCATGTCACACACATTCTCAGTTTCGTACTAATGCTCAGGATTTAAAATAAAGGATTTTCCCACGAAGGATGAATTACTCTTAAACTTACTTCTAACCCCACACTAAGTAACTGAAAGTGCCTTGATTAATCAGCAGCCCTTTCATTCACACCGTTTTCCTTAGGTATTTGTTAGGACAATGCAGTGATGGCTATCCCATGTGGTGACGCTGCAGTGTCAGAGAGACCACGCGTTCCTGCCTTGCCACTGAGCTCTACCCTGTCTCGTAGCTGTGATTCCCTCTTGAGTCTCTTGGCGCTAATGGCTGCTAGCCTCTCAGGACTTAGAGGGTATTAATTCTACCTCTGTGTCTTCTGGGACCTTCTGAGAGAGCCCTTGCCTGTCCTTTTGACAGTCTTCTTATGCTGGAGTTCTGGTTAGTGCATCATCGTGGGTAAATCTAACCATTCCTTCAGGAGAAGTAAGACCTATGTCCTATACAAGCATTGGCCATATAGCTGAGTGCAGTGTAAATATAAATTGGGTGGTTAAATTTTGATGTATGCTAGTCAAACTACATTTTAGTAATGAGAAATAGGGATGGGCTCAGATGGTTGTGCCAATTCATATTTTATGATATGTACACAAACAAGGAAATAACCAAAGCGAAGGCCTATTAGACCTGAATTGGGGAAATCAACTTTAATGTGTCCAACGACCTTTTGTACTGTAATTATGAGCACACTAAACTAGTCTGCAAGAGGTCATGTGCTGGCAACTTGCTTATATTCATTTTTTTGACAGCAATATCAATGGCAGAATTAGCAATTGGTCTTTCAAGCAAAACTAAAGTATATTGATATAGAATTTAACAGATTATGGTTTGCTTACAAATATATTTTACATAATTTTCTATAGAAAGTGAATAAAAATTAACAATGCTTAAAGAATACTTAGAGAATGATTGTCTAAATAAAATGGTGGGCCAAAATACGAGTACCTATTAATTCTTAAAGTAAAATAAAAGGCTGCTGTCTGTAATAGTCTACTGAGATATCATAAATAGAGGGATGGAAGTGTTTATTGAACCTTGGCAGCTTAGCTTATGTGCTAATGAGACAACCATTTTACATGGATATAATTTCTACATAGAAAGGGGGTTTGACTCCAATTTTGTATGGCCCTGTCATTCCCAGGGTTAGCGCAAAGAGAGACAGACCCTGAGGTGAATGGCTCCCTGATTCTGTGAGCAAGCCATTCCCAAAACAGACACAAGAGGGCAGCAAGCACACAGGAGCTGGTGGAGATTTAATGGTGGGCATAAACTCTGGCTGGCGCTTGAAGACGAAGCCACGTTTATTTTATTCTGAGTAATATATTATGCACCTGCTAGTTTTATTTTTTAGACTGATTTGTGTCAAATGGCTTTCCAGAAATGTGACATGTGTGCTGGATCCGGGCAGAACTAATCTTTCAACATGGAAGTTGTGCCATTCTGTACAAGCTATATTCTCTGATATAATGAAGTCTTTTTTATTGTACTTGAAAAGGAATTAGGCGCATGACACAAGTTGGGCTATACTTAGTGCGCATTTTTGCCTTTGTAGCTCCCTACAAAGGAGCTTGGGGCCCTGGGGTGTTTAATACACGCACTCCTACAAATCCCTTTGTATAGTCGGAGTAGTGGATCTTTGACCAGAGAGCTCGGGACTAATTGGAGCTGAGACTTAGGGAGAAGGGGACACAGAGAAGTAACTGAAGGGAGTTGGAGTGTTTGGACGATGAGGAAGAACTACAGGCCCGTGAATATTTCGCTGGTATATTAGTTGTTGTTTTTTTTTTTTTAATGCTGTGGCTCAAACGATAAGATTTATTTTCTTGCAGTTCTACAGACTAGAAGTCCAAGAAAAAGTGTCACCTGGGTGGGACCTTTCCAGCCTCTCTAGGTGACTTGCAGATGTCCCTCTTCCTCCTGTGCCTTCGCTGGCCCTTCCCCTGTGAGTGGCATCTCGCTGTCTCAGTGCTGGTTCTCCTGTGAGACCGCAGGCAGATTGCATCAGTGCCTATACCAAAGATCTTCATTCTGACTTAGTCACCTTTTCACAGGCTTTCTCTTTACTACTGGCTCTTTTAAGGTAGTAAGACTCCCAGCGTGTGCATCTTAGGGAGAAGCAGTTCCATCCCTAACACCATGGTTTTTTATTGGCCTGAGTTCCTTGTGGTGGGGCTGGGGTCACCCAGTTTGAGTGAGTTCATTAACCAGTTCCCACTGCAGCAAGCACCAAGTCCGCTCCCATCAGGTGTCCAGCCCTGTTGAGGGACTGCTGCGTTTCTGCTTTGAGAAGCTACACGTTTCACTCTGCTTGGCTGGCCTGAAATCTTCCACTGCGTGACAGGTAGTAATTAACTACTGAAAGAAAGGCACAAATACTTCCTTTTAAACATTGACATTGCATCCATCTAGTGACAGACAAAGGGATAGAGGCAAGCACAGAGTGTTCAGGAAATGAGAAATTTCTTTGAAATAATTCCATTGAAAATTAACAAGTTGATTATTGTGAAAACAGATTCCAATTTACACATAATGGCCAATCATCTAGCTTTCCTGGCATTTGAGGATGGCCTGCCTACCCAGTGCGATCCACTGTATTACCCCACCACGATGGCTACCAAGGTCTCCTTAGGTTAATTTGTCTTTCAGACTTGAACTGCTTAAAGATAATACTTTTAACTCAATTATAAGCATTCTTCTTATTCAACTGGCCTGGCAGTCCCCCCTCAATACTTTTCCTACTCTACCCACCCCTCATGTGAGGTGTACCTTATCTGAGTTTCCGTAAGAGGGCCACTTGCCCAGGATCTCTGTATTTACACCAAGAGCCGGGCTGTTTACAAAGCCAGGCTTTCAGGGAGAGTTTCCGGCCACATGGAGACAGGAGGCTTTCTCCACGGACCAGCAGCAAGTGGATCAGAAGCCTGGCTCACAGGTGGCATTTGCCCCCACAGCCTTGCTGGAGTCCTAGACGGCAGAATTTGGACTGGCTTGTCCAGACTTAAAGGGGCGGAGCGGAAGCACAGGAGGTGGGGAAGGACCCTAGGCTTGCTGGCAACTTCTAAAAGACTTCCCTCTCCTGGTGCATATTTCTATTTCCCCAGTTGTTGGGTTAATGGTCGAGTTTAAATCCCCACTTTTAAAAGTAGGGGCTTAAAAATCAAAATAAGGTACAGGGTTGCCTTTGGATTTCAAAGAACCACGCCCCTCATTTGTCCACTTTTCCCTAACCTTCAAGCCCCTGCTCCTCCCCTGTCCCTTGGATGTCCCCCTCCCCAGGCTACTGTGATAAAGTTCTCCATACTTTTTCTCAGAAGACTTTTTTTTTTAATCCCTTCTATTGGCAGAGAGTTGACTCATGAATAAATGGATAATAATAACGGCTGACATTTTTGGAGTGCTGACTATTTGGCAGGCACTAAGCCCGGGGATTTGCTAGCATTATCTTCCTTGATCCTCTCAACAGCTTTGTGATAAAGCCCACTTCACAAAGGAAGAGCTAAAGCTCGGGGAGTTAAGTAGCTTGTCCTGGGACATAGACTTCGGAAACAGACTTGTCCCTCTTGCAAGTGCAGGGGGCGGGCATGGGTAATGCCTTGGAGTGGAAATCGCAGGACTCCCAGACCTGCGGAATTGGTAGCAGGTCAAAAAGTTAGTGTTGCTTGCTGTCGCTTAAAGGGGTGTCATGTGGCCATTGCAGGACTAATTGGCCTGGGCTTCCCACTCTGCACCCTGGGGACAGTTTTAGTCTGCTGCCTCTGCTGCACACTGGGGTGGTCCATGCTCCTGTCACTGTATGCATGTGCTTAGCAGTGTCTGAGAGACTCCCAGAGATCCATAGTTAATATAGTAACTTAGTAAATAGTCTCTATGGGGGTGTGACCTAGACATAAGAGCTTTTAAAAAACTATTTATTATTATTATTATTATTATTATTATTATTATTATTATTATTATTGTTATTATTATTACATTATATGTATATGTGTTTGTGTGTGTCTATGTGCAGGTGCATACATGTTAGTGCAGGTGCCAGTGGACGCCAGAGGTTTCATAAATTCCTGAAGCTCTAAGGACATTCCCATGTGAGCAGCCTGACATGGGTGCTGAGAAATGAACGCGGATGCTCTTATCTGCTGGGCCGCCATCTTTCCAGCCATGAAGGGCTTTGAAAAGTTCCCAAGGGATGGTAGGGGACCAAGTGTGGGAGCCAACGGCTGAGATGCAGAGTGAGGTTAAGACACCTCTGTGGTGATGCAGGGAGCAGAGACCTATGGGTTCTCCTGTGACAGGGCTGTGCAGCACACAGCAACTGTCCTGGGTCAGTTGCTGGTGAAGCCGGGTTGTTGGAGCCCCTCTCTGCTTTCTGTTTTGGTCTAGCACACACGTTGCTCTTATTCACTGCCTCAGGAAACACTTCTTGTTTTGGTTTCTTGTTTTCCAGGGAAAGGAAGGAAGGAAGGAAGGAAGGAAGGAAGGAAGGAAGGAAGACAGAAAGAAAGAAGGAAGAAAGAAAGAAAGAAAGAAAGAAAGAAAGAAAGAAAAAAGAAAGGAAGAGGCGTTCAGAGCCCAGGCCTCCCAGCCTCACTTGGGCCCTGCACTCTGTTCTCTTTAGCGGAATCTTCCTTCTCAGGGGTCAGAGTTCGGTTTCCCCCATCCACCGCTTGTTTTTTTCCCTTGCTTTCTTCAATTTTCTCCTTTACCACACCTCATCTGTCACTTATCTGTCTCCCTGATTAAAATTTGACAGGCTTGATAAAAAAAGAGAAAGGAAAAAAAAAGCAAAAAAAACCAGACATACACACTCCAACTTTTTCTTTTTCTTTTTCTTTCTTTTTTAAAATTTTATTTTAGAAAAACAAATGCCCACATCCCTTTTGTATGTTCTTTTAATTGGGGATTTACAAGTTCTTCGAACTCTATGAAATCCTATTCCCTTCACTATACCATTTCTTGTGCCTTTGTTAGGACTGGCTCAGCTCACCTAATTATTTCTCAATCTGTATCACAGCCCACCCCTGGCACAGCTCTGCCAGTCTTCCGTCTATGGTGGATCGCAAAATACCGCAAAGATTCAAACTCCGCTCTTGTGTTACCATTACTCCATTTGGTGTTTAACTGCACTGAACATATTGAAAGGTTGAAAGAGACATTACTATTTTGGTTACTTATCTGTTGCCGAATGCACATGAAAAGATGGAGCCTCTCCTTCTAACGTTTAGCGGCAGCAGCGAGGAGAGCTGTGTGTGGCTGTGGAGACGGTTCAGAGCAATTATGGGGTAATTTACGTTTCACATCTTGTTAATTTCTACTTGTTTGGACAATGTTAAAAAAAATCATAACGGTGGTTTTGGTGAAGAGGCATAAAGAAAAATAAACCAGAGGATAGGAAAGACTGTGGGATCAGGCTCTGAAGCAAATTTAGGTGCTAGCACTAGAATTGAAGGGACCAAACCCAACGGAAGCACAAACCTGCACCAAGAAGTGTATGTGTATGAAGAAACAGATCTTTGCTGGCGGGCAGGGCGCGGGGCGGGGGGGACAGGAGAGGCGTGAACAGGGGGGACATTCTGAAAGGAAAAATAAGAACGGAATAGCAGGCAACTATGTGACAGAACAAAGAACAAAGAGGTGACTCTTTAAAGGAACAGAAACCCAAGACTAGAGCTATCAGTTAAAAGGTCCCAACATCTCACTTACAAATGAATACTTACCAGCTTGAAACCTGGCTGAAGCTGACTCCTTCTCTAAATCGTGAACTTTCTGCACTCCGGCGGTGGAACGCAGCAACTGCTGAATGCACAGTGCCAGAAGATGGCGCCATAGTCAACGTTTGCAGGGAAGAAAATGGGCCAAAGGCTTGTTTTTCTAGCCCTTTCGATATGGCTCAGCCCAACAGGCTGTACTTAAAGGATGGTTATGTGTAGGGTTGTTGGTTTTTTTTGTTTTTTTGTTTTGTTTTGTTTTTTTGTGCTAAGGGTAGCCTGTAAACGACAACAAAACATTCCAAACCAGGTTGGGACTCCTGGAAGGTGGCGCCTGGCAGTTGTGTTAGCTCTGTAAGCCCCACACTTTACCTGGTGGTTGATGGACACTTCACTGGCTATGTGACATGGGTGTGTGGTTTCAGCGAGATTTTTAGTTCATCTTTTTCCCTCACACTGGCAAAAACATGCGTCCAGCTGGTGGGGGCAAAGGGCAGACTAATTGCATGGCATTTCTAAGTTTGTGCTGTTGGAAATCTATAGATATTATTTGCTGTTCTTATTTAAGGAAGTGTAAGACCTCTCTGCTGAGAGCCCACTGCGCTCTCCAGCTGTGGTAGCACGCATTTCTCCAGTTGAGCTGGAGACAGAAATCTGAACTTTTGATCTCATTCGGAGGAACTCGGAAGCAATCCATGCCTCCCTGTTGAGACTCCAGCGTAGAAGCATGTTTCTCAGTTCGTTCTTTTCCAGCTTAGACTCATTAAGCCAAGCAAGTTGGAGCTGAACAATAATTCCTCTACCTAAAAGAGAAAAAAAATAGAGATAATGTGACACTAACCTTTTGTTTTCGTTTATCTATGCACATGTTCTGGGTGTAAAGAGAAAATAGGGGTGAAGTCAGGGTCAGGAAAAAAAAGGCACATAAAAGATATTCTGCTTTTGGCTAATTTAATTTCATACTGTATTCAGTCAAATCCCTTATTTAACACAATACTAAAGATATATCCCTTTTAAAAATTCACAAACAACATATTTGAAGACAATTTTTAAAAATGAGCTAGTAATTAAAGAAAGAATATGGATACATCTTGGCAAGACTTTGAACAAATATCAAAAATTGCATTTGGTATTCTTCGAAACAAGTCAAGGTAAGCCTCGCGGATTTCTTCACACAGGTGGGTCCTTTTCCTTCCAGCCACATGTGCTTCAGGCTTCTCACAAGGCAAATCTTAATGCTGTGGGTTAATAATTCTTTCAGGAGCATTCCCCCTGCGTCTTTCCCATCGTAACAGTGTGGTTCCTGACTCAGCTCTCCTGGGCTTTGTAACAACAGATGGATCGTGAGACTGTTGACTGCTGCTTCCCATAAACTTCCTCTTTGTAAACCACTCTATTATTTATGAATTAGAAAAGTTTCAAAGAAGGTTCCCCACGTGAGGATGTCTGCTCACGGACGAACTTACGGCAGAGGGACCTTGGGTCTCATTTTACGAGCTTCTTGGGCAGGAGGTTTAGTATTTCAGAATCCGGATTTACCTACCAGCTGACTAATATTCTTATTACTCAGCACCATCCACTCACAAGACTTTGTCATATAGATTGCAGTGGCTGTCCTCAAAAAAACAGGTAATAGTGCATATGTGGCACTGGAAAATAAAAGTAAAACACAAGGACCTTAATGAATATTGTGTTCCTGTGCTAACTACTGTAAGATCAAATGGGATCCAGAAACTGCCTCAAATAATTTTAGCTTTGAACTTTTTAAACATATTAATCTTTGTGTGTGTATGTATGTATGTGTGTGTTTGTATGTGTGTGTCTCTCTCTCTGTGTATGTGTGTGTGTTTGTATGTGTGTGTGTCTCTCTCTGTGTATGTGTGTATGTGTGTGTGTGTGTGTGTGTGTGTGTGTGTGTACAACAGCCCCCTAAATGGCATGAATAGGAGTCTCTTGTAATTGAACTTGACATTCCGGATTGTTGGTTTGAAAGCCAGGTAGGAATGAATGTGAGAAAAGAATGGCATGAAACTATATGTCTTTGTTTTTTAAAAATTCTTCCATATTCTAAATAGAAGCAATCATCTGCATGTGCGAAGGAGAGGCTAAGGTAGCTTGCACTGACAGGCTTTTTAAGTAGATGCAAGAAAAGACAAAACAAAGCCAAACAAAGCAAAAATTCCCACTAAAACAAGGCCTGAAAGGAAGCCGACCCTTGCATCGCATCTCCACCTCTTCAGCCACGTAGCCACCCGCGTTGTGATGACAGTGCCACTCATCAGGACTCTGGCAGGAAACACAAAAATGGCATCCAGTACACTTGTTTGGGGGCTGAATGTGTGTGTACGTGTGTGTGTGTGTGTGTGTGTGAGAGAGAGAGAGAGAGAGAGAGAGAGAGAGAGAGAGAGAGAGAAAGAGAGAGAGAGAGGAGAGAGTTATATAATCATTCTATCAGAAATATAATATTGCTTGGGAACTGGGTAAGTCCCTGCACTGTGCTGTCCCTAGCTGCTGCTCGGTGGGGTCCCTAACACCCCCAGGGAGGTGCTGAGTTCACTAGCTGCATAAGCTGGTGCAGAGCTCCCAGGAAGGAGCCTGTGACACTCCAAGGATGAGGTTTGCTTCTCTGGGGAACAGAAGAGTCTATGAAATAGAATTCCAAGGGTCCCAGCACATTAATAAATGAACAGAACTGACCGAATGACGCGGGGAGCAGGGGAGAACCAGAATCTCACAGAGGACTGTGTTCACTGAAGCCCTGGTTTCAGTGGGAGTGTTCCCTGCTGGAGCCCCGTGCTTGAGTCGCTTCCCAGTGATCTCTTCCTGTAAAAGGGTAGCTACTGCAATATGTACTTAACTGTATACACCTATTTCCGAACCCTGGTGCTGTAGCTTTAGACCAAAGCGCGTCGTAATCATAAAGAAATCAACACATTGGGTAAAGGTGTGTTTAAAGGAATTCTAAACAAAACAGAACCAAAGCCAGAACAGTCTTTACCAGAAGTTTTGCTTTTTTTATTTTTTGCCTGAAAATAAAAGTTTCTAAGCTTAAGCATTTTAGTTTATTTGCTGTTAAATTACTATCACCCCTCCAAACAAGTTGTTGCACCCTTTAAAATGTCCTGAAAAATAATGTATCATCCTGAAGGATACATCAAATAATTCCAACTGTTCTGATACCCAGCTTTGGCTTTGACATGGGGATGATAACTGTTTAAATACATAGATAATTTTATGGCATTTATACATTTACTTTAATAAGGCTTTCACATTATACCTAATTTTATGTAAATGTTATTCAGATTTCAATCAGGAGTTTTCTAGAGGAGGTTAAAGGGTGCTTCTCCACTCAAATTAAGCAGTGACAAATATTATGACTTTTAAAATTGTTCTAAATGGCTGCATTTGTTTACAAAGCTTGTGTTTATACAAAACACTTTAACTCTTTAAATGAAATCTAATTTCATGATGAAAGCCACAGTCAGAAAGCAGACCTGGGAATTACATAAATCTAATATTGTGCTCTTTGTAAACACCTTTTTGTGAGTTTTTAAAAAAATGAAATAAGGTGATAACACATTTAGAAAAATAAAAAAGAATAAAAAGCAACCCAAGGGTTTAGAGTATGTCCTCAAATGTCTCACCTTATAAGAATTATCCTGAAGGTTTATGCTGAAAATGTATCTCTTAGAGAAGTGGATTTAATGTTTAAAGAGAACATATATTTAGTTAAAATAGAGGTAAATCGACAAGGACTATTTGTATCTTTAAGAATTACTTCAGAAAAGGGTATTTTGAGTTGAGAAAGGGGCAGATCAGTAATGTCTCTTGAAGGCCAAGGCCACCATCCTCCTATACATGTGGTCAGTGAAGACAGTGGGCAAGGCAAGGCTCTGGTTGAAACCCTTGCTGAAAACTCAGAACGGCGCTTCAGAATCAAGTATTAATAGAGCAAACTTAATTTAGTTTCCCACAAGACCAGCTGCATTTCTATTTAATTATGGGTTTTCAACAGTGGTAATTTTTCCTTGACCTACTCAATCTCAAAAGTCAGGAAATTGCTTCTTTTTAAAAACTGACAATGGCACGGTATGTTTCCAAAGGGAGAAAAAAGACAAATTACAGAAAACCATTAGTTTAAGCATATTTAAATAGTCAGGAAGAAGTTTTTGACAGAAAACTTGGTGAAATATGTAGAAAAGTTATATATTGGTTGTATTGTATGGTAAAACATGTATGTTATCCTGTTATAATATTTTATTTTTAAAGTAAAATAAAAATGTGTTGAATGATTATAAAAAGCCTGAATACATTAGAGAAGACTTAGTTCTTGCTAAGTCTTGCTTAGTTCTTGGTAGGAACGTATAATTGTAAATTTAGATATTTCATCTTTATCCGGTGTACCAGATGAACTGAACAAGGTATTTTGAAAGAGGAAAGTTTATCTTATGAAGACGTGATGGCAGGATAAGAGATGCACATGCAACAGTCTGGTGGGCTTACAAAACCCCAGGAAATGTGAGGTGCAGAAGTTATTGAGAAAGAGAGGAGGGAAATATGTTTTTGGTTTAAATTGTTAAATGACAATGGAAAGTGTAAACACATTTTCTCTGAATGGAAAGCAAAATAATATTGGTTTAATAGACAGACTTAAATCAAAGCAGGGGAGTTGTTAAAAATTAAAAGAGATTTTATATATTATGTTTTAATCAAACTATTAGGCTTCTTTTGTAGCATGTGAGCAATTTGGGGCTTTGAGATTTTTAACTGGTTGACAAAAGGAGCAATTTCTTTTTTCTCCTTTTAATTGTAATTTTTTTCAGAAAGAAAAAATTGAATAGGTTAAATAAAATTGCAAGTTAATTTTTTTCTGTTCCAAACTTTTCTCCCCCTAATATGTGTGCACTGAGATTTCTTCTGATTCCTACTTGAAGTTAAGATGCTTAGAAAGGAATTAGACCTGGGGAGAGGATATTCCTTTTAAATCTTAGTTATTAATAATTTTCTTTTTATCATTTTGGTAACAACAGAAATTATATCTTCATAGCAAAGCATGGTTTCAATACTCAGGTTAATTAAAGGGGCCAAGTTACAGAATCTAAGCCATTGGCACCATCAGGAAGTCAAAGGAAGCCTTTAATAAACATCAGACTGTTGAGACAGTCAGCACTTTGATCTCGGCTAATTTTGGTAGAGTTGATATCTATCGGATGACCCAGAAGTCCCTTCTAAGTGCAAAAACTCAGGTTGCCCTGGAACTCAGAGGTTCAAGTTACTGTAAACTTTATATGGGAACACCCTGCGCATTCAGCTTAGTGTCCCCCTTGGAATGCCCACGGATAGTGGATTGCGTAGTTAGGAAAACACCTCTATAGTACCCAGTCACTGTCTGTGAACAAAGTCAGGGTGGCACTCAATGCTCAACAGGTTCTTCAGAGACTTAGAATTAAAAATGAAAACTTTGGACAAAAAAAAAAAAATGCCTTTTACATTTTCTCCTGGCATATAAACTCAAGTAAAAAGGACATTGTTGTTATTGTTGTTGTCCTGAAGGCATGGAAATCTGAATAGAAAAATAATACAGGTTTATACCCAAATTCCTGTAAATTATGAACCCATGATTACAAACTGCCTTAGCTGTATCTGACAATATTCTGTCATGTTCCCATTCTCTGCTGAGCCACAAAAACTATGTCAGGGACACCGTAAAGGAACTCCTTCCAAGAGGAAATTGCCACCGATCTCTGGCAAGTGTGTTTCTCTTAATTTATTGAGACGTAATAAAACTAAAGATACACGTGAAGATAGGCCATTGGTATAACCGGACAGAAAATTGGGTTCTGTTTTAAAAGTCCAGAAAACTAGCTGCAGCTCTTGGGTGGTGTGTGCCTTCCCTTGCAGAAGTTAGGGGGCTGGACGTAGGTGGATAAAATGTCCTTTGAGTTCCTAGTTTGCACATGATCTTACGTTTCAGCTAATTGTTCCTGTATTACCTACCTGTGCTATATGTCCAGCTTAAAAAAAACTAGACATTTTGGCACCCACAGAAGAATCCATTAAAGGTTCCCTAGAGAGGAAAGAGCCCAGTTAGTGGCTTTGGAGAGAATGGAATCTCGCGGGAGTGAGATTTGTAAACCTCTGTAGGTTCTACCAATACAAATGGGAGATGTTGAAAGGCCATGATCGCCAAACAACAGGATTCCAAGTAAGAAAGACACTCTCTCCTTCCTCCACACAGAAACAAGACCAAAGAAAAGCAGGAATGAAAAGAAAGCCAAAGGAACCGGAAGTGGGCCACCCATCTCTGCACAGGAGGCTTGCCACGGACATCTCACTGAAGACCACCAAGAGGGTTCCCACCTCCTGCATACCGCACTTTGTAACCATGGAACGTATATAAAGACATCACCGAAATGTCAAGGCAATGTGGAAAGAGACTGGGCTAGGGTGTGTAGTTAGGTCAGGGCAATGTACAGGCCAGAGGAACTGAGAGCTTAGCGAGGCAGCAATGAGGAAGCTGGTTGGAAGAAGAGAAAAAGGTGAGCCGGCCAAAGGGCCAGGTGACAGACATGGCGGTGAAGGCACAGCTGAAACCCCACTTAGCAGCCGTCTTCGTAAGCATTTACCTTTAGTCATGATAAAAATGAATTTACAAAATATCATTCACAGGCACCGAGGAAACACTTTTCATGGCTGCAGTTCTGCTGTGAGGGGCCACATTTGTTCACTTTGATTGCTGCCGGTCTACACTCCCTGGGTCTCGTGTTACACCATTGGCTACTGGTGTCCGCGTTGCCAGCTAGCATTGCTCTTCTTCGTTTGCTGGGTCCAGCAGCTATCAGCTGGGTAGCTGTGAACTGGGCGAGCTGAATTCTAGCTGCAGCAGATTGGCTTGGACCTTTTCCTTGTGGGTTCTTGTAGTGGGTCTGTAGGACTGTCCGAACGTAGCTTTTGTCAGGAATTCATCTAATGGAAGACATTCTGATAAAGGGGGAAACGGGCTTGAACAGCCCCGATTCTAGACCAGGCAACAGGCTCCAGCGGCTGAGCTTAGTAGCCTGTCTCAAATTTACTTCTAAAGTTAAACTCAGATTAGGTACAAGATCTAGAAAAAATAATTTAATTTTAGAAATAGCTGTAATTGTATACAAATCGCAGTAGTTATTATTGCTATAACAGCAATAATTATTATTGGTTAAGCTAATATGCCTTTAATATTTTATCTTGATATAATGAGCTCACGGATGACTCATATAAGAAAAGATGAGAATTTGGGGGTTAATTTCTGAATGATATAAAAACATTTCAACTTGTAATTCTCCCTGGGTATTTTCTTTTTTACTTTATCGTGTTGGGAAAAAACCAGAAGCAAGTGCAGCTGTCTTCTCGCCCCACCCCTCCTGTTCCACACCCTTGGGCACCTCTGGACCCACGGGCAGGTTTGCCGCTTGGCTTGTATTCAGCTGGGGACGGAGCTGTTTGGCATCCCTCAAATTTCCGACCTCTTCATAGTGTCTGAACTTTAATCAGCTTGAGTTTCAAAACATAATATGTCATAAGAATATTTCCAAAAGGCATATTGGTTGAGAGTAAATTTATAAGATGGAAAAAAAAAGGTACCTTAGTAGTTATTGGTATAATGTTTGTAAATTAGGTCTTGTATTTTCAGTCAATTGAATCACAGTTTCAAAAAATTTTAAGTTCATCTCAAATAATATTTTGTAGCCTTAAAAAAATCCTTGAACATTGTGCTTTTACATTTTGCTTTCGGATCCATCACCCTCCACTATTTGGTTAATTATATAAAAACAACATCCTCACCAAACTCCCAAAGCATACCAGCCTAGCCTCATTCAGCTGTCGTCCCCGAGGCAAAAACGTGGTCTCATCACATGAAATTTTATAGTTTAATACGTCACTGTCTTGATGTGGTAGTTTTATTGACTTTCACACTTTTATTTGTTTAATTTCTAATAAGAAAGTGTTCAATAAGGAGGAATTTTATTATTTAATATTTTCCAAATATTTGTGGAAGAATAGGATGTGAAAAGAATAGCTCCTCCTCCACCACTTGAAACTCCTCCATGGGTCATAGTGGATTCAAAACCAAACCTATTCTCACATGTCACATTTCCCATGAAAATGTGACTTTGTCAATTAGACACACTGGACACTTTCTCAGATAGGAGAATTGTCATTAGAAGAATAATAAAATGCTCTTTGCAGTATGCTAAGTCTTGTTTTCTTTGCCTTGCATTCCAGGCTGAGAGCATCTTTAATGTCTATGGAATATCCTTGCAACAAATTAGTGAAAACTTGATAAATATAGCAACAATTTTTTATTTGGAATTTAGTGGGCATTTTTTTGCTATTAATATGTTTTTATAAATATGAAAACAAAGGCATAACTGGTATTTCTGGACTTTATGATTTTTCACACACACACACACACACACACACACACACACACACACACACACTTTTGGTGGAAAGGCACCTTTTACCTTTGGCAAAATTTAGAAAGCTGGGAAGGAGGTCTAGAGTTGATAAAAGTAGATCTTGAGCATAGGATTGTATTAATATTGCTCTCACATTTTAGTGACAGATTGAGTTTGTATTAAATTGATATATCCCTCGATTTTCTCTAGCACTAACCGTTGGTCCTGGTAGCAAGCTTCTGAGTGCAGCTCTGGTTTATACCTGTGTGTGTGAAAGATCTACTCTAGAGAGCGGAAAGCGGCCCAGAGACCTCTTTGTGTGAAGCGTCTCAACATATTGCTGCCTGTTAGAGTGTACCGAACACATACACTTCTGTTTAGTAATATTTTGGGGAGCTGAGATTTAGGGAAGAAAAGGCTGTAGTATTTTTGCAGCTAATTCTAAAGCGTCCTGGGGTTATTTACTAATCTGTGCTGTGACAAACATGTATTATTTGTAATGACATTTTCAGTCTAACATTTCCGCTTTTGTTTAGCTGTGGTTTTTTAGACCTTTGAGTTTTTTTTTTTTTTTCCTTTAGCTTTTGGGGAAACCAAATAAGTGCAAGTTTCCTCCAAGACACCTCATGAAAACATTTTTTTAAGAGAAAACGAAGAGTGAAACGAGTCTATATTTATTTGGAAGATCATCTGACTACTGCTAAATGCAGTATCTCAATCTGAAAGTGAAATCTGTTCCACTGCTAAAAATTGCCAAGAGTTTTTTGACTAAGATTTGGGAATCTGCAGAAAATGTAAAAGTTTTTTTTTCTCTCTACAATAATCTGTTCAGTGAACAAGCTGTGAAAAATAGTTCTGTATTTTGTCCATGTGATGCAGCAGACGGTGAATTTCCATTTTAAAGAACGATATGAGTGGCTTCTGGCACCGTTCTCTTACTCCCATCTACTTACGCTGAGTTACAACAATGCAGTTTATTATTTCTGTAAAGAAAAAAAACCACCATGGGATTCTTCCCCCACGGCTCGGCTCCATCCCTCTATCTGGGGTCAGAGTGCAAGGGCACTTTGAAGCCTTATCAGCTATGCCTTGAAACGCCACCATCCTATTAGAAAGACATCGTCTTCTGCAGTTAATGCTTCACACTGGAAGGGCTTTAGAAACAATTTATGGGTTCTTCCCAAGCATATTATTTTGAGGTAGGTGGTCCCATAATGAACAGCTATTATGAACGGTTAAAGGATAATTTTTTGAAAAGGTATAATTATGATTTTCATGCGAACATAAAATGAACATGTGTTACAGATTTTATTTAATTCATTAATTAATGAGGGAAGCAGTAAGATGCTACAACCTGCTTGGATTCACGCTACACACAGACAGGCAAATAAAGAAAGCTGAAGTGGGTTTATATGTGCTGCAAGGTTGGCCAGTATTTAAAGAGAAACAAGGAGTTGCTTTCTGCAGGCCACGCCTTGTTTGTGCTTCCATGGGGCAGAATAGGTCATATCACTAACTCTCAGAAACCAAGAGATGTGCCGGGGCTGAAAGACACTGAAGGGCAGAAACAGCCTGGAAGACTGTGCTAGATGGAGGCCATCACTAATCTATTTGCTTTACTTCAAGTTTTAGCTTTTCAATTCCAGAAATTTAAAGAGACAACTAAAAAAATTCTTTGCCCATTTCCCAAAGCAATCAGGTTAGCATCAGGGACCACGGTTCTCTTTTAAATCAGGTGTCTAGGACAATATTTGATGTTTAGTAGGTAGTCTGCACGTGTTGGGAGAAGTTGTTCTCCTGTATTCTACTGATCACTTCTCAAATAGCCCAGGAGCGTGAGTAATTTTTTTTCCGTCCTCCAATTTTAAGAATGCCAAAGATTCTGAAAGAAACTTGAGGCAACTGTTAAAGGCTTACACACCTTACTCCTTCATTCTAAGGGTTTGTCCTTGTAGATAAGTGCAGCCCTCAGCCCCCAGTGAAGAGACTTTGATATGCAACATAGACCATTACAGAGAACTTCAAGAGATCAAAATACAGAGTTAAGAGGCCCAGCCCCAACAGATACATTTACAGTATAATCCCTTCCCTGAGTTTCATGGGCCATTGCAGAGGAGGAGCTGGGGAGACTAGGAGAGCCAAAGGAACGCAAGTGTGCTGGGGAAGTGTGGCTCATAAAGTCTCAACAACATGGCTGCCTGACCATAACCTGAATACAAATAACACACCAATAGACACACTAAACTGCATGGAGAGATGCTCTCGAGTCCTCAACCTACACAAAGAACTATGGGGACTAATGGATGCTCAGAGTAGGAGACTGTTTAGTCTTCTCCACTGAAGTGAACATTCAATACTAAACAGTCAGCATTGAAAACATTTATACAAGTACCATTATACAAACTGGACAGGCTGTATCTATGTATATCTATCTATCTATCTATCTATCTATCTATCTATCTATCTATCTATCTATCTCTCTCTCTCTCTCTCTCTCTATCTATCTATCTATCTATCTATCTATCTCTGTGTGTGTGTATGTATGAATACATGTGTGTTTGTATCATAAATATGCTGAGATATACATAGATCTCAACAATTAAAGAAAAAAGACAATGATTTCAAAGAAAGCAAGGGACATGGGTGCACTGGAGAGGTTTGGAGTGAGGAAAGAGAAGAAGAAAATGACACAATTGTATTACAACCTCAAAAAATATTTAAAAATTTAGTTTTATAGCCAATGAGATAACTAAGAGAGCGAAGAAACAAACAAACAAACAATTGGAGGTGATCACGATTTAAATGTGCATGGTGTTTCTAGTCTCTCATGGAAAAGCTGTGAACTCTAGTAGATGAAATCAACATTAAAGTGGCTGGAGAAGGAGGCTGGGAAGGTCCCAGTGGTTGGCAGGACTTGCTCCTCTTGCCCAGATGCCAGGCTTGTTTCCCAGCACCCACATGATGCCTCACAACTGCTTGTAACTCCAGTTCCAGGAGATCCAATTCCCCTTTTCTGGCTCCCATAGGTACCTGCATTCCACGCACATGGTGCACAGACATACACTCAGACACATAAAATTTAATACATAGATACATTGCCGAGGAGTTGGTGACCTTAGGGGGTTTAGGCCAACCTTCCTGTTCCTCTGTGTACTATATTGCATGCTATTCTGGTAATTATAGAGCATATCAGCCAGCACTTGGATTCTGAGAGTGATTGCTGTCCCTGGAATTTATTTTTGTTTAGCTTCAAGTTACCCTAACTGGGTGACAACCCCAGGAACATGATTTGAGCTTTTAGGGAGAGCGCTGATGTCCAAGCATTGTTTTCTGCTCATTGGTCTTCTGCCTGGAATTCCATCATTGTAACTCTCTCCATTGAGCTGATCAATAATTGCACTGTTCTCAATGATCTATGTACCCACTGGGAGAGGTAATGTTTCTCGGTGGTTTTACACTTCTACATATCAGTGGGGAGAAGACTGAAGAGCCAAATTTTGACATCCTAGTTTATGAAAACTTTTTGCAGGGAAATAGAAGTTTAAGACAGTAGGGGTTTCCAACATGGCCTGCGAAAGGTCAATCCAGGAAGGAGAAACTGGTATAGTGTATGGTCAGGTCCTTGTATAAATTATTTATGGTTCCATTATATTATCTTATAATTTATGAAGTATTCCCATGCATGTTAGTTCATTTAATCTTTATAACAATCATGTAGATCTTTAGCTGTGCAAAATAAGTGTGGATTCCAAAAGTATTTCCCCCACTTTAGACAGGCCCTCTGTGTTAAATAAATAGCCAACACAGCTGGTTTGCACTCATTGGCTGCCTGGAGGCTGCATGTTGGTCTCCATGTTGGTTTTGTTGTGGTGGCCCATATCCTGCCTGCTAACAATAAATAGCGTAAAGGCTGGGCCACAGCCCAATTCATCTGCCAATTATAGGTGTGGCTTAGAATTTCCTCCTTCCCGGGTTTTTCTGTTCCCACTGAAAAAGTTAGTTCCCTAAACACTCCTGTCTAGACTCATTGCTATTTTGTGCTTTGTCATCGGATGTTTTCAGATGCAATAAAGTCGACTGAGAACATCCTGAGGCATCGGCTAACTCTTGCTCCATTAAAATGCTATGTGCTTTGGAATGATAGC
Source organism: Acomys percivali (assembly GCA_907169655.1). Lineage (NCBI taxonomy): Eukaryota > Metazoa > Chordata > Mammalia > Rodentia > Muridae > Acomys > Acomys percivali. The sequence continues at coordinate 49,656,684 of OU015743.1, read as the reverse complement.
TGGACTTTGTACAAATAGTGTGGCTTCAAGTAAGCATGTGGGATTGTTTGGCGATTCCCACTCTTAATAGCTAGCACGACTTTGCACACATGACTTAATTTTCTAAAGTGCAAAGAAGACAGCGGCTTTCTGTTTAAGGAACAGAGCTAATGTTTTGTGGAGATTGGGTGCAGTGACGTATTCTTAGCTAAAATATATTATTTAAACACGAAACATTATTACTAAGAAAAGAAATAAAGGGCATGAGTCATGCTATGATTAAATTTGCTTTTAAACTCTTGAACCTGAAAGGCCGAATAAGTGTGCACTTATATATCATTTTGTTCACCATAGCTGTCCATCTCAGAAGTGATTTTGGATGGATTTTTATTAAATAGATGAATAAATGTAATGAATATATTCCCAGCTGGCTTGATTTTTTTTCTGGACCAGTAGATACCAATTTGGGTGGCTCAGGCCATGTGTAAAACTAACTTAAATACAAGCACAAATAGCAGTGAATTCAATTTCTAAGGGTATGTGTGTATGCGTTTGCGGGTGTATGTATGTGTGTGTGTGTGTCTGTGTCTGTGTGTCCATATACATGCACACATGTGTGCATGTATTTGTGTACTGGTCTGTGGAGGCTGAAGGTTGGCACTGGCCATGGTCTTGTAGCACTACCCATCGTAGTTACAGAGAGAGGTCTGACACTGAACTTGAGCTCACTGATTCAACTGGCCAGAGTGCTTCAGGGATGTATCTGCCTTCACCGCTCCAGTGCTGGGACATGCAGTGCTAAACCCAGGTTTATATGTGGGTACCGGTGAGCAGGCCTCGGGTTGTCATGGTTGCACAGCAAGCAGTTTACACACCGAACCATCTCCTAGTTTGGAAATCTTTAATGTCAATCTATTTCAAAAACATTTCCCACCCCCTTACTATTTCCTTGCAGTGAATTTTTATTTATTTTGGTCTATATTTTAGCCATGTTGACCCTGACACTATCACTTTGGCCCATCTAGAAGCTTTGCCATGACCTTGATCATGTCCTCTTACTTCAGGAAATCATTTCTTTGTTATAATATCTCGCCATTGCCCTCATGGAGAAACAACCAGTTTTGATCAAACAGGGCCCTTTCTAGTATCCTCTCTGATGAGCCTTTCTACTACTCACTGGGCAGTGAGCTCACTCTAAAGAGCAACAGAGGCAGGGACAGGGCATCATCGTCATCACTGGAAGTTGGGTGACCTTCTTTCTACTTTCTCTCTTTTGGTTGTTAGATCCTGTTCATCCTTAAACCTGGTCTTCCTGCTTCCTGTTTATTTTTATTTTTTTAAAGTTCCCTATGAATTGTCAAGGTATGATTTTTAGGTAGCTTCTACTTCGGCTGTCAAGAGCCTGTCTCTGTACCATCACCACTCCATGTAAAACGTGGTAATTGTGCTTTTGCACAGTGGCAAGCTGAAAAGTCCTACGAACTTGACTTGGTTCTGAGTAACCACTAAGTTCTTCACTATTATCATATCACTCTTAGTAAGAGATTGTAATTGCTTGTCTCATTGTTGGCATCACGAATGAGAAAGTAAGCTTTGGCGAGCATTCGCTGTCTGGGGCTGAAAAAAGCCTTCAGTGGGTGGCGCGCTTGCCATGTAAGCTTTACCTGGCGGCCTGTGTTCGATCTTAGAACCCATGTAGAGTGGAAGAAAGAGCTGAATCCACAAAATTTTTCTCTGACTTCCATACACATCCTACTCCCATACACAGCAAAAATAATAAATAAAAGAATTTAAATGTGTTTCTTTGACATCTTGGTATTTTGAATATACTTAGTATTCAGTAATTATTTACTAATTAAACTAAAGCTAAGTTAAAATTTAAGCTTTCCAATGCTAAGCACACTGTTACAATAACTTGTTATGCTTTCATAAATTCACAGCTTAGTCGTCTTATGTCTATATTAATATGAGGAAACAAAAATGCATATATTGTTCTATGTCCCTTTGCCTTTAATACATTTCATGATTTTATAATAAAAAATAAAAAGATGAAATATACTTCCATTCAAACTTTCTCTATATATACCTTTATTTCACATGGCTTTAGTATTACATAGCATTGTATGATACATGTGCACTTGCTAATAAGACTGGCTTCCCTTAATTATGTGTGTGATTTAACTTGTTTTTTTATTTATTTGTGTGTCTGTGTGTATATGTATGTATATGTGAGTGCAGTGCACGCAGAGACCAGAAGAGGGCATCAGATCCCTGAGAGGTAGAGTTACAGGAATCTGTTAGTATCCCAGTAAGGCAGGAAGAGAATTTAGGTCCTTAGAAGAACAGCTAGGGCTCTTAACTCCTCAACTATTTCCGCAGCCTCTCCTTTGTATTCTCAAGGCAAGATGCTTGCTGTAGAATGAGTGTAAACCCTTCTTACCCCAAAACACATTGTGAAAGTCAGTAGGCAAGATGCTCTCTCTTGAATGAATGTAAACTTTTCTTATCACAAAACACATTATGATTGACAACAAATATTGATAAAGGAAATGTGCTTCAATTTATAATTCTACATGATGTGTCTTACTATAGACAGAAAACAAGTACTTTGTACTCAGACACTGGCAGTGACATCATCACCTGTATATTTGTTAAAATGCAGGTTGGAAACCATATACTCAGTACTGTATGTGGTGAGAAGAGGTGCCAGAAATCCTAATTTTTAATATTTCTTTAAAAATCCTCTTCCTACAAATTTAATTTGAGAACCACTCTTCTAAATAAACAGCAAAATGTCCTCAGAGCATTTGCAAGACACGGGGTAAAACCTACTTTTAAATTTGTCCAGTAATGTGAAATGATACATTTCACAGGTTTCCACCAAAGTGAGAGATCTAGCAATATTTCTGAAGTGAGCACACAAATGCTTCTGTGACCCTAGGTTGTGTTTTCCAGGTTTGTGATGTCACACGACCAAGAAGAAATAGCAGAAGTCTGTGGATGCATTCGTTAACTTAGGGAGGTTTTCCAAATGTTAGGGGAAGTTTCCTGCCCTCTCTCACACCTTCATCAAGTCCAACTAAGACCCACACTCCCTATTTAACCTAAGAAAAGCAGCGCAGGCATCTACATGAGGCTTAGGAAAGCTGCATTTGAGCAGACCTCGGAGCTCTCTGTAATTCTAAGATAAACTTTTACTACAAAAAGGAAAAAACAAACAAACAAATCCTGTTTCTGGTTGTTTCATTTTCTTGGCTCCTGATGGTGAGTAATATTTGATAAGTCTGTGGAAGCTCTCAAGCATGGGGACAACATGGGGACAGACCTGTGGTAATACGGGTACAAAGCTTTCCCTGTGGTGGAAGATACGTAGATTACATTGCTGTTTCTGGCCAGCCATGGGCATACTGAAAAACAGGAAATGAGGTAGCCTTTCCACAGTCAGGAAGGCTTGGGAGTCTGGGTGGGAAGGCAGGACGCTGCGTGGCTTTGGTTCCCAGGAGTTTGTTAGTTAAGAAGCTAGAGAGCTATTACTATTTGCTGATGATCCGTTTCTTGTGAAGAGTGTGGCTCAGTGATTTTGATGGATCAAACTGGTGCTCAGTCCTCCCTGGAATATGGCAAACTGCCCCCTCTCTTAAGCTTCTTGTCATTTGGTGAGAATTAGCTAATCGTCTGTGAGTGTAAGTGACCTCCTCTTCAGACTGAAACCATAATGGGCAGGTGTGACATCACCACGTGACCTTCTGCTTCATAAACTTAAAGGAGCCAAGAAGACAAATCTACAAAACCATGGCCCCTAGGTCCTCCCCCCGCCCCCAAGGCCAGTGCAGAGAGGAAAATACTCTGCAGTGCCACATGAACTTAGGGCAGAACAAACGGGAAGGACTGGTGCTGATCCGAGGAGGTTTGGGGAAACTATCTGTTATTGCTACATGGCTGAACTTATTGATTAAAATAACTTCCTAGCGCTGCCTTAGCTACCTCGATTTAGAACAATTTCCAATAACTCAGGCTGTAAAAACCTGGCTGAGTCAGAAGAGATGAACTCCTTCTTTGTAAAGACTCTAGTTTGCTCAGCCACCCAGCAAGGTAAGGAGTGCATGTTATCTGTCAATGCAGTTCCATGCTAAGGGAAGCGTGGCATTGTGGTTTGTAGCGTGACGCTGTGTCTCAACTCCAGAGTTTGAATGGTAGCTCTATGGTGTAAGAGCTGGTTAGTCAGACTGTTTAAGACGTTCTGTGAATTTGCTTAATACTTTACTAGCAAAGTAGCAGTTTCTTGTAGAATGATACTTTATGTATTTGGTAGAGTAAAAAGAAGATAATATATGTGAGGCCTTTGCTGTTGGTTCCTATTGAAGCAATGCTCTAAGATGCATGCTGTTATCTAATACCTACCGGGTCTTTCAGCAACTCCAACTCCAGCTGAGAAGGCCATGCTCTCACAGTAAAACTCATTTATATTAGTAATTCTGACGTGAATTTTTATTACTAGCTCTATAACAACTGCCACAGTTTGTATTTCTCAGCACAAACTTACTACCTCACCATTCTGTGGACCAAACCCTGGCTCGTCAGGGCAGGCTGCTGCATCCCTAGAGCTAATAGGTTGGCCCATGGATGGTTGTCAGGGGTCTGAGGGAAGAACTGGCTCTCAGCTGTTAGCTCCTTGCATGGCTAAGAGTGACATTCATGACTCTTTGCTGGAAATCTGTTGGCCACCGTCTCAGGTCTTAGAGGCTTCATTGAGCTGGTGGTGCTTAGATCCCATGTACCACCAGACTAAGTCGGGCATTTCTCATATTCAGAATCAGTGTGACTCCGCCTTTTTTTCTCAACACTCTTGTGCCTCTGGTGAAAATTTTGGCTTCAGGTGGAGGGGGAGGGGTGTTGGCTCCTCTACTTGGACACAGAGCTAACAAACATAGGATATTTTCTACTTTAGCTGTATCTGCAAAGACCCTTTTGCTACGCAATGTATCACCTTCGTAGGGTCCAGTTGTGGACATTTTTAGGAGACTTTAATTTGGCCTCTACACTTATCCTAAGCCTAAAATGTATCTTTGCCTGATTTTAAGATAATACTTGAATGCTTTCTGTATGCCAAGTGTATTAGTTACTTTTCCGTGGCTGTGGTCAAGTACATTGACCAAAGGAACTTATGGAAGAAAGAGTTTATTTTGGCTCATGGTTGGGGCTGGAGGATCAACAGTGGCCAGGGGGCATGGCGGCAAGTGGCAGACATGGTGTCAGGAGCCGAAGAGGCTGGGAGAGCAAAAAAGAGAGAGAGAGAACTGGGAGCAGAGTGAGGCTGTTCACTTCCAAAGCCTACTCCTAGTGAGGTACTCCCTCCATCAAGGCTGTGCCCACCAACTTCCCCAAACAGCAACACAGCTTTGGACCAAGTGTTCAAATCCAAGAGCGCATAGGACATCTTTCTCAATCAAAGCATCACACATGACTTTTGTCTCTACGCTTCCTATTTGATTGATTTCTTTGCTACAACACTGAAAGCAAGTTTCTATTTGTTTATTTATCTTAAAGATTATATATATATATATATATATATATATATATATATTTTTTTTTTTTTTTTTTTTGAGACAGGGTTTCTCTGTGTAGCCTTGACTGACCTGGACTCACTTTGTAGTCCAGGCTGGCCTCGAACTCACAGCGATCCGCTTGCCTCTGCCTCCCGAGTGCTGGGATTAAAGGCGTGCGCCACCACGCCCGGCTAGATAAAGATATTTTTAAAAGATTCTTGTCTCTGGCCAAATTAAATTCTTATAGGCATAGGAAAAGAGAAGAAATAGACTCCAAACCAGCCCATCTGGCTACAGGTCCACAGTGACTGCTGGGACTGCTCTCAACACCTCTGATTAGTTCACAGTGTGCGACTGGGGGATGCCCAAGCTGAGTTTCAGTTCATACTCCCACGGGTCTCAGAGCTGTTTAGGTCCTACTATGTGGCCATAGGCAGTCTTATTTTGGCAGCTCCTGGAGCAGGAGGAAAGGAGGTGTCCGCAGCCAGGATGGACACTGCCTACACTACAGAGAAGACAACTCCACCTGATATTTCTAGAGAAGGAGCCATGGGCCAGGGCCTTTGCTAGTCTCACTTCTCAAAGAGCCTGGAGACTCATTTGGGTCTCTAAGTCAATAAGGCAAGTGTCTGTTTTAGAGAACATGAAGTTAAAGCACAGAGACTTTGCTTTGGGTCCCACAACTAGAAAGTGGAAATACAAGGACTTGAACTCAAGCCCTAGTATTAGGGATTGAACCTAGGACCTTCATATGCTAGGTGAGCACTCTATTACTGAACCTTATCCTCAGCACTTAGTGAATTAATTGGTCAATTTACTGACTGAATTCCACCAACTTGCTTAGGATGAGGTTTCCCTGGGTCCCAGGCAAACTTTGGACTCCTTTGCCTAAGCCTCATGAGTAGCGAAGGATATAGGCTGTGTTTACCAGACCCAATTCCTAATATTGAACTGTGACCAAGCATGACAATTTTCTAGATTCTTATGGGTGTTTGGGAGGTTTCCATCCTTTGGTCTCCTCCTCTTCCCCGTTCTCTAGTGAAGTGCACAACAACAGGGTGTGTTGTCAGGATGGGGCCTGGGGTCCCCTTAGGGGGCAGCAGTGATAAAGCTGAGCCATGAGGCCTTGCCTAAAAAACAAAGGTATTTAGCAAGCAACCCCTGTCCTGAGCCAAGGAGTCAGGAGGCCTTGGTTGGGACAGCTTGTGACATTAGTTGTCTACTGCAGGCAGGACCCTAGAACTCCTCTGTTATGATTCTGAACCATGATTCAGCAACCATTTGAGATGGTCACCCCTCTCCAGCCCCAGACCGCTCTACCTGCCCAGGAGTGGTTTGTGCCATCACATGCGACCTTTCTTGTACTCTCTCTCTAGACCCCTGTGGTGAATAGCTCTCTTGCTCACCTTTTACCATTTTCACCTTCACAAATGGTGACACCGCAACACTTACCCTGGAGAGTCTGTGTGCGTCTTTATTTATTTTTGTTCTGTTGTTGTGCTCTTCTCACAAATACCTTCCAAACACCGGCTTACCTATGTGACTGTTTTAAAATGCTTTTGAAGAAAGTTGTCAAAAAGTGGCAACAAGTGCAGGTGTGTGTGTGTATGTGTGTGAGTGTGTATGTGCTGCACACGCTCATTCTTACAGCAGGAGAAGCTTACAGCTATGAATTAATAAAACATAAGAGAAACATAAATATGTGCTTTAGAAATTATACTCTAGAGAAAAAGATGTGCAGACCCTTTAAAAGAACTGTCACATCCTTGATAGATTAAAAAAAAAAGCTACTATTGAATGTGATAATCTATGAAATAGCAGGACGCAAACTATGTAGACAGTGGCAAGTGGTCACAGTGACAGACATGAGTTTGAAATTATGTGCTACAATACAACTTGTAAGGGTGGCTTCTGGGGGTGCACTGACACTTTGGTGGCATGGTTTTATCCAGGTGCTCATAAAGACGTCAGAGGAAATGAAGGTGACTATGGGTCCCTCTGTGACCGAACATCCCTTGGGAAGATGCTTTAACTTAAGGTTGGAAAGCAGTGTTGATGAAAATGTATTCTGAGTGTTTGGGCTAGAAGGGGGAAACATGCGATGCTTCCTGCTTGTCTTTTTCTTCTTTGGAAGCTAAGTGTGCATTGAAAGATACATTTTAAAACAGCACATTTCCTGCCTTTAACCTGACCTTTTGGGCCTTTCCTCTGAAAGGCTCCCATAGCTTGAGCTGATATCATTTAACTTAATGTCGTGCAGGGAGATTTGAACTTGGAGCTGAAAGAAGGTGATCTTGTAAGGGCTGATTTGCTCTCATTAATTTAGAAGGAAACTCTCTGTGACAGGAAAGTGTTTCTTAACCCCCTGCCAATTAAAACGCACCCGACAAAATTGTCTCGCGTATAATAGGAGCGTAATGCGCAGCAGCTGAAGGCTGCCATTTGGAGAACTTTGATGAGGCTGGGGAGAGGCGGAGCCAGCTTCACCTTTTGACAGCAGTGGAAATGTTTTCAAGTTGTGAAGTATGTTCTGGGTCGATTCTAAAGTGAAAACGTGTCAACTTATTTTAGAATGTAAAGTCATTCAAGTTTACAGTCTCCTTTGTCTAATAATTGCAAATCGTGACGCCTCTGCGATGCCTGTTTTCTGACTGGCACAATGAATTAGCAGACAACACTGGCCTAGACATCGCAGCGATCGTCAAGCCCTGGGAGAAGTAGGTTTAGGCTTCTGACTAGACTGTGGGGCTCCAAGCCGCATTTGCTCAGGCTTGCTGTGTCCTTCATGAAATGGAAATTTTATAATGGCTGTTTCTAAATTGGCCGAAGGCTCACGATGCTGGTACAATTTTTGGCAGAGTTTCATTCATTATTTGCATGTAAGAACCTTACTACAAGGACTTTAAAGAAATCTGAAAACTCTTCAGTAAGCTGATCAAGACAAAATCACTCCCACGTCAGTCTTTGTGTACTTGTCGGTCCACAGTACCAGATCCTTAACACTTAATGATTCAAAGATATATTAAAGGCCAGTGCGAGGTATAAATACCACCAGCAAGAAGCAAGCTCATTAATTTAGTCATTCTCCAAATAGCTTCTGTGTAAAATGCTGGCAGAATCCTGGAGATACATCATTGAGCAGAACAGACAGGGTCCATGGTGTATGGAATTCACAGGCAAGGAAAGCAGTCCTTCCCTTTATGGGAGGCACGCTCCATTCAACCCACTGTGGTGATTTTGAAAATGAGATCTTCACTCATAAGGCATGCTCTTTCAGCTGACTTGCAGCTGTTTATTTTTAAATGCTAAATACTGACTGATAATAGCCATACTTGCCGTGGTTGTCATTTGCTTCACTTAAAAAAATAACAGTGATTATAGAAACCCGTGTGTGTGACTCTTGGTTCACTGGGTCAGGAATTGCTCCTCTTTTAAGACGAAGGTTGGTTTGTGTAACAAGGTCAAGCCCATGGGTTTTGATGTCCACTTGCACTCAGAAGGAAGTAGTGGAAATCCTTCCTTCTTCCTCTGACTTCTCCAAGGAGCCTTTATTTGACTATAGGAGCAATCGTGAGGAGGATTCCCATGCCCTGCTCACACTTGCAGGATTCCCGTGTCCTGATCACAGATGCAGGATTCCTGTGTCTTGATCACAGTTGCAGGATTCCTGTGTC
>OU015743.1:49621667-49639732 GCA_907169655.1 Acomys percivali | reverse complement strand
CTCTCTCTCTCTCTCTCTCTCTCTCTCTCTCTCTCTCTCTCTCTCTCTCTTACATATGAAGTGGCTTTCTTTTTCTGTTTATATCTTCATGTGAACATTCTGGAGGGTAAGGATGACAGATTGTTGGCTCAGTCACAATTCGCCTTCCACATAACCTCCCTGCCAATTTCATTAAAAAAAAAAAAAAGATGTCTTCCTTCATGGAGGAAACACGCATATCTTTGTTGTAGTAAAAAAAAAAAGTATACAAAATTCATACAAAAATCTGTTCCATGAAGAAAAGTTTTTTATTAGGTGAGATAACCCGGGCCAGGTGTGAGCAGCCCCAGGCACAGGGACTGTGTCCCACCTCCTTTTGGCCCTTTCATCTTTGCACTTTCATTCCGTTCTGTCCCAGTTCTGTTTGTAACCCACTCTGGAAGCATCCTTCCCGGGCAAACGATGATGATGATGTTGTTGCTGTTGATGATGGTTTTATCATCTTGTGCTGTATGCCATTTCATATTTCAGGCGGAGTGGCATTAGAAAATGCGGAAGGCATTCACACATTGTCTTCCTCTCAGGGAGCTTCATTAAGCCAGCCTTGTCTGCATAGTTCTTGCAGTGACTCTGAATAAGGATAATTAATAATTTGCTAAGACCCTAAAGTGTAAAAATGAAGAATTTTAATTCAGGTGGTTTGTGTGCATATTTAACAAAAGTCTATCAAAAATCTTCTTAAATAAAAAAATGCAATTGCATAAACGAGTATTAATTAAAGCTCTATGTTAAACAGTTTCAAGGAAAATAAAAATAACTTTTTCATGATTAATGAAAGACAGGGTGAATAATTTTTGATAGATTTATTCTCTTCAGAGGTTAATTTCAATTATATAGAAAGAGGATGTTAACATTCTTTAATAGATTTTGGATACTTCTACAGTAATTTTTACTTGAAAACCATTGCACATTTAATGTGACTTTACCACTGTGACAATGAGATATCCCTTAATTAATAGACTACAGTATTTAAGTATAGCTGACCAAGATTTAGGCTCATATTCCAACTCCTTAATATCTACACAGAAATTTATTCTAAAATTTACTCTTAAAGTTTTAGAGACAATATTTGCTCCTGTAGAAATTAAATCTCAAGAATGACAATCAAAGGAAGATATATTTAAAAATTATAATTCTGACATAATTGCATCAAAGAAAAGCACTTTGATTTATTGTAGATTATTTTATGACAGTTTTTGACCTGTGCGTGCTAGGCCACTGCAGCACTAAAGTGGGTGAAGATTTAGGAGAAAAGAGACATCTGGATATATATGAATATATATGTATATATATGCTTTACCTTGTGCGTTTCCACATATTTCATCTGAGATATGTGCTGAGAAGTAAATATGCTATCTTCACTTATGCAGATGATCTCGAGACTTCTGTGTCACTGGAGAGTGACACAATTGTAGCTGATGTATGAGAGCCCATAGTCTGACTTGGAGGTAGAGCATACACTGTAGGTTGACTTTGTGGCAGAGGCTATGCAGAGACTCTGAGCACTGTGTTGCCTTCAGGGCTATGAAGATTGCTGCGAGTTAAACAGTGCTTGCCTCTAGTGGGTACCGTCCATCTTTAAAGCACTAAATCTTTCAAGAGGCTTGAGAGTTATGATGTCATTAATTAATAACTGACTGTGTGCTAATCAATACATTAGGTATATACTATAATGGCTTATAAACATGATGGCTTTAGAATGGCTTGGGTATAAATGCTAATTGATTTAAAGTAAAGGGAAATTTCTGTCTATTGGGTCAATAGTTTATGGATTATGACGACCTTTTAGCATGAGATTCCTAACGAATACTCCTTTATCTCTCTTGGTCCCCAGCCTGTGCTGTGTTTTGTAATCAGAGATGCCTATAAACAAGATACATTAGAGCAATTATTGGTACCAGAATTCAATAACACTTGTAAAGCCTTCTATAAGATACCACACTGGGACTTTACATTATACATCCTACAATGTGGAAGAAAATATACATGGAAAGTTTTGTGTTTGCCTCCATCATAATGTTGTATTTTATACAAACAACGTGTATCATATAAGCACATTGTCCTTGGGTATCAAGAAGGGTTTCAGGGATGTGTTGCCTTTTTTGTGTGTATACTTCAGAAATAGATTGGATCTGGGAACTGCCACAAGAAGTGGCCTCAAAGTTACAGCTACCTTACTCATTCCAACAGCTAAATTATGAGTCAAATGCATTTAAAGCTGACCTACCATGAGAAACAAGAACCAGAGGGTGAGGGAGACTCCATCAGCCAGCACAGGAGCTGTTTACGGTAGAAGTATTATGAAGACTTAGGACTTGGTTATTAGGACACAGTTTGGTGCTTAATGGAAAGGGGGGTGTGGTTAATTCTCTGTCTCTGCAGAAGGCAGTTCTTGCCTCCCCCTTCAACTGATATGCTGGCCCCCCCGCCGCCCGCGGCCCCCCTTTTATTGCTCCATTCTTGGAGGTCTGCTTTGGAATGAAGCCAGTTATTTTTTTTTTCTTTTCGCTTAGGCAAATTTTACATCAAAATACTGATTTCATATTTGAGGAAGCTGGTGGCTTTGGAATAGTACCCATGTCAGCTTTTGTATGAATGTGCATGAAGTTTCAAAGCCAAATGCTAAGGGATCTGTGACAAACAGCAGTCCTTTGCCTGAAAGACCTCTGCCTCTCCCGCAGCTCTCAGGGCTCTCAGAGAGGGCTTGCAGCTTTTCTAGCCGACTTCCTGGCACTTATCTTAGCATTCAAAATGAGTAACTTATACCACAGGCATTTCACTTTTCAGGTTTAGTGTCATTTGTGGGAGATAGGAAGTTAACCCTTTCATGTCTTCTCCTGCCCGTCAACATTCCTAGGTAGTTTCTTCAGTGGCAACTTTCTTAGAAAGGGTTAGACAGAATGAGCCTGAAGAGTTTCAGTGTCTGAAACTCTCACTAAGAATTTATTTAACAACTGAAATCTCTTCTCCACCTGTACAAACATCTTAGATAATCTGCTCAAGTGCAGGAAAGAAAGTACGGCAAGAAGAAGCTTCTTTCCCTCTGTGGTGGTATGTATGTGTGGGTGTACATGTGTGAGGATGCATGCACACATGTGTGCACGTGTATACACATAAGTGTATGTGTGTGTCTGTGTACATGTGTGTAGATGTGTATGTTCAAGCATGCATGTGTGTGCATGTGAGTGAGTGTGCATGTGTGTGTGCATACATGCATGCCTGTGTGTGTGCTTCTGTGTGTGTGAGGGGGTGGGGGGAAGGATTGTGGTGGGGTTGTGTGCATGGGACCTTAAACAATCAAAAGAAATGAACTAGTGATAGATATTCGGAAAGAATGATCAAAGATGTGGGGAGGCAAACTTTGAAATGTGAAAAAGAAAGGTATGGCCAATAAAGGTAAAAAGCCACAGAAAGGCCACCTAAAAAGACTCCCAGAATCCAGCTCCAGAGGTTTAAGACCCAAAGCCTCAAGGCAGTGAGGAAAACAAATACTTTTAGATTTTTTTCACTCAAAGAATTTTGCTCTGAAGTAAATATGAAGGAGGCAGTTTTAAAAGAGCTTCAATACACAAGCACACAGACACACACACAGACACACACATAGACACACACACAGACACACACACAGAGACACACACAAAGACACACATACAGGCACACAGACACAGACACAGACACAGGCACACAGACACACAGACACAGACACACACACAGATACACGCACACAGACACAGACACAGACACACACACACACACTCACACTCAGAGGAATGGGACCCTACCCCCCACCTCCCGCACACCCCTACTCCTCTCCCTCCCCTCCCACATGCCCACACACACACTCACTGCCTCCCTACATTTATATCAGGATGGAAGTGTAGAGTGAACTGAAGGAGCCGACAGTACCTGGGCCTTTCCCCTCAAGCCACACTGACAAGTGTATTGTTGGCTGATAATTATTTTGATAGTATATGAAGAAGTTATAGCTATTTTGATAGCGTCTCTTGACAATGTTTAAAGCCAGGATTTTAAAGTGCTAACTCTGTCTACATGGAAAAGGATTGCATCTGGAGACTGTCCACCTGATGTTATGCAGCCAGGACGTAAACATGGCTCCTCTTTGTCCAGAGCCCTTAAACTCCAGAGGCCCTTGGAATTACGGTTGATCTTCTCAATGAAGAATTTGCTTTATTCTTATGCCTTTTGGCCAAGCTCATCTGTCTGTCTGCCTGCCTGCTGCTTTTATGGCTCCGAATCCACAGCTCTAGTGTGTGTTGACTAACTCCACCACACCATAAAGCTGCTGTTGCTATTCGGGTTGTACACAGAACCAGACACTTCCCAAGAGAAATTCCCTTCAGTTTAGTAACCTGTTTTGGGGACGTGTTTTTACATAACTGTCACTAGAAACACCGTTATCTTAAACAACATGTGGACTTCGAATCTTACATTAGCATAGATCCCAATCCATTTTATGTGCTTGGAACTTAACCTGGGTGCTTTGGGTACTGTCTGGTCGCTGAATTCTAATTGTAGATCTCACCAGGAATACGTTCACTTCTGGCTTCTTTAAAATTGTCTTACATCAACTGGAGCACTGCAGGCTGAGTTACTACTAAGAAGAGCCAGTTACGGTTTTTAGTCCTGAATCATCAGTGAAAGCATTTGGTTATATGCTGGTTCCTGATTACAAGTTAAGGCACTCCTTGTTCATTCATTCACTCTGCAGACAGTGTGTTGATGGTTTACTATGCCCAGCAAGTACAGCGTTATTTCTCTTTCCTCACAAGAGAGTCTCAGTCATGCAAGAGACTTAAAGTCAACACACTATTAGAATAGTCTGCAATGAGGGATGGTATTTAGCATGGGTAAGAGGATGTGGGAGCAGAGAGGCCTATTTAGCCACAAGAACATCTGAAGAACAACTGAAAGCACCTTTTTTTTTTTCTGGATGAGGTGACACCCGAGCTTGTCAACAGAGGAAAGGGAGTCAACAGGCAGAAGAAAGGAACACTGCATACAAACAAGAGTTAGAAAGAACAGCGTTCGCAGCGTGTTTGTAAGCCTATGCAACTTGGACTTTGGGTGCTCCAGGAAAAGGCAGTGATGGCAGTGCTGGGTAGGTAAGCAGAGGTCTACAGTATTGTATTTTTTTAATATAATTTTTTTGTTTTATGTGCATTAGTGTTTTGCTTGCATATATGTCTGTGGGAGGGTGTCAGATCTTGGAGTTACAGGCAGTTGTGAGCTGCCATGTGGGTGCTGGGAATTGAACCCCGGGTCCTTTGGAAAAGCAGCCAGTGCTCAGTAACTGCTGAGCCATTTTTACAGTCCCTGCCGCCTTGGTTTTAATGCAGTTGGATTTTAGGAAAGCTTTGCGAATTCAAAGAATTTAGAGTTAGCCAGGCGTGGTGGTGCACACCTTTAATCCCTGCACTGGGGAGGCAGAGGCAGGAGGATGTCTGTGAGTTTGAGGCCAGCCTGGTCTTTAAAGGGAGTCCAGAATAACCAGCACTCCACAGAGAAACTCTGTCTCAAAAAAACAAACCAACCAAACAAACAAACAGAGTTTAGAGTCACCACCACACATCCCACCCTAAGTATTATAGAAATAACAGTCAGTAGAACAGGTTTAGGAGGAAGGAACATTAGGGTCACAAGAACAGAAGGCCAGCTGGGAAAAAGTCTGGCCTGACTTAACATTATAGGTGTGGATGGTTAGGAGGAGAGATGAGAGGACAAATACTTTACTTAGTGACAAAGTTTGGGTGATGTGCAGAATGGGCCCGCTGAATGGTCACACTGGCTCTGGTTGTGCTTCCTCTTGTGAGTAGCTAGATATAATGCTTTGCATGTGTTCCTCCATAACTGGAATCACTGGATTATTTACATGGAAGTGCACATACAATCACACACACAAATACACACACACACACACACACTCACTTACTCACTCACTCACTCACTCACTCACTCACTCACTCACTCAGTTGAAATTTAAGCTTTTCTTGATACCAAATGTTCAAAATACTCTTGTGTTATTTAATGATATCTTCAATACCTTTGGATACCCAAATTGAAAAACTAATATTAGGCCAATGGCCTTCAGGGGCGACAGACCAGTGAATAAAGCACTTGACACACAAATGAGAAACTTGGCTTTAAAGTTTGAAGCACTAGACTTTGCATTAAAGCTGAGCAACTACGGTGGCCGTCAATGACGCCAGCACTCAGGAGCAGAGACGGTGATTCCCAGGGAGCTGTTGAGCTAGATGCTTTAGACCTCACAAGCTTAAAGTCTGAGCAAAGATGATGCCTCAATCAATACCATTGATAACGGTCATGGAAGACTCCCAGGGTCAACTTTGGGCATCTAAACATGTGAAACATGTGAAAATCCACATATGTGTGTTTATACACACATGTAACTTGTGTACCTACCAAAAAATACACATGTAAAAAATGAAAATACTAGGCTTCAATGTACAGTCTATGGCTGATTAATAGCCACATGCAGACACTTATATCCCAAGGTTAATTTGCATAATTGATGAAGGTTTGATTGTTCAAGAACACTCATGCCATGTTTCAGAAATATATGCCAAGATGTAGTGCAGTTTCTAGGTTGAGGATTTGCTTTCTTTTTCCAAGAGTATTTGATACTCAAATTTGAAAGTTTCATAAATTGTGGCAAAGCAAATAGTTCCAATTCCCAGTGAATCTCACGTTATGGACGTTAGCCAGTCACACTCGCTATCCTGAGAACTGAAAAATACAATCATGTTCAATTTCTGTACCTTTGAGAATAATGTTTTACATTTAAAAAAAGAAAAGTTTTCATGTTTTTGTTTGCAAACTTAAAAAGACACTTATTTGAGATAATAGAGAAACAAAAGAGAAATATGTAAAATAGAATCTATCTTTAAATAGCTTTAAATCTACCATATTCTATCATCTGAGATGATGGCTAGATCCAAGGTTTTGGGTGCATCTGTGTTCTAGATGTACAGACACCTTGTCCACATGGCATGAATTTATAATCTGCCCTCTAACAAAAGGTGCTAAATCTTTGCAGGTAAAGAGACACAGAACTATCTTTTGACTGTTTTTATTTTTTATATGTGTGATTTATTTACTCTCTTAGTAATGATTTTCCCTTCCTGTTCCAACTAACAAATAGTATTTTGTGACTATTCTTATATATGCAAGAGTTTCTGCATTTTTACCCATTATTTCCATTTGCTAACTCCCAAAAAGAACCACTGACTTGGAGTTAACATGCATTTTAAGTGTTGATAAATATAGTTATCCCTCAGTACTTGTTGGGCCATAGTTGAGAACTTATGCAGACACCAAAATCTAAAGGTTATATAAAGTGTAGTGGAATTTACATATAACACACACACACACACACACACACACACACACACACACACACACACATCCCTGTATACTTAATAACCTCTAGACTATAGTACTAATTTCAATATAAATTCTATACAAATAGGCATTATACTGCATTTTGAAAGAAGTAATATCAAGGGAACAAAAGTCTGTACATGCTTAATACAGTCACACATTTTCTATTCAAATTCTTTTGGTCTTGGGTCAATTGATAGCCAGAGGTACAGAAGGCTTACTAGGCTTACTGTGTTTCACATTAGCACAGAGATGTCATACTGTCAACAGGGTATGACTGTACATATCCCCACAAAATATTATGTACTTTGTTAAAATCAATTATGTTTAACATAATATACAAGGAAAAATCTTGTGAGTACTTTAATTAAAATATTTATATATATTATATTTATTTTATATTGTATATTGATTTCTTTTTATAAATTACTTGTTAAAATTCTTTGCTGTGGTATATACTCACTTATAAGTGAATATTAGCCACATAACACAGGATAACCACACTACAACACACAGACATAAAGAAGCTAAATAATAAGGAAGACCCTAGGGAGGAGGCTTAACTCTCATTCAAAAGGACAAATAGAATAGAGCCTGGAAGCAGTTGAAGAGAAGGAACAGGACAGGAGCCTACTATAGAGATCCTCTGAAACACTCCATCCAGCTGGGACTGAAGCAGCTGCTGAGACTCACAGCCAAACTTTGGGGTGGAGTGCAGGGAGTCTTATAGAAATGTTGGGACATAAAAAGACCTGTAGGGGACAAGAGCTCTACAAGGAGACCAATGGAGCCAACAAATCTGGACACAAGTGTGCACGGGGGTGGGGATGTGGTTGCTTCAAAGACGGATGCACCAACCAAGGACCAGGCATGCTGAGGACCTAGACCCTGTGCTCAGATGTAGAAGAGAGGCAGCACAGTCTCCTTGTGGGTCCTATAATATGAACTACTTCTGACATGGACTCTGGTGCCGACAAGTTGATCACTTCTTCCTGGCTGAGCGGCCATGCCAGGCCACAGAGGAAGAAGATGCAGACAGTCCAGATGAGACTTGATAGGCTGAGGTCAGATGTTAGGGGAGGAGGGCTCCCCTTTCTGAGGACCAGGGGAAGGAGGGAGGGATGAAACGGAGGGAGGGAGGGGTGTAAGTGAGGGAGGGGGGAACCTGGAGGAGCTAAAGGAGGGGCTACAATTGGGATGTGAAGTGAACAAATTTAAATAAATAAATAAAAATAAAATAAAAATTTTGCTGATTTTTTTCTGCTGTGTTATTTATCATTTGTTTAGCACTTATAGTTTGTTTTCCATTTTTTAAAGTCCAACTTTTCTTTATAACTTGTGATTAGGAGTTTTGGTGAAATCACTCCCCTAAGATAACAAACAGCAATTTTTATTGGAAAAAAAATACAGGGAGAAGCTATTAAAGAAAACTTAAGAAGACTGTTAGGGAGTATATCAATAATAATAAAAAAGAGGCAGTTGGTGCATATTGTAGAAACATTCTCTAGAAAAGAGAAAGTAAGCTTAGTTCGGGATCTAAATAGAGTGCAGACGATAGCATGGGCCTCTGGAGGACCTCTGTCACATCTGTGTGACCCCCCAGCTAGAACATGGAAGCTGCATGCTTCCAAATCTGGCTGAATAAACCTATGCAAACCACTTAAAGAGCTAGGATTGTGGCGTTGATGTTTGCCTACGACCGGACTCCACACACTGTGCGCGTTAGATATTTGCAGTGCCCTGGACCCTGGACGTCAATCATGCCTCTTATAAAGATGTTTTTAGCTTCGTTAGGTCTGTGGATTGTAATATGGACCTGAGGGAGGATGCTCAATTCTCACTCAGAAGGGCAGATAGAATAGACATCAGAAGGGTTGAAGAGAAGGAACAGGAAGAGAAACCTACTATAGTTGTCCTCTGAGAGATTCCACCCTGCAGGAAGTCAAAGCAGAAGCTACATCTCGAAACCCAATTTTGGGCAGAGCACAGGCAGTCCTACGGATGAGTTAGGGGATAGAAGGACTCAGAGGGTACAGGAGCTCCACAGGAAGACCCCCAGAGTGAGCAGATGGGGATGGGAGGGTTCCGGTGGAGACTAATGCATGGAAAGTACCTAGGCACCCCACTCAGATGTAGCCAATAGGCAACTCAGTCTTCATGTGGGTCCCCTATTAAGGGAAACAGGGGCTGTCCCTGACAGGGACGCTGGCCTTTGCCTGCGCTTTGATCGTTGCCCCCTGGTGGGATGCCTTACCATGCCACAGAGGAAGAGGATGCAGGCAGCCTAAGGAGACTTGGTAGGCTGGGGTCAGTTGGTAGGGGAGAAGGGCTCAGGTCTCACAGGACCTGGGGGGGTGGGAGGGAGAGTGGGGCCGGGAAGAAACTAGGGAGAAGGCTAGCTACAATTCGGACATAAAGCAAAGAAATTTTTTAAAAAATAAAATATTAAATAAGATATTTTTAAAAGATATAAAAATTAGTCATGCCTTTTTAGGCTAATGCCCAATTATAAGTGAGTATATACCATGCGAGTGTTTCTGCTTCTGGGTTAACTCAGTTATGATCATTTCTGGATCAATCCATTTGTCCACAAATTTCAGGATTTCCCTTTTTAATAGCTGAGTAATATTCCATAGTATAAATGTACCACAGTTTCTTTATCCATTTGACCATATGACCTCTGTCATAGACTTAAGGGAGGGGAATAGGGTGAAAGTGGGAGGGAGGGAGGAACAGGAGGATACAAGTGATGGGACAACAATTGAGATATAATCTGAATAAATTAATAAAAAATTTTAAAGATATAAAAATTAGTGTTATTTCTACAGATACAGAGAAAATAGAGAATACTCCCATTGCAATGGCATCATTATGAAAATGGTAACTTAAACTTTCAAATTATTAATCGACAGTTTTCTTTCTTGAAGATCTTCAATTTTCTTGTTTGTGGAGACATTAAACTTACACCTTTTGTAAGTTATTATATTAGTTTTAGGGTGGCATATATCCTAGCTAGAACCAGAAGGGTAATGAAAAATCACGCCACATTGATGAGGTGAGGCAAAACTAGGCTAACCATTGAAGACATGCTATTTTATTAGTATTAGAGATGTATCTAAAAACAAATGCAAAAGATAATTTGGAATTGGCTTTAAAAAAAATTCTTATGTAAGTCCCATTGTCTGACAAAAATTTTAGTGTTCTGGGGGAACTGTAGAAGAGAATTTGTTTTTAAGTTGTATTTTAAAAGGCACATGAATGAATGACTGTTTTTTTTTAAAAAATTATTTTATTTTCATTTAAAGCGTATTATGCTCATGTCAAGTTCTGCATTTGCTTATGAAAAATGCAACCTTAAATTTTTTGTAGTTAATATACTCTACTAGATTACTAAAAATAGCTTTCCATAAGATGCAGTCCCTAATAATTTCCACAAAAGATAATTTTTATTAGGACAATAGCTAATTTTCATTTTATGTAGCACAAACCCCTTTAATTTTATATGGTATTTTATATAGTAATGTTTATTTCCTATACAAACTCTCTAGAATGTTTTATCTCTTTTATATCCCATTGAATTCTCCCTGAAACTGCACTAGTTTACAATAATTTTATTACTTTATTAATTAAACGTTTTCCAACAAGCCAGCTATGGCATTTCTTACCATCAAGGGTTCCATTAGTTTTTAATGGTGTGAGACAAAATTACCATTTACCCACATGCAATTTAAGAAGCATCATTAACGCAGGGAAAGCACCAGGTGGGATTTCTAATACTTACTGTTTTCTCATTTTTGTTTTTATTTAAAAGGAATAACTGGTTTTGAGAGTTTTTTGTTACTATATTGCCAAATCTCCTCTTGGATTTTATGATCAAGATAATTTAAAATAATGTTGTTCTATCTCCTTAGGCACTATTGAACAATGTTTCACTTACGTACACACTGCTCCGGCCCAGGACTCCTTTCTGCACAGTCACGAGTGTTTTGTTTGCACAAACAACAGAACAAAGAGGCATCTTCATGGGTTCTAGCCAGCGTTTTAGCCAAAGTTGGACAGTGTAAGTTGCCTGGTCACAAGAGGACTTCTGTTGTCCGTGGTGCGGGGACACTGTGCCGGGAGCCCTGAAACCCAAGTGAAAGTCTGGGACTCTTAGAGGATGGACAATCTTTTTTTTCTCTTGTCAATAGTAAAACTCTTGTAAATTAGTCATATGTCATAAGTTAGTAAGGCTTGACACTTTGCCAAATGAAAAGCATTCATTTCTATATTTTAAACATAGAAAACCAAGGAGGAACACTCAGCTTGTAGCAATGTAGGATTCTTCGATGGTTGGGAGAAAACAAGCATCTTGTAACTCAGTGTGTTGTAAAACGCATCAAGCACAATGCAGACCTCTGTTGCCTGCTGTCTCTAAGGAGAGGTTAATTTTGGTCCATTCACATCCTGGGCAAAGTACTAATCAGTTACTAACAAGAGGCAAAGTCGAACAGATGCACATCTATAAACACAGGTATCACAAAACCTATTTGGGCTATTATTTCAAGTTTTGTTTTTATTAAGCAATCAATGTTTTGGTATATAAAGACATTGGAAATTGAAGAAGGAAATGTCTCCTTTTAAAAAAATCAGGATTTAGGTAAGTTTTTTAAAAGTATATTTTATTAATTTATTCATATTACATCTCAATTGTTATCCCATTCCTTGTATCCTCCCATTCCTCCCTCCCTCCCATTTTCCCCTTACTCCCCTCCCCTATGACTGTGACTGAGGAGGACCTCCTCCCCCTGTATATGCTTATAGGGTATCAAGTCTCTTCTTGGTAACCTGCTATCCTTCCTCTGAGTGCCACCAGGCCTCCCCATCAAGGGGACATGGGCAAATATGGGGTGGATTTAGGTAAGTTTTAAACCTTTGACACAAAACAGATTAAAATTGGCCAAGGTAGGGGAAGTACGTAATGCATAATAGTGTATTCATTTGGCATAGGGAAAAGTGATTAAATACAATTTCCTAGAAACTATTTTATTGCTTTTATTGTAGCTGACTAACCTAGGAAGAGAAAGGAAGGAATCTATTGGGTCAATGCTTAGTCGCCTATTATAGAGAAGGAATTGTAGGCCAAAGTCAGAAAGGAAAAATATAAGTGAAAATGTATCTTTTGGTTGGGGAAGCTTTGGTATTCCAGAAGAAAGAGTTAATGGGTTGACACAAAGACACACTAAGCCCTACCTGTGCTTCTTATAAATTCCCCCAATAAATGCAGGTTCATATACAGGAGGTAAGGAAGTAGGTTTATTAATGAATTTTAGGAAAGTGACTGTGGTTTAATTATCTGCATGATTGTAGTAAGGGAGATGTTTGTCTTTTTAGTGGGATGTCAACTCTACATTTGTATTGCTCACACAAGAGAAAACCCAACAAAGTTATTACCTAGTCATGCGGTGTTCACTGTTACATCCCTCATTCTTAAATTTGCCCCACATCAATTATTGCACTTTAAATGAATAGCTTTCATCTATCACTTTGAAAATTTTGGATAGATTTGCCCCCAGTGTTGAAGCATAAAAAGAATGACTCTATGTGTTCTTATCTAGAACAGCTGATTGATGCACAGTCCATCTATTGCACTTATTAACTCCTGGTTTCCAGGGATCCAGTGGAGACCGTTTGGCACGGCTGGATTCCTACACTTGTCTATCGCCATGCACTGTGCTTTTATTGTGCTTGAAGCTTACAGGAAATTGCTATAGCCAATCACCAAAAAGTGCTTATTTTTTTATGATGTTTTATTTTCATTGCTCAACATTAACATAATGAAACTTTAGATTTTTCTATTAAAACAATGCAGTACATGTGAAGTGTCATGATGAATAAAGATTTCCTGTGACGTACATTGATGCTTGTGGAATGAAGATTAACATTGGAGCTTCCTGGATTAGATACTCTCCATTAAGACACTTTATAAAAAAAAAAAGCACCATAAATCACATGCACGCGTGTGCACAGACACACACACATTGAAAAACTTCAGCAGTCTTTCTTAGCAGAATAAATTAATAAAATTGTTTATCAGAGTATTGTTATTTCTATCAATATTGATCAGCATCGACTAAGCTTCCAGTGCTAGGAGAGATTCCAGAAGGCCCTATTCCTTTGAACTGCCTTTTCCAAAGAATGGGAAAGCTATGCTGTGTGATTGTACGTCAACTTGGATTCTCAAAAGTTAATCTTTTTGAAACTGTGTACCATGCCTTATCTTCTTTAATATGGATAGCACAAAAGTTATCAAACTTAAAAAAACAAAACAAAACAAAATTTGCCTTTACCTATAATGAACAGTAATTTTTTTTTTGGTTGAGTCATTTGAGATGAAATGACACATAAATTAAGGCATAATAATGGTGCCTTGATTATACAGGAAAAAAAAAACACATGCCAAGGGATTCTGAAATGAAAATCTGAAGTTTGTGGGGTAAGTTTTTAAGTCTAAAGGTGAAAACACGTGCATTACTATAAGGCACAGACAGGGAAGAGCGCCAGGAATTTGCCCTATGGCACAGTGCTAGTCATTGCACGGCGTTCTTATTGTCTGATGGCCATCAAGGACACAGTGGCACTTTAGATGGCTTAGTTATCAATAATTCACAGAATTTGAGTAAGTGTCCAGGATTTCCATCATTAACTATATTATTCTTTTTAAAAATTGTTCTTCTGTCATGAATTCAGCATGGATGCAGTTTGCCCTCTCTCCTCCCCTCCTAGCCCCTTCCTTCCCCATCCACTCCTGCTCTGTTTCTCTTCAGAAAAGGGGCAGACCTGCCATGGGCATCAACTAAACATGGCATATCAAGTTGCAGTAAGACTAGGCACTTCCCCTAGTATTAATTATACTACTCTTAAAAATAGCAGACGGTGTTTATTGAGCATGTACTGTCCCAGCATAGTGCTAAGTATTCGCTTCTGGGGATGGATGGTGTGCACACATCCTTCCAGGACTACCCATTTTGTTCAATGAGGATGATGTGTTCCTTTTATCACTGTATCAAGGATGGGAAATAGAGGCTGTAGATTACGTTTCTTGTCTGATATCTCTCTCCTTATTGAATGACAAGCAGGTTAGAACTCAGACACTTAGCAGTAAGGAGAAACCTGAAGACTATGATTTAAATGAGCCTAATTCATTCTTCCCAGTGCTTGGCCACAAGACGCTTACAGCCGAGAGCAAGGGCTCAAGCACGAGAAGCCATTCCGAGCATGTTCTTCTTCATCATGGGAGTGGAAGACCTGTAGAAGGTGGATTGGCATGAAAGGCACCGGGTTTTAAGCATTTGCAGTGGGTATGCTTTGTATCGACTTTCTCCTCTCTGTCTTCTCCCAGCCAAAGATGGGCTTGTTATACCCTATAAAGTCTCCCATGCTTTCGATGGTTCTGTCTTGGGTGTTCTCTGTGAGTTCTTATTAGCTATATAAATATACTTCTCACTTCATCACTCATGGCTCAAAGGGTTTGGTCTGGTTCCAGCTCATTTGCCAACACACTGGGAGGAATTTGCTAGGGGCAGGGAGGGCCAGACAATAGGAGGCATAGCAACCAAAGGCGTCCTTCACAGGTAGAGGAAGCACATGTTGGTGTACACCAACGGAGCTCACTCTTACACCCAAACACTTCCGTGACTAGCCTACAGAGTAGCTGGGGGAAGGAAAATCTTGTTTGTTTCTTTGCTTTTTTTTTTTTTAACATTATGGGTTGTTAGTCTGGTTGTTCTCCTTAAACCCTTAGGCTTAGAACTGCAGAGAAATGAGCAGTGGCCTACAAAGGAGTCTTTTCCCTCATGCAAATGATTAGGCCAAGTCTCTTCCTAGACAAGAAAGTGTGATAGCCAAATTGTACCTATTGAGGCATTCTAATAGCTTGCCTGGAGCCATATGTGGGTAAACACACAGCTATGAGCCTTGGAAACATGGAGCCCTGAGTTAGAAGCAGAAGGCACAGGCTGTGTCAGTTGCATATAGGATTGAATCAAGAGTTGGAGACCCTGGGTTCGTGACATCTGCTGCACTCTTCAATAGCACTTGCAAGCTCAAGTTTTCTTCACCCAACATGGCGGACATCCTGGTAGCCTGCTATCATGACAGTGTCCTTTGAGTGGGATGGATATGTCCCAAATTCATAGCAAGTTAAGTTAGAGACTAGTGAGGTAGTTCTGTTACTAGCTTCCTCTTGGAAAGGGTTAAATGGGATCAGTTTTTACACCACAATGGTAATGTCACCAAAATAAATTCTGCACAGATGCAGAGTTCACAGCAACAGGGAGAACATGGGACAAAAGAAGAAGAATGTTCTAGAAATTCAGAAGGGGCTATATGATAGTAAAGAAAGAGCCAGCTAAGATATAGTAAATTTTTGTATGTTCTGGTAGCCAAGCATTTCAATAGCTTGTGCATGTAAAGAGTGAATAGCTAATGGAAATAGAGACTTAGAGAAATTTAGAATAGAAACTCTAGAAGACAGAATCACTTTAGAAAATATTATTTGTTGTAGCTATCTGAAAATTTAAATACAGTCTTAAGCCTATGTACTTACCAAATTGCTATGTGTGATGTCTTAGAAATAACTCTGGGAAATTCTAGCAATTTCTTTGTAACTTGAATATCTGCCATAGACATGCAAATTAAAGCCTGGTAAATATATATTAGCTCAATCCACTGGTGAACACTATTAGCCAAATAACTCAGACAGAGCTAGGCAACAGGTGAAGTAAGTTTGTGAGAGAGCGCCCAGTCTTAACAGTGCTGATATTCTGCCCCATATAATTAACAGCTATCCTGGGACATGGGGGCTGTTCATCAGTGTTCCTGGCCCCCGCTCATGTGACTCCTGAGGTACCTCTCAATTGTGGCAAGTGTAAATGTCTTTAGACACTATCTCTTGGCAGACAAAAACTGTGGCGTTTGAGAGTGTCTGCTTCGCAGGGACATTGGACAACGACATTGGCAAGCTTCAGCTTTGGTGGCTCAGAAGTTCTGAGCTAGGTAGGATTGGATATATAAACTGGAGAATATGCAGAACAGTACTGCAATGTCTCTGTGCTTCCAAAGTCCCCTATACTTTCTAAATCTCCTTTCTTCTTCTAGTTCTTCCTGTGCCTGTTTTCATCTTCTGCCTGTATTTCATTATTATATTTGTTTCTCAGGTTAGGAGGAAATCAGGCTTTGCTATCTCTGTAGCCTGTTGACACCACAATGTCTCTCCAAGATCATCTTTCTTTTATCTCTGAACTTGCTGTGATGTTTTGGTTTGGCTAATGTATTTAACTTCTATCTTCTTCCCAGCTTTGCCTCTTCTACTGATCAATGTGTGAGCCATAGTGTTTGTAACTCTGAACATTTCTCTCCAGATTCTCCACTTCGATGAGTAGAATTCCCAAAGTGGTTGTGCCTTTGTCCCCAGCTTTCATGTGGACAACTGTTGCTGTCCTCTGATTGTCTTTTTCTCTTCAGTATTTCTACAGAGATTTTTATATAAAAGAAATCTTAAGACACCCTATCCATCAAAATCCCCCAGTGCCTCAACTGTATTTTATACCATTGAGCCAAAATAATAAAATAAACAATAAAAAACCCAAAAAACAATAGCCTATTATTTATTTATCTTTCCTATGAGAATTCTTACTTCTTTAAAAGACCACATCTCTTGATTTTTTTGGAAACGCTGTCATTTATTCTATTTTTTTCTTCTAAGATTTTTGTAATTTGGGTTAACATATCAGAAAGAAACATAAATTGGTGTTAAAGCTTGAAATATATACAGGAAACTGAGAATCAACTTCTAGTTAAGTACTCTACAGCTACTATAAAGAATATTCTAGAGAATTACAATATGCAGATGGTTATACAATGTTTTACATGGAATTCATGCATCCCTGAGGTTGACACTGTTTATTTTGCTTCTTGGAATTCCACATGCAGCAGACCTTCATTACCTCCTTATCTTATGGTGGGGCATGAATATGTAAATTCACTTTCCACATTTTGAAAACTTGTGCATAAATCTTAATCTGCATCCCACTTCCATGGATATGGAAAATACTTGCTTAGGAAAGGCTGACTACAAAGTTCACTCTTGGGGATCACATGGAGAAAGAGAGCCATGGTTAGTTTCTTGTCCTTATTGCCATAGTTTCTGAGCCACTGATGGGAAGGGCTCAACCATGCACTGACTTGACTATTTTAACTGAGAATGTGGAAGTGGCTACGTGACAGGCGATCTTGGCTTGAACCCAGGTTGGTAGTAATTGTCAGCCACTACTAGTTGACGTGTGTCTGACAATCTGTTTGGGATGTACGGGTGGTCTCAGTCCAGTTATTAGAAGGCAGGTCTCTCTACATCTTAGGATCATGACAATTGGCACTAATAAGCACCTTTCCTGGGAATCTCTGCCGAGCAGCAGAGGGATGAGTGAAAGAAGGAAAGGGATTGCTATCTTAAAGATGCTTCAGGGACAGAGGCATAAGGACTGTTTTCAGGAGGTTTAGGCATTTCAAACGTTGAAATAATCTTTCTTTCTTTCTTTCTTTCTTTCTTTCTTTCTTTCTTTCTTTCT
>OU015743.1:49610097-49621657 GCA_907169655.1 Acomys percivali | reverse complement strand
TCTTTCTTTCTTTCTTTCTTTCTTTCTTTCTTTCTTTCTTTCTTTCTTTCTTTCTGTCATTTTCCTCTGGAAGATCACCTCTCTAGGCATCACTGTATTCTTTTGTCAGTTTGACTTCAGCCTTCTTAATGCTTTCTGGAGTTTTTTTCTTCACATTCTCCTTGGAGTTAGGGTTCCTCATTGTGTGTGTGTGTGTGTGTGTGTGTGTGTGTGTGTGTGTGTATAAAGAGTTGAGCATATTATTTCAATTGCTTCTCATAAGTAGATTTTTCTTTCAGGACATACTGAATTTTGCACTGGGTCATACCTCTGTTACATCTCACAGAATCCTAAACACCTTAAGGAGAGGCTTCTTGCTTGACCCAAATTTTAGCATCCTCATAGTGCACATATATTCTGCCAGTGAACAAAAGAAGGGAACAGTGAATGAATCAATGGATGAATAAATGAATTCTTTATGGGAAATATATATATATGTATGGGAAATATATATATATCCTTGCAGGTCTCCACCCTCATTTGGTTGCTTAGTGTTCCAGACCATGTGACTTATCTTCTGCAACTGTTCTGTAATCAGGATAATTAGGCTTTCTCACCAACTGGTCTGCTCCAATGGGTTCATAAGAAGGATTTCTGCGCTTTCTGGTAGTATATGAACACACCATTGGTTTTCTATAAAATCACATCTATTAAACTCATTCATTTCATGTGAATTTGGTTATTATAGCCAACAAAGTTATTGATGGAAAGGAAAGAATATTATAAATATGAAAAAACCAGTTATATTCTGATACTGTAAATAAATGAATTAGTAATGTTTTACTCAAACATTTTAAAAATGAATAAATGTTTCTAAGCTGCTTTTCAAAATAGAATTAATTCAGAAAATTTTAGAGTGCTATTATAAAATTAGAAACTTAAAAATAGTCAAAATATGCTTAAAATGAGACCTTAACTTGATTCTTATTTTGATTCTTTAACTAAAAACACTACTGATTTTTAAAATAAGATTATAAAGTATGGCAAATAGTGAGTATAAATTAGTATATACTGACAAAAACATAATGAATGAAGCAAATAGAATAAACAATTAAAGCATTAAAATTACATAAAGTTTGAGGCTAGTGAAATATCTTATGGCACTCCCTGACTTCTGAGGGAGACATTTCAATAGAGATTTTACTTTCAGGAAAACAAAAAGTATCACCTGAAAAACAGTTCTGAAGCGACCTCACTAATGTGGCAATTTATATTGAGATTTCCAAGACATGTTTCCTTACTTTACCATTATGTGATTGAAACCTAGATTGCCAAGTAAATAAAGAACAAATCATCAAAGTCTTCTTTTTTATTAGAATGGAATAAGTCCTGCTTAGGGAGAGCTGCATACTACTGGAAATCACAGCTGAAGGAGATTTGTGATTGGCCAAG
Organism: Acomys percivali; assembly: GCA_907169655.1. Taxonomy (NCBI): domain Eukaryota; kingdom Metazoa; phylum Chordata; class Mammalia; order Rodentia; family Muridae; genus Acomys; species Acomys percivali. The sequence continues at coordinate 49,620,226 of OU015743.1, read as the reverse complement.
GCAGCTAACTCTCCGTGCGCAGGCTTGCAAAGTGTGGCTACCCACATCTGAAATCAGGAGGACTCAGCGCAGATAAACATTGCTCTCCTCCACTCTTAAGTTTTATAGGAAAGGCTCAGCATCTTCAGTTTTGACAGTGAGAGCTAAACGATACATTTCAGATCATAATATCGCGGAGATGAAGGCTAAGTGCGTAGTCACATGCGCATGCGTATTAGTGCCCGGATGGCAATTTAGTTTGACTCCCAGCACCCCAGTTTCTGCTAAACACTTTATATTTTCAGTAAAGCCTATAATGTTTCAGGTCTCAAATAGAATTCTATTATCTGTGATCAATTCTTAAGCTGATCAATGTACGAGTCACCATGGAGCACATCTCAGTACGCTATGCTTTCGCGCTTCTTTGTATCCCCAGCAGACCACTTCTGCATTTGTTTCCTGCATGCCCCATCCCAGTCTCACGGCCCATGGAATGGCCTAGCATCCTAGCTCTTCATTTAGTCTAAGGGGCCTCACCTAAGTCTTTGCATTCCCTTAAGACGCATTTTTGCGGGTCTTTCTTTTTGATGGAGTTGTAATTAGTGCTGGGGAGCGCTAGTTTCCAATTAAGCAGGAGACAATAGTCACTACCGAACTCGAGAACAAATCATCAGGCATTCTTTCATAGTGCATTGTTTTATGTATTTGAAAAATAAGTCTGTTTATTCTTGTTTGCTTTCATGATATTTTGCACTGACCGACATTTCCTATAGTAGTGTCTCCTTTTTGGGGCTCCCCAGAGGATAGGATTTCTACCATGCATATAAACAGCATTGTGCTGCAACTGTTTTCCATCATGCATACAACAAAACTCGAATACCCCTTCTAACACTATAGCTTCCATTGAACGGCCACAGTGTTAATTTACTTTTAGATGCCACAGTTTGAAATAAGCAAAATCAAAGCCTTCTTTAAAAGTTATAGAGGTGCCTATTTCAGTGGAAAGGACTGTTTGATTTCTTCTCATGGGTGGCATTTTCACATTAGACATCAGAGAATAGGGCTTATTTTTTTTGTCCCTGCTAACACAACATTTAAAATTATGATTACTCATTTTTGTGTATGTGTGTCATATGCTATATAACAAAGAATTCGTTGTAGGGATAAGCAAAATATCCAAGTAGTAAGTGTGTACTAAAATTGCCCCCTGGTAATTATAACTGCTTTAGGGAGAAAAAAATGCACTCTGCTCTTTAGTATGCAAGCAAACACTTTTGATAAGATAGTGCGTGGGGGGTGTCCAGGGATTGCCTGCAGGTTTTTACAGTTAAAGTAGATGTTTCCATACAAACAGATGCAGGCCATATTTTATGAACAGCACCCCCCCATATCAGTAGGACATGTATTGCATGTACATCCCTACAAGGGACCCCTCAGAGATAAAAAAAAATCCAGATGAAGCTGGATGAGGGAAAGTAATATTTCCCTGAGCCTGGAGATCAGTTCTGGCTGTCACAGCACCAAAGCCATCGCTAGGTAACAAAATACATTAGTGTGGTTTATCAATGGGCACACTTTTCCACAGTCTATGTACAAGTAAGTACTCCACAGTCCTTGACTGAGGAAAATAGTTTTATTCTGCATCTCCTAAAGAATGCTGTAAGTTAGGTCAATTAATTCATTTGATATTTGGGAATTAGATAAAAGGACAGGTTTTTTTTTGTCCGTGTGTATGTGTGTGTGTGTGTGTGTGTGTGTGTGAGAGAGAGAGAGAGAGAGAGAGAGAGAGAGAGAGAGAGAGAGAGAGAGAGAGAGAGAGAGAGAGAGAGAGAGAGAGAGAAAGAGAAAGAGAAAGAGAAAGAGAGAGGGAGAACAGAAAGGGCTGTCAATCAAATGTTTCCGCGACATGCCTATATTGTTAGAATTTGTATGTAATATGTTCTTGCTGTCTCTCTGAAATTATTCTGTTTCACATGCAGCAGAAAGTTCTCTTGGTATCTAATCAAGCAATACGGCTTCCTCATATTTGAAGGATATTTTAGAAAGTTAGTTTTTATTCTTCTTCATTTAAGTATTATTTTTTAATTGCAGCATATTAAACATAAAATCTGGTACAATCTTTAAAAATAAATAGGACCTAACTATAAATGGGCCCTGTTGTGTTTTTATCTTTGACAAGCAAGTAATTGCTTCTCAAATTTATCAGTTTGTTTATGCAAAAACCATTTACCAAGCCTAGCTCAAAAGCATCAATTTCATCATTATCATCTTATTAATTTAGCCAAGCTATAACACAGCTGATTATCCCTGAGTAATATCCTCTGCAGCACATCATGTGTGGCAAAACCATCTGTACAGTACCTATTTAATAAATAAACCCTCGGCTAAATGTCTCTGTTTATTGAGAACTAATGTTTATAGAAAATATAATGGAACTCAATAAATAACTCAGCTTCATCAACCTGCATATGAATCAGTGTGAAGAACGCTGACATCATCACCTTTCAAGTACCAGAGAAAGCAAAATTACCCCAAAGAGCTATAGAGTCAATATTAAGGCATTAAAACTGCAATGAAGGCATATTAATGCTTCAAACTTCATCGCTGGCAGTGGGATTGGCACAATGGACATATATTATAACTCTAGGAAAGCTTCGGCTTTTATAGCTGCTTCTTTGTTGCCTGCTTTGAGCTTAATGCAGTTTTCCACTTTAAATAAAAAAAAAACCCTCAAGATCTTAAAAAAAAAAAACCCATGCAAACACACACAAGAAAATTGCTGATTCCAAGCATTCATTTTTAAAATAATGCAAAGTGCTGATTCCAATTGTTCAGACTTAAAGGGGGAGACAACTTTTAACTCCCTGTTTCCTGAACTCACACTCGATAATGATGAGGGCTTCTTAACAGACTTGTAAAGAGATTGCTCCGATGCCACTGGCTCTGAGGATGTGTGAAGGATATATTCACACTGCAAGATCAAAACAAGACCACCCCCAACACCCCCCAAACAAATACACGAACAGAAACCACAGAAAAGAAAAAAAAACTCCACTTGAGGGGTTCTGAAGCAATCTTCATGTTCATGTCCTAGACTACACTCGCACAACCACTTGCCATGTCCAAACTGATTTTCAATACCACATTTTTTGAGACTTTTGGCTTAATAACTTGAATTATTCTGCTGCCTAAATCCAATGGAACAAAGCAACTGCCTCTAAGTAGATAAAGGATCCCTTAGCATACTTCTTTTTAAAGTGTAACAGATTTCCTAAGTACGTCACTGAAAAGGTCCTTTTTTATTTTAATAATTTCTTCAGATTACATCCAGATTGTTATCCCCTCACTTGTATCGTCCTGTTCCCTACTCCCTCCCTCTTTCACCCTATTCCCCTCCCCTAGACCTTTGACAGAAGGGGACCTTCTCCCCCACCATATGACCACAGCCTATCAGGTCTCATTTGGATAGCCTGCTTCCCCTTCCTCTGAGTGCCACCAGGCCTCCTCACCAAGGGGAAGTGGTCAAACAGGGGACACCAGAGGTAATTAAAATTTTTATTAGTTGTTGGAAAATGTCTTTTGATCCCTTTGGATCGTATTTACGCCCTACCTCCAACTTCTTCTAAATACATTTGGTTTCCTTAAGAAACATCTTCTACAGACTGGCCTGCAAAGGCCTGTGCTGCTCTGAGTGCACCCCTGGTTTTGTGCATCAGTAGGGTGTGCCTTCTCCTGGACCCCTTAACAAGCAGCTGAAATCTTCACTTTTCTCACTGTCTGTAGGACTTGGTTTCTTCCCCCAATGTCTGATCCTGATGAAAAATCTAGAAAAAACAGTACACACTGACCTGCTGCTAGGGACATGTTGGTCCATTACCAGACTTTGCTTCTCTTTCCACTTAGACAATGGCGAGATCCACCTGACTTGTTCGTTCACAGCTGGTGACTTTTACACTCACACTTGAAGACCCTTTTCCCAGGGCCATGAGGTTTGGTAATTTTGAACAACAGGAGCACAGGGCTGCTGTTGACACTTCTAGCATGGCTAAGTGTAGGGAGCTTTCTGTTTTGTTGACTGCTGTTTGTTGCTCAAAGTATATATTCGAGAGTGCTGCAGGAGGAGAGAGGACCCAGGAAGGATGAAATACTGGACCTGAAGATGCCAGTCCCCGCCCCCCACCCCCCAAAGATGCTTCCATTATGCTAAATCTACAGATTTCTTTCTTTCGTTTTTCAGTGCTTCAATTTCTACAGTGGGTTTTTGTGGCTTGCACAGACTACCCATTCCCCAAGCCTAGGAGGGTTGGGGGTAATTCTAACAGAATCCATGTACCTCGTAAATTAGGCAAATGCCTCAGACAAAAATGAGTACCACATGAGAGGAGCAGTGAGATAGTGAAATGGTGCAGTCATCGCCTTGTGGGGCAACTCAGCTTAGAACTTGCAAACACTGCACCCACGCTAGCCAGAGAATGCTTTTGTTCGGGGGATCTAAATTGCAAGCTAGGGAGCCAACAACTCTAAATCTCTGTTTGGTAGCCAGGGCACGCACTGTGCCTCTGACATTGGTTTGCAAATAAGCCTGTCAGCAGTTTTGAATAGTTTAGGTTTGGTGACCAAAGTCAACTTCCCACATAGTCTGTCACAATCAGCCCGAGAGATCAGCAGAAAGCCTCTCAGGGGTGATGAACTGGGGGTGTCTACTGTGAAGGGGTTAAGGTGGAGGGATGCTAGCTCACCAGCTCATGCTTTCAAGATGCTCATGCTGAGAACACTCCTGAGATTAAGGCAAAGTAAATTTTTATCTTATTTGTTCTGAATCTACTCCAGTGTCTAGCCTGCCATTGCCCAATCCATAAAGTCACTTTCATCCCATTTTAAGAAATCAATTTCAGATAATTCTGATGAGAGATGATGTCAGGCATTGCCATTCTGAGTGAAGAAATGAGAATATACCAATTCCAGTCAACAGCCTAAGATGGGTAACAGTGAGGAAAAAAAAGTCTCCGTGCTGTCTGAAAGGGAGGGAGTGCATGCTGCCAGTAGAACATGTTTTGATTGCCTTGGCCTGACTGGTGCTGAAAGACACCTTGAATCTGTTTTTAATGAAGCAGTAATTTAGCTCCTATCTGCTAAGAACCAATATGAAGGGCCACTGAGTATATGATAGACCACAATGCAAGGTTATAACTCCAAAGGCATGGATACAAAGCTAGGCATGATCTTGGAGAAACCCAGCAATTGGCATGTAGGGAGAATTCTTGATTTGACACAGGGGGGAAGCGGGTGGCACATTTTTAGCTTACCTTCAAAATATGGCAGAAACGAGGCATAGAATAATTCACGTGGTTCTCATCCTGTAGGTTCCGACCCATGTGGAGGTTGAAAGACTTTCACAGGGATTGCCTACGGCTATCTGAAAATGCAGGTATTTACATTGTGAGCCATAAAAGTAGCAAAATTAGCATCACAAAGTGCCAACAAAAATAATTTTATGATTGGGGTCTCACCTCAACTTGAGGAGCTGTATAAGAAAGATTGAGGACTACTAGAATAAAGCTTTAAAGATAATATTACAATGATTATCAACAAGCAGATGGCGGTTTTAGTTGGGTGAGTTAGCCCCGATGATACAATGCAGCTATATTTACCAGGTGCCTTTGTCTTACTGGTCACGAGGACAGTACATCAAGCATAAGGAAACGCATCGCAGGTTCATGTTTTGCACGGTCTAACGGAGACTGAAAGGTTCTGGAAGCCAGTGCAAAGCCCAGCTGTGAGGGATTGGCAGGCTCAAAATGCGGATGTTCAGATTACGTTATCAAATGAAAAGAGCAGCCCCCTCAAACAACCGCCGTGCTAAAGGGAGGCCCATACATGCAACAAACCGAAAGAGCAACATGAGGATGCTTGGTGCACAGTGGACTGGAGGGTTTGGTGTTGCCTGATGTTAATAATTTGTGTCTGCAGCAATGCTATATATAGTGACTTGAAATTGTCCATGGCCCATTGTTCATTGCTTGAGGAATAAAAATAGTTTTCACCAGCTGTGACTTAAAAATTATTTACCACTTCAACTGTAATTTTATTAGGCACCTACTCCTTGTAACATATAGGTATATAGGTGTTGGAAAGACAATGTTGACCCACAAAATATATATATAAATATATATATATATATATATATATATATATATATATATATACATACACACGGTTTCTGTGCTCAGGAAACTTATAGTCTGGCAGAGTCTATCTGGAAAGATAATTTTTTGTTTGTTTTTCCAGACATGGTTTCTCTGTCCTGGAGGAACTCACTTTGCTGGAATTCACAGAGACCTGCCTGCCTCTGCCTCCCAAATGCTGGGATTAAAAGTGTGTGCCCAGAACTGCCTGGCCAGGAATGACATAGTTCTGAACCCACATATAAGCAGCATAAAAGGGGAATCCCAGGCTTATGACAAGAGGGCCATTTCAGTAGCTTGCCTTAGCAAAAACTCTACAAATGGAATTAAAGCTGATATATGGACGTTTTAGGAAATCCGTTAAACACTAAGGAAGAAAATGATGGTAGGCCGACTTAAGGAGCAAGGTGCAGGCTTAAAGCCTTAGTGACTGCTGTATCTATAGCTGAAAGTAAAAACCACCTCCATTTGGTTCAATCCTGGACATGGCAGTTGCCTTTTCCACATTTTACCCAAGACCGCCAGGATGCGTGAATACCCCTCATAAGTCATTCACTGGGTCCCTGAACAACTGCTCTGCCAGGGTGACTTCTGTCCTCTTCCAGGGCTCTCTAACATGAATAGTAAACAGGAGAACCCATTGTTTTGGGTTAACAATGCTCAATGCTTGCGTCTCAATTAAGAAAGCTTGCCTCCAGCCTCCGGGCTCAGCATCACCTTAGCTGGTGACAAACCTTGAGGTCTAGGACTGAGATCAGCTCTTTGCTTTTGCTCTTCTCATTTTCCATTCTGGGGAAACACATGTGGAAAGGCATAAAGCTCACTTAATCCCAGTTGTCCTCGGAGGGAGAAAATATGACAGGGAGGGACAAGAGGCTGAAGCAAGCATAGGGACCAGTGAGCTAAATGGAAATGGGTTCTTCTCATAAGGAAAACATTCTTGAGAGCCTCCTGAAATCTCCAGCTCTCCTGGATTGCCACTTTTTTTTTTAGCAGTACCTGAGTCAGACAGTAGCCAGAGGAGGAGCCAGTAGAATAACAGGGAGCCCAGCACTGCAGAGCCCTGAGCCCTCTTTGTGTGACATGGCTCAGACACTCCTAGGAAGAGTGGAGAAGTGTGTCTTATCATCATCCTAAAAGGGGTCCAGTCCGGGGCCTGACACAGACACAAGATTATGACCTAAGCACCTCACTATCCGAGGAGGCACCTCATGGTGTAACATTCTCTGCTTCTTTACATTGCTTATGTGGCTAAAGAGGGACGACGGTTACCCACACCGTAACATGGTCACGGGGTTGGTCCTCATGCAGCGTGCCAACCAAAGAGTCCATGGAAGAGACCTTGGAAAATCCTTTCACCACACTCTCTCCATTGGGCCTCTTCGTCTCCTGACGAAACAGGTCTAATGACATTGAAGGTTGGTGCTCCTCAGGCATAATGGGCTGCATCAGATGCTTTTGCCCAGGAGGCAGCAGCAGTTGGGGCAGGACAATTATTTCAACCCCTTATTATCCTCATCATTTATAATACGAAAGCAGAAGTTCGCCCGTGTCCCTGTGATGCAGAATCCCAGTGAAGCAAAGAGCTGCACAAACCTAAAGTTGTTATTGCCTTTTAATGACATCAGAGTCATTTTCACCTCTTTAACTTTGTCCTTATTATGGAGACAAAGATCAGGAATGCGAACATTGGTGGGATAAATCTCATCTACTTTAAAAATGATGTTTTTCTTTTGAAGTGAGGGATTCAGACAATATAGCTATGTTGGTATAGACAGTTTATGTGTTTAAATGCAATTAGAGAATAGTAATCATTTATTTGGTCAGAATATCCTCAGAGTGACAGGGAAAACGCTAATACAGTCAACTTTCCTGATACTTCACATGGTTCCAGTGACTGCAGTCAGGTGTATATGGTCAAGTTAAAGTGCCCGCATCATACAGTTGAATATCATTTGGAAAACTGAGTAATGGGACATTTATAGGAACCTTCGGAGGATCACTGGTAAAACTCCATTTCTTACTTCAGCACTACAGTTTTAATTAATTGGATATTTCATAAATATCAATCTAGTTAATGCTAAGGGATGGTTCAAGTCAATATTGAAATATCCTTTGGTGGGTAGTTTTTTAAAAAGCATATGAGATCCAATATTTTCTTTTGATAATATATATTTTGTGTTGCCTAATTTAGTAACATTGAATAAAATTTATAGATTAAGTATTTATATACATATGCACAGCGATATAAAAGGGAAAGTATGTAAAAAAAAGTATTGTGAAAGTAATCTCTAAAGGGTCTGGAACCTCTATTTTAGCAGATAAGCATGCCCATTAAGAAATCTAAAGCTCCCATTAGGTAATGTGCCAGCCCTTGTGAAAAGCAGGGCAGGAGTTGAGGGGTTTCAGGACTTAACTTCATACACAGTCCTACACAGGGGTTAAAGTGGCTTGCTCGGGGCAAGAACTGGAACAGGCATCCTCCCTGCTCCACTGTGACCTATATTGGGCTGCAGGGGTACAGGATCAAGAGACCAGGTCCACTCTGCATCTGCTGTCCCTTCAGCTAACCCATATACTGGGTGCAGGTGTGGTTGCAGGGGACAAAAGGGTGATGACCTAAGAAAGCCTTGGCAAGGAACTCTCATGCCACTTCCCCCAGTGACTGAAGACTTGGAAAATGATTAGGTTCACTGGCCACTCCCTAGGGCCACTAGTGAGATTATACTTTGAATCCTAAGCAAGTTTCAGAGTTTAAATCCTCAAGTAAGCAGCTCATGAGCTTCGTTTTCAGAAGCCGACCAGGGTGGGTGAATGGTAGCTTCTTGGTGAAGTATGAAAATTTGCAGTTTCTGATACTTATCTATAAATGTGGTTCATGTGAAAGGTGGAAACATGTAGTAAAGGCTTCCTTTCCAAGACAAGTTGCTTCTAACGTTCATGCCACAACAAACTGATTTTAAGAGGTACCGTGACTATATTTGCTCTCTTCTTAGTCTCATGAACTGGGCTGTTTGGAAGGAGACAGACCAGAAAGAATAGTTGTTCTACTACATGGGCTCACTTATTAGGGGAGATGTCTTTAAGTCTATACTATGTTTTCTTTTCTTTCTCTTTGCTTCCCACTCCTTAATATTTTTCTAAAATCGATTTTGACTTAAGAGTGACACAAAGTACAACTGTAATAAAATACATCATACCTTCATCAGAAACTTTAAGAGCGCTCATATCACACTAAGAACTGTCTCCTGCTCCCGTGTGGATTATCTTACGATTTCTTTTTAAGAAGCTTAGACAATCAACCAAAAAATGTTCCCCTTTGGCGTTCTAGTAGGTTAAGATTGTATTGTTATATTATGCCTGAAGTTTTTAGCCATAACTAAAGCCCAGATACCTCTATGTGTCTGCCCCTTCAGGAGTGAGCATTTGAAAAGGCTTTGAGTATGGAACACCGTCTGCATTGCACACTGCGGAGCATTCTTCTCTAACGTACATCTGTCTGTGCAGACTCACTTTTCAACAACACTAATGGGTAGAAACAGAATAAAAGGATTTCCAGGTTTTAATATTACACAGCTCAGAATAAAATGGAAAATGGATAGTTATTCTGGTAATAAAGACCTCTAGCTGTGCATAACTCCATTATTTCTTTTGGGCCAGAGGGACTCACCTGGATAATTCTTGTCCATTTCCCCCAAACCTTTCACTCGTGGGCACTAACTACCTTAACTTTGAATCCCAGATCACAAACATCATGAAGAGCCATTTTGCCATTAATTACAAAGTCACAAATCACACAAGGCAACTGACAGCTAAACCAACAGCTCTGTCTGATGCTAAGTAATTGGCTATATTATTTTGTTCTGAATGATTTTATTTCTTTTTAAAATTAGTTTAAATGCAATGAATTCCTAGACTCACACACACACACACACACACACACACACACACACACACACACACAC
>OU015743.1:49596338-49610087 GCA_907169655.1 Acomys percivali | reverse complement strand
CACACACACACACACACACACACACACACACACACACACACACACACACTTTACTGCATCTTAAAAATAGTTTGCTTCTTTTAAAATTACTAATTCTCTTTGCACAGTTAAAGTAGGAAGGATTGAAAGAGCAAATATTCAATTTATTGCTTTAATCTTGTGAATGATAAGAGGCTTGTTCCCTTATTCTCTGCTAATCCTATAGATTTGTAAAGATAAACTTGAAACAGAGGACTGTGGTGGGTTACTCCCTACTGAAAGGTTTCCAAAGACGTGCTACACAGAGCAAATCTTCTGATCAGAAATGACGCATTGTGGCATGCATCCAGTTGGGTGGAGATCAATTCTAACCAAATTTGATATCTTCATTTTATTTTACATATGACCAGGGAAAAAACTACAGAACACAACCCAATTTCATTTCCACTCAAACTCTTTTGCAAGGAGACCTAGTTATGGTCGTGAGGAATGACCTGTTTGAAAAGCCTTACCCTCTCCTGTGTTTGCAGAGCGTGAACCGCACTGAGCAAAATCACACAGATCTTATTCTATTCAAATTGGGAATGACTTACAATGTCACCTTGTGTGACTTTTTCACAGTCTGTTCGTGGCAGACCTTAGGTACAGTGCCTCACACGCTGCCACAAAAGAGCAGGACAGGAGGAGTGCCACAGGGGACCTTGTGAAAGGCACTGAGTCAGCCTCCAGTGCTGACGTGGGACTGTGTACTGGCCAAGTCCGCCTTGCTGAGAGCCACCACAGACAGGCCACATTAACCAGGGCCGCAGGCAAGGGTCCTTCTGCCTTGTTGCACCGAGAGTCAGGGCAAATTTGGCCCCAGAGTAGGATCCAGACTATTCCAAACCATCACCATATAGCTTAATTCTGAATTCTTGGTCCAGGCAAAACTCTGATTAAATTCAATGATTGTTTCTCATTTTAAAAAGCAGTCCATGTGCAGGCCACGTTCTTTCTTAGATAAAAACATACCCACAGCCCCTTCCATACAAAATGAAACCAAACACGTTTAGAACACATGTAAGCTATTTCTCTATGGGAAAGGCCATTTGTGGTTAGCACAGAAAGCATTTATGGTTTCGCTGTTAATTGTGGTTTCTTTGTATTAGCCAAAAAAGGTAGCATTTTTCATGGTAGGGAGAGTATGAAAGAAATTGCCTTTCTGAAAAATGTCGGAATTTTCTGGGGTGCAGGGAAATGAACTTAAGACATTCTCTAAGCACCAAGGAAATAAATACATGCAAGCCCAAACTGTTTTCAGTGTGATTAAAAGTTTATTCAAACTTGTCTTACTCTTGCATTATCCAGGTAAAGACTGTATATATAATATTTAAGGCTTAGGTATAGTTTTAGTTTATGTTTATTATCTAGGTGTAGTAAAGTTTTCTTCTGAAACAATGCTGTATTTAATAAACTGCTAATTGAAATTTTCTGTAAATATTAATTTATTTGCTTAAATCCCCGGCCTGCTTTTGCAGTTTGTCTCTTTCTTTTATTCCATCCTCCTCAGCCCCTCCCTCAACTTTTAAATTTATAAACTCATAGAATAATTATGATGCTGAAATATTCTTTATACTATTAAAAGTGCAAATTTTAACTTTAAAGTACATCTGGCCACGTTTTGTAAGGTAACTGAGTGAATCCCAAGCTAATTAACCATAAGTATACACTTGTGGGGCCTATACACTAATTTTTACATCGGGCACCTCACATGCCATCATGGACTGCAGAAGCAGTGTGCTTTGTCCAGACATTAGAACGCTGAGGAAGACCGACATGTCAAACAGTGCTTCTTCACTGAACTGGTTTCGTCGCCTGCTGAAAACGTATACTTCATAATATTGTTATGCAATTTAAATATTTGGACATATATATTTATATGCGTTATACATTTTTGCAAGGGAAACAAATCACCAAACCATGACCCCAGTCTCTTCTTTCTGAGTAGGAAAACCGGTTTATTAAAAGGCTTGTGAGTATGGTCTGTCAATTTAATCACATACATTTATGTATATCTTATGAATGTATCTGGTATCTGAAATTGACTCTAAATGAACATTTTATGATGTTAAATGAAGTTTTCCAAAGATCTGCATTTATTCAAAGATCATGTAAAAAGGCTGTTAATTTAGATAGACATGTTGTGCCCATGCTGAGCGTTTATGTAATTCTGGGATTTAATTTAATAGTTACAAAATCAAATACATCCATATTTTAAATGGTACTATTATTAGTATTCAAAATCTCTCCAGTAAAATAATTTAAAGATTTTGGTGAATGTTTTGTCTTTCCTTTCCTCTTTCAAATGGAAATTACAGTGAATTTACCAGAATATATGGATTTAAAAATTTAGGATGAGTGATATGCTACAAAATATTCTGCCCCCAACTATTTGTAATGTATTTTGTACACTGTATAATATTGAGTATCAGCATAGAAATATATTTTACATGTATTTATGGATACATTTATATGTTGTATTAAAATTTACTGATATAATATGTTTTTCATGCCTTTTTATGATTTGTATAGTCATTAATAATTTTAAGTGATACCATTAATAGATGGAAAATTTCCCCTCTGTGGAATTTTTAGCAGAAAAGGGAATAAATAAAATCTCAACCCAGGGCTTACCTATTGCATTTTAAGAAACATGTTTGCATTTTCTTTTTATGTTGCAAACATCAAATGCAAATAATCTCTGATACTAGTCACAGGTGGGCCTTCTTTCTTTGAGTGTAGCAGCTAATCATTATATTTTTACTATCATTTTCATGAGTGTTCAAATAGTGATATTGATTTCAACGAAAGCTGTTTACACTAATGAGAGTTCACTACTTGTGGGTGGTAGGAGACAGTGCCTGAATAGAGGAAACTGGGCGCACAAGTTTTTCCTTTCTTGTTGTTCACAGAAGAGTGAAAAATAAGAACTGTGGCGTGAGCCTGTTTCCTAGACCCTTCCTGAGCAGAGAGGTCTGACCTTCCTTGATGGAGCCTCCCAGAGAATCCTCAAGCTGGCTGCTCTTTGCTCTTTTTGCCAGTCCTCTGCTTGTGTTCTGAATGACAGCCTGTAGGGGGCACTCCTGAGCTGCCACAGAGAGTCTACGGAACCCTCTGTGTGGGTCTGAGATGTATTTAATATTCATTATGTTATCAAGACATTTAGTTTAAAAGGAATCCATAGTTCATTTTTAAAGCACATGTAGCCACAATTGAGTTAAAAAATAATAAAAATAACAGTCTCAGGTATTGAGGCAGTCTTTTCGCTTTCTGAGAAAGCTAATAGAAATTTACAAAGCTTTCGTCTTAGGTGCATACACGCGTACTTTTCAGAACTTTCTTCTTTTTACCATTCTTCTTAGGGCGCAGGGTGTGTTGTAGAATACCCGGGGTTTTATTGTTATATCTCCAGTCTTGCTGTCTTTGCCTTACTCCTGGGAAGAACCATAGATGATGTGTCCCGCAACTAAGCTTCCGAACTAAGGAATAGCTGATCTTTAGTGGAAGCGAAATACTGAATTTAAGGCTGTCTGTTGCACTTCCCCTCCCACCCCTGTTCTCGCTCCTTCCCTCTCCCCGTCTCCAGCGCTATCTACATGGGTGGCAGCTCTGAGGACCACTACATGGCGCAAGTGTGGAACCTTCGCAGGGCTGCACTTCCGAGGTTCCGGTCGGCATCTGGCGCAGCCGTCATGGCCTTTTTATTAGTTCGAAGCTATCCCTCAGAGAGATAGCATTAACCTGGTACTTTGGCGTAACTCCACATCCAGAGTCTAGTTTGCCTTTCAGGCAGTGTGGCTGCTTCCTTATTGGTGGTATCACGTGTCCCTTGTTCCTTCTCAGACAAGCTCCCTCCCGAGCCTACTTAATGGCTCCTTGCGTTCCTCGGTCTTCCAGTTCTGACCTGCATACCACTTTTCGTTCCCTGATTACCTCCAGACTTCCCTCCTCTGTCGTCATTTCCCCTGCATTTTCCTACCCACGTTTTCAGCGTCCCCATTCCCTTAGCTTATTTTAGAACAGAGTCCCTCCTCCGCAGGTTATATCAGAATGAGGCCTCCAACACCATACCTCTGTCCTACACCACTCTTGCAGGAAAGTCTCCTCAGATATCCAGGGGTCTCCTTGCTTTTAGCGCTCTGGTTAGTTCTTAGTGTTCACCCGCACGGTCAGAAGTAGGCTCTTCTTTCCTTATAGGACAATATTCCTTTGTCCTTAAACAGTCTACACGTGGCTTCTAAGAACTGGACTCTATCGTCCCTTTAAAGGAAAAGACAGATGGTATGATGTTCGGGAGCCGGTTAATATCAGAAAGCACATTTTACAGCACAAAAGAAAGGCTATACTTCAAATCCAGGGAATAGAGTCGGGGAACAAGGTCAAGAGGCATTTCCGTGTCTAGACCCAATAGCCTTGAAGAGTCACTACCAGGACTGTAGCCTTCATGATGAAGGGGAGAGCCACCAGCAGCTTCAGAAAGGACAGGGAGCTAACGTCTCTCGTCTCTTGGTGGCTGTATTGGGGGCACGCTGCACTGCTGTGGTGAGAAGCCGGGATGGCTTGTTGAGTCTTGCAGAACCACCTTGTAAACCAAGGGTTGGAAGCCAGGCACAGTGGTACTCATGTGCGATTAAGGAAGCCAGAACCTTACCTCAAAAAGTAAGAAAGTAAGTCTGTAAGTAACTGAACAAATACATAAGTTTTAGGGGTCACTGTGAAGAATCAGCTCATTGGTCTCTGAAGTTTGGGAGAATGTCTACACAAAGAAGCCTACTGGGTCCCCAAGCAGTGATAGCCAGTAAAGAAATGAGTGAGCATGCATAGAGACCAGCGGAGTGGGCCTGGCTGGAAACACAGATTTGGGATTATTCAGAGAAGGTGAGGGTTCTAGGCGGTTAGTGTAGAGACAGGTGACTCAGAGTCTGAGCCCTCCAAGACTCCCAAACATGACACAAAACTAGTCAAGGAATAGGGGTTGAGGTCTCTCAGGACGGGCCTGTGAGCCTGCCACCATTTCTCCCATTTATACCTGTCCCCACTGTGGTGTGCCTTGCCATCAATACGGCTGCAGGTAAATGTTAGCTTGCCCTTTCCCAGAACATACAGATGTTCCTTGTGTGGGCATGAAAGACAGTCTGGGGGTAGGGGTGGGCAATAGAGAGAGAAAGAGAGATGGGAGAGGGGGAGGGGAGGGGGAGGGGAGAGGAGAGGAGAGGGAGAGGGAGAGGGAGACAGAGACAGAGAGAGACAGAGAGACAGAGAGAGACAGAGAGAGAGACAGAGAGACAGAGAGAGAAGGGGGTAGGATTTTTCCACGGGGAATTGGGAGGGTGAAATTCCATATGAAGTTTTAGTTTCAGTATAAACACCATTGGCTGTTGTTGGAGGGTGTGTCCATCTTTCGCAAACCCATAAGCATTCAAAGTTAGGTGAGCTCGCTTAAGCAGGAAGACTTTTACTTTGGTAGAAAAATTCTGCAAAGGTTTCTCCTTGTGCAGACTTTTGGGGCTTTTGATGGAAGAGGATGGTTCTGTTCCTTCCTGTCCCCTAAGTAGCCCAATGAGGTTAAGCTTACTGTGACTTGGTGGAGTTTTATATATTAAGCCTAGAAGAAGAAGCCTGCCTAATTCTGTGTATCGAACTATGCAAACACACCATACCACTTCTCCTAAATTTAGGAAAAGCATTAGAAAAAATATATATTAATATATAATATATAGTGTCACGTATATATTAAAGACGTTAATACTCAATACAACCCATGTTCCGAAGACAGCTTGAAATTTGGAGTGATTGCATTGTTTCCTACATGCTCACTGTTTGAGAATAGGGGCTCCAAGACCTGTGGCAATCTCAAATGTGTATTTCTTTCAACACATTGGCTGTCTTCTCTATTATAAGCTTGTTTTACTGGGGCCATGAACTCTGAAATGCTTTTTAGGCTGGGGGCGGCAAGGGAGGGAGTTGAGGAAGCCCTGAGTAAGTAAAGTCGAGGGGAAGGGAGGACATTTTTACTGTTGACATGGCCTGGTCAAGGACTCCAATGCCCCAGCACCACAGGAATGACAAAGCTTTCCCTCTCCAGGGGAGGTGTGAAAGAATGGCAAAGACTTAACCCCAGGGGATCCAAGTGTGGATGTTGACAATCAGTGTGGAAAATGGCCACCATCCCTGTCTCCCGCCCAGATGCTTATGGCTTGAGGACTGCAGACCTGCCTCCCTGCTTCTACTTTCAGATGTGCATGGAAGCTCCGCCTCCCTCTCCTTCCATATACAATAAACACACAGAGCTTTCTGGGTGCTGTCCTGGCCACCGGATCCCAGCTTTTCCCTGCCTGTCTTTCCCTCCCTGCCACAGTTGGGCTGGGCAAGAATTCAGCACTGGGCAGTTTGGGGTGAAGTGCTATGAGAGAATAATTTGTGTCCGCTGTGCTTGCCTTTTTCTGATCACCTCAAAGCACCTTTATAATTGTTGCGTTACTGTTCTGGCCGCTGTTTAACAGAGATGGACAATGGAGCACACAGGAGAAGAGGGCTAGCCCTGAGGAGAGTGTACACTATTTTCATATGTTTTATTGCTTCCTTCACTTCAGATGCCTGCTCCAGTGGCCTCCCACCAGGAAGGCCCTCTTGTATCAACGTGTCTAGATAGTTCTTCCCCCCCAGATGACGCCCTCTACCTAACTTCTCTGTGGAGCCCATCACCACCTGTGCACAGTGCCCTAGCTAGAAAGGTAAACTGTGAAAGTGGAAATGTAGCTGGTTTTCTTTCTCTGCTCTCTGAAACTCTTGGCCGTGCAATGGTGGGTGCGTAGTGAACGTCAGGGATGCGAGTGTCCGAGAGCGTGGAACTGACAATGCAGGCAAACCTGACGCGTGAGCCAACTGAGGAGATTAAGGGTTCCTCAAGCAAAATAAAGTAAAACAAGAAGGACAGGAAAGAACAGACTAGCAGGGTAGAAAAGAGAGCTGGGGGCCCCCCTGAAAATAGACCTGGAGAACAGGGAAGGTAAGACTGATGTCATGAAACAGTGGGGTATCTAGAAGGGTGTCCGGGGGAGGGGGAGGGATGGGGAAGAGAGAGAGAGAGAGAGAGAGAGAGAGAGAGAGAGAGAGAGAGACAGAGAGACAGAGAGACAGAGAGACAGAGAGACAGAGAGAGAAACATTTCTTAGCATCTGTTTGGAAAAACAAGATTTCAAAAGAAAATGAAAGGCATTTGGAACGTGGCTTGACATGACCTGCAGAGTAAGACTGCTTGCTTGCGGAAGAGGGTTTTGTTGTAGAGTTAAGACTCACATGCTGCTAAAGAACTACGTTATCTTTTCTAAATAACGTTTCATCTTTAGAAAAGGGGCATTTGACTCTTCAGAAATCACAGAAAAAGAAGCTTTTTGTGACAAGGAACAGTGTGGTTTGTTATTTGTTCCCTACTTTCGTATTTAGGGGAACTGGATCGTCCATGACTTCCTGCATATCTGGGCATGGGGCATTTGGGAGGCTGGGTCCTCTGAGTCTTAGCAACATTCACATTAATGGTATTAATAATAACAACGCTGAGAACTGACGTGCTTCTTGAGCACTCGCTGTCTGCCAGGCCCAATCCTTCACCTTTCATGCCATCTAGCAGTTTTCCCTTTCTTATTAACTGGAAGCGACGGGCACAGAACATAGTCTCATTTTATGGAGGAAATGAGATGCCACAGGTGTCTTGCTTCAGATCACATGGTTAATAAATGTCCCGGCAGTGTGATGAACTGTCAAATCCCATGCCTGAACCCTTCCTTCCGCCCCAACACCACGCACTTCATACTGACCTTTTAGGTTGTTTGAAATCGGCCACGCCCACTGGCTTTCTGTGCTCTGACCACCTTAGCTTGCCACATGCATTGTTTAGAACCTTGCTCCCTTGGCCTGGCTCTCTAGGCACTAGTACCAGATATTTTCTCAATGACTAAGTCACCATTATCACCTGATCATTTAGCACTGGAAAGTAAGTCCTCCCTCCCCGCCCCCGGCAGCTGCATTGGCAGCTTCTGAGGTGTTTTCAGTTTTGTTGTTGGAACTCACCAGTTGCTGGTCAGAAGGACGCGTGTGTATCAGAAGGTGGCGTAAGGCTCAGGTCCTCTCTCATAGCTTCAGGTGGAACAGGAGTCAGTGTGTTGTGTCTCACAGCCTGCAGAATCCTACATGTTTTGGATCACTGGAGAATGTGGAAGAACTATAAACTTGATAGTTTATGAAAAAGAGGAAATAAAGAAATAAAAATATTTTTGTAAAATGGGAAATGTCATTAAAGATATGGGGATACATCCTAGACCACAGTGGAGAATTTGAAGTTCTAAAGAAATGAGTGTTAAGGAGAAAACATAATAGCTCAGTTAGACACCCTCCCACTAACCTCCACCCATGTAATAACATTAACTATATTGAAGAGCTAGAGACAGGAGTGGAAACCATAAATAGATCAGGAGTGGCATTGTAAGCATCCCAGAGATTATTAATATTCACAAATTAAAATATATGTATTATTAGAAATAAAAATTAATATTGTTATGATTATGTATACATTTACGTTATGTATTTTTTTGTTTTCTGGTCGACTATTAATTTCTTGTGTTAGGTATTAAAAGCATGAACTAGCTGAGACTAGCAACATGCACACATTTTTGGCCTTTTTGGAGGGGAAAGATGAGATGGTGACCTAACCTTTGTAGCTCATGACTGATGGTAATATGGTGTGACGTCTTTGTATGTGCAAGTTGTATGAATGTTGAGGTCTATGCTGCCCCTTAGCCTGTAGGCTGCACTCCCATGAGTCCTCCCTGTTTGTGAGAACATATCTATAGACACGTGTAAAGGCAGCTGTGAAATAATCATCACCTGTGAAGGCATGCAATAGCAAACCTGAAGCCAAAGTGACCTCTTTTTAAGGCTAAGTGCCACTTATGTCCAGACCTCTGTGTACCATAAAGGACAAGCACATGGCATTAAGTCAATGTTTGGGGTGGCTTAGAAACATTTGAGGGGCTTTTCCCATGGAAGAAGGAGCATTTGTAGGTTCTATGCTTTCCGGATTCATTTTGGAAAATAATTGGAAGCTTTGAGTTTCCTGTTTCCTTGACTTGCCATTTCTCTTGTCAACTTATACCATTCTTTGCTGGTACCTTCCAAAGGTATTTCCTAGCTCTGTCCCAAGACTGTATGTCTCCGGTTGTGCTTACTTTGATCCTTAGAGCATTGTTTTCACCCCTTGCCCAGACTGTAGTTCCCTCAAAGAAAGCTCGTGGTTTGCCAAGCATTTGGAAATGTCCGAAGATATCTGACCTTCATCCAACACAGAAAATCTCCTCTGTGCTTAAAAGGACATGCCTCTGGCTTCTGTGTTGTTTGTGTTCATTTGTTTTCCATCACATTTTGGGGCAGGGGGTTTGTGTGAAGTAATTTTCTACTCCTTTCTTCCTTAAACGCCATGTTGCTTTTGATTTTCTAGGTTTTAGAAAAAAATAGACACATGTGATAGGCGAGTCCACAAGAGGGTGGCTACTACAATATGGCAGTTATTTCCCACTCAGGGAAAGTGTCAACTCTTCTGTATTGTTATTTCTCATCATGGCAAACAACGTGATTGTAATACGTAGCTATCCTTGACAGAGCTTCACTCCAGGACAGTCAAGGATGAAGAGATTCAAACATGACACAGTGGATAGAGTACCTAATGTAATCTAATGGGATATGAATAGGTCAAACAATGTGGTGTCAGAGCATATTTTGGGCACCATAGGGCAGAAAGTGAGAGAGAAAACACTTCAGGAGACAAGGGAATGTTTCCTGGGAACCATGGGACTTTTGCCTCCTTTCCCTTGAGGAGAGTAAAAAAACAAGAAAAGAACAAGACTATTTCTAAGATTGGCGGATGCTTCTGGGAAGCTAAGCTGCCAAGCACTCCCCTGAGAAACACAGCGACAAACCTGTGAGGGGACTCAAAGCCCACAGCTATCACACTCTGGGAGGCCAGAAAACTGCCATGTAAAATAGAGAACGCTTTGGAAAGAAAATCTCCATTCACCCAGGACATGAAGTGGCACTGCCTGAAAGAGCCCGTATCTTCCAGTGACATCCAGACTGGAGACCGAGGAAAAGTTTGCTGTCATTAAATCAGTCCTTTAAGATCTATGTCCTTAAAACAGGAAGAAGATGTGGTTGGAAGCCTCAGCTTGCTTTGTTGCTGTTTTTGAAACACCAGGGCATCGGCCTGTCTCTTGGGAATGCGCCCAGGAGCTCTAATTTTGCTGAAGGATCTAGTCAGGTCTTTGGAATGAGATCAGTTTTTTAAATTAGTTGTATTTTAATTTTACTTGGATTTGTGGAAAAACTAAAAAAAACAAAAAACAAAAAAACAACCAAAATCACCATCTAAGAGAGGCACTTCCAGGTTCTACCTACCTCTCATGAAATTCTATTTTGGTTGTTATGTTGGATACATGAAAGTTTTTAAAAAATCATTCTGAAAAGTGCAAGCAATGCCTCCCTGAGAAGCATCTCATTCTCCCTTAGACTGAACGCCATCTGTTTATTCTAAGAAGTATAATAGAGTTTCCATTTACCATTCAGCGATGAGGATGTTAGGACAAATCCTTTCTTCCCCAGAACGTATGGGTATCTGGGATACTATATAGATTGGTGTTTTTTCTTTATCAGCAGACATTTGAAAAGGCATGAGCAGTAAAAGAAGGAAAATAGAATCACCCAATCAAGAGATAAGGGATCATCTGTACCCAGGAAACAGACATTGTGAGTTGTGAGTCAAAATCAAGATGACAGTCAATGCAAATTGGAAATGGGGATGGTGCTGATCAAAGAAACGAACAGAAACGCACATGGTTTCCAAGCTAGAGGTGCATGCATTTTGCGTTTCACACCATCTTTCTGACAGATGAGGACCAGTGACTGCGGCACAAGCAGACTGAGGACTTCTAGACCATACATCCCATGGCTTCTCTTTGCTACAGGAGGGACAGGGATGGGGGCTCACAGCTTGCCTTTGAATGGGTGACTGTGCTTTGAATCTGCACTTTCTGGAAGTTACATCAGCATCCTTAGTCTATGCTATTCGGAAACGCGCATCACAAATTTAATTTGGTTAATTCACAAGCCTATTTTTTTTTTACCTGTTCAATTTAATACCATTCAAATTTGCCAACAAGTGGTCTGCCAGACTGCCAGACTACTCGAGGCAAATGTGAATCATCGGTGGCTAAATGGCTTTCCTTGACATTGAATAAATTTCCAATTTCCTATTTAGCAATGATGCATGTATATAACTGGCCTTAATAGGAAAATAAGGTCTTTCTACACTTTATCTAACTCAGGTCTTCACATAATTGTGCCCCACTGTGGAGTATCTTGTATGCCAGTCTGGAAAGTTTTATGAGTGTATGTATTTACATACTATGATGCAAACATATGCAGATTTACAGGCAAAATACTCATGGATACAATTAGTAAGATGTTTTATGAACTCTCACTTAATATTAATTTGCTTCATATATCAATGTATAATTGCTTTTCAACCATCTTTGAAAAGACAGAGATTTTGAGAGCTCCATGAGTTTTCATAGTATCCATATTATGTTCTTGCTCTCTTTACCTCATTTTTACCTTTTCTAAAAACACTTATAGTTATCCTGATTCTAAGTATTGAATTCACTGACACGGGAAACCCATTATATCTTCTGACTTCCACTTCTGATGCATGAGGTGGATGAAAATGGAAGCCATTTTGAAACTATATGGATAAACATACATTAGGAATATAGTTAGTCCCAAGTATATGGAAACCTTTATGTTCTTACTTGGCAACTACATCAAAGGTAATTCTTTTGGTTTAGGAAGACAAAAATATTCCTTGGGAAAAACAAAGAAAATTAGCAAAAATTAGTCCTAACACAAACACCACAAGAGAAAACAGTATAACTCTATGCCCATAAGTATATGTTAATAAATTTAGTAACAAAAAATATAGTGCTTCACAATGTGACTCATTAAAATGAATTTAACTAGATGGCGGCAGAATATGAGTGCATGTATGATGGTTACAGTAAATATCCGTGTAGCCTTTCTTTTAGACAAAGTATTAGGGAAGAAAATTGCATACTTGATGTCTGGTGGTTTCAAGAATAGTGTTTTTGTTTATGGATTGAGCAAATGCCAGTGGTTTTAAAATAAGAATAGAAATCATCCATTATTGTGAAATTATTTTAAAACAGATGGACAGCAGTCACAGAATATTGGGTTGTTTTGCGACTGAATCAGTTTCTATGAAACTCTTCACAGATCAAGGACATTGTATTTATTTGAGCATCTCGGAAATTAATATTATGAGTATCTTCTACAATGTACATGTTTATGGGGAGAAACAACAGTCCTGAAATATATAAACTGTGGATAATTGAAAAAGAGGAAGATTTTTCTCAGACGTAGATGGAGGTTCATGTGAACAACTTCTATGAAGCTGGAATGCTGTTAAGCCCCTAGGATCTGTTTGCTTCTCCTTTTGAACTTTTGCTTAATGTTACTCTAACTGTGCTTCCAGACTGTATTTTAACTTCATATAAATAGCTTCCTAACTCATTTTGAGTATGTCTAAATAGGGCCTCTTGAGTATTTGGAAGTCTGTGCATTTTCATCATCTCAAGCATCCAGATAAGGTAGCTGTAGCCTGTGAAAAGGGTGAGTCACAAAGTATTTCCCAAAGCGAGCTCCTTTATTTCCAATCCAATGTATTTACAGCTATGGCTGAAGGCTGCTTTATAGAAAAACATAGGAAATGTAAATGGCTAAGAATGATCTAAGGCCACCAAAAGATCTCTTGTGGAGTTTTAGAAATATATATATATATTTATAAGATATTTTATGGGTTATGGAACTGTATGTTTCTTGGGAAGCCACTGACTAAATGTTTAATTCATTTCTTTGAGAATCTACTTAATGTAATGGTTGCCATTTGATGATATTTAAAGGTTAAAATGTAGCATATAATTCTCTTCACTCCCAGGATTTTTCCAAGTGTGTGTGTCTCTTACAATTCTTTATCCATTGTAAACACAGTTTAAAAACCACTATGTTGTCTTCCCTTATTCATGTCCCACATGGAACACCTTAAAACTTTACTTGTCGTTGTTGGTTGCCTTAACTTTTCTATGTACTTCTTGGACATTTGGCTTCAGGCAAACAGACTTTAATTCCTCTGAGATCCTTGTGGGACGTCCTGCTTGTCTATGGTTATGACAACAAAGGGTGGTGCTCGGCCACCTTGCTGGGTGAAGCCAAGACACATGATTAAACTATTCCCTTTATTAAAAGTCTCCAAAAGCTCTTAGGATGATGCACACACTTCTTCTTATAGGAGATGCCATAGTGACTTCATAATCTGGCTGTTGCTGTGGCTGTGGGCTTCTCTCTAGTGGTCTAAGGACCTGTCTTTGAGGAATCTGAGATATCAGTCACTAAAGCTACCTCCCTTGTATCATGGTGATCTGAGTTATTGGCAACTGCTTAGCAGTCTCCATCTTACTACTCTCCCTCCTCTGGGTGTGGTCCTCTCAGTGGGACATTTCCACAGAGGCTGGCTTGGCCCCTGGTACACTGTGTTTATGGAGGAAGGTTGTTGGTTCATAGGATTTTCTTCTTCTTCTTCTTCTTCTTCTTCTTCTTCTTCTTCTTCTTCTT
>OU015743.1:49551143-49595998 GCA_907169655.1 Acomys percivali | reverse complement strand
TTCTTCTTCTTCTTCTTCTTCTTCTTCTTCTTCTTCTTCTTCTTCTTCCACATTTGCAGAGTCTCAGTGAGCTCAATCATGGACCCTGAAGCTTCTCCAGAGGGTATTCTTGCCACTCCCTCCTACCTGGCCCCAATACTCCTACGGAAGAGATCTGTTCACCCTTCCAGGTACTTTGTCTATGTGTCAATTCTGTCTGGGATGTTATTATTTCTCCTTAGGGCTGTGTCCTCCACTCGTGGAACTAGTTAAGTCTAAACATCAATTATAACTATAGTTCAAGCTTTTACCTGTGTAAAGCTTCTCACCCAGCATGTGAATTAGTGGGCACAAGACAAGGTATTTGCAGAGGGGTATAGCACCCCATGCCTCAGCAGAGAGCTCGTTTTCATCATGCAGCGACCACATTAGAACTGTCCGTGGCCATTTTCCTTCACTGTACTGTGAACATTTAGATGGTGGGAAATATGTCAGATTCACATGTATGCCATGAGTGCATAGTGTGACAAGAGATGCACTTGGGGACGATGAACACAAAGGCATTAAGCCACAGCAATATTATTTCATTTTGTTTTGTTTTTCAAGATAAGGTTTCTCTGTTTAACAGAGCCCTGGCTGTTCTGGACTCACTTTGTAGGCCAGGTAGGCTTTGAACTTACAGAGATCTGTCTACCTCTGCTTCCCAATTGCTAGAATTAAAGGATTGTGCCACCAAATATGGCCAAGGTACGTTAATATTTTAAGAGCAGGACTCCACTAGTCTTGAGATGGGGCAGAATATTCTGCATCGCAGGGTGATATTTTGAGCATTTATTTGCTTGGTCATTGTTTATACAAAGAGAGAAAGTAATACAGACCTTCTCTTAGGGGTTAGAATGTATCTCAAAGACTTGTTCCCATGGCTTATTCTGGTCCTACCTGGTAGCAATAAGCACTGACATTCTTGGAAATATAGTTGGGCTAAGAATCTTTTATCAGTTTTTCTGTGACCATATTATGATAAGAAAATGGGTATGACTGGATTTACTGTCAGCTGAAAGATGCGTGTTTAATATATATTTGATCATGAAAGACTAATATGTTATGGCAGCAAGTGTAGCATAATGATACTTTTAAAAAGTTAGTATTTTAATGTCAGAGGAACAAACTGGAAACTCAATATGTATGCACTCTGTGCCTTTTGTCTTCTTGTAAGAATTTGTAATAATTATCTTACCCCAAATAAAAATATACTGCACTAAAACACA
Source organism: Acomys percivali (assembly GCA_907169655.1). Lineage (NCBI taxonomy): Eukaryota > Metazoa > Chordata > Mammalia > Rodentia > Muridae > Acomys > Acomys percivali. Next base: position 49,594,751 of record OU015743.1, on the reverse strand, counting down.
CTTGACAGAAACATAAATAATGGCATAATTACAAATAAATTCTGAAATTAGTTTACATTTTAAACATGTAGGTCAGGTTACATATAGAAAAGCATAAACACATAGACATTATTACCTCAATTAGCTTATAAATTCCAGATTCTTTTTAATCCTACAGCATAATTTAATGTGAATAAATACCTGTTTTTCAGAAGGAATGCAGTGCACTGTGGCTGTGGATCTAAAGATGTCAGCATCTCTCTATAATTTGTGTGCTGTTATTTTTGGTTTCGCTAGCCATATAATTTTCTTATATGTGATAAATAACACATGATACAGTTGGCCTCACTGTGTGACCACCCAAAAGATGCCTAAAAGACTGTAATATTTGCAAATGACTTGGCCAGTGACCACAAGACAGTGACCACTCAAAGCAAATAAGGACACAGAAGACCAGAGGTGGCCACAGATTATGAAGAGGCAAGCCAATCTACATATGCTAGACAGAACCAAAGTTAAGGGTGTTCATGGTTACCCTGTGCCACAGAAGGACTGGCACGTCCACCTATGGGCTTGGCTCCCTTCTTACAGTGAAGCATTTTTATTGAATTATAATCTGAATATATAGTTATCAACTAATAAAAGAAAGAACAAGAAACAAAATAGTTGTTTGAACTTGAGTCTGTTCTCTCACTTCCTCATCTACAAAAGTGAGCTTGTCCCTAAACTTTTGAGTTGAAGGATAAAACTGCGTAATGTAGGCAAAAGTACCCAGCAAAGTTCCAGCCCTACACTAAACAGTCCAGTCTCATTTCCTTTCTTGCCTCCACTCAGTCACCCTTGCATCTATCAACCTAACATATTTATGGAGTGACAATTAATGCCCATGCTATTGGCTATGAGACTGAGAAATACGTATCTTGTGGGAATACAAGTTCCCTTCAGATTTCCTCATTCTTAATCTTCTGTGTTTGTTTTTGTTTTGTTGAGCCTTGTCATTGCTCTAGAAGTGGTGTGGTCTGGGAGACTGGAGTGTAAACATGATGGGGACTAAAGTCGCATGCCATGGCCAACTTTATTCAGAGCATCAGACAATTTATACCGAGATGTAAGAAGAACCATGAGAGTAAAGTGGCCAATCACAAGTACAAGGTGCATACGGCACATGGCAAACACATGTGTTTCCATAGAGGCACATAAACAGATAAGAACAGCTAGTTGTAATGAATAATTTGAATTAAACTCACTTTATGACTCTTAGCAAAACACATGTGTGCAACATCACACAAATGATCCCAAATTTGCCCCCTATCTTTGCAAATGGCCTAGTTCGTGTTTCCCTTTATTTTTCTCTTCGCCTTCTCTTCACTACAAATCTCTCTTGAGCTGGACTCTTTTATGGAGTCTCTTTAGACCCATGACATCAGTGACTTCAGTGACTGTGGTCCCAAGCTCTCATCATCTGGATGTGCAACTCTAATTATTAACACCTGCCCATTATGCCTTTGGCAGTTTGAAATAGTTCCTGTGTTACATTGTAGAGCATTGACCTAGACTATATTTCCTTTTTATCGCATCCCTAAGACTGCTTTTCAAAGCCATGATGGTTAAAAAGTGATGGATGGCTGTCTATTATGCTTCTTTTTTAAAAAAATCTTTATATTCATCATGATAGAGAATAGTTACTTCTCAGTGCACTTGATATGGAGTAGCTTATACATTTTAGTTATCATAGCATCTTGGTATCTTTTCACTAATGTGATTTCCTCTGATGCCATTCTCAGTTATAACCTGGACCTTGGATTTAGTTTCTACTGGGGTCCTCAGCAGGCCTGGGTCCTGTAGCTATAGCTGTGATGTACTAACTAGCCTGAAACTAGTGGTTAATTTTTCCTGAATCATATATTTAATAATTAAAAACAGAAAATTGTGGTGATCTTAGACGAAAAGTTACAGCATAAAAGGTTTTATGTATAAAGAAAATGAAATGCCCGAAGCCTCTGTGCCAATTTGTGCACAAATGTACATAGCACATGGTATAACTTGAGGTAACTAACCAAAGCGTTGAGAAACAAGGCATAACTTAGAGTGGAAGTAGACGATATTCCCTTGGTCTAACACTTGAAAGTAACAAACTTGCCTTTCCACTGCCTGCTTTAAGCCACGTGCTCACTTTATTTATTAAGAAACCACATTTCTCATCAGAACCATGCTTGCGTATTCATTAACCCATTCAGGATGTGCGTAATGAGCCATTAACACTTAGAAGGTGTCTGGGCAAATTACAGAATGGTTCAGCATTTTGTCTTTGTAAAAAGGAGGTGAAAAGTTGGGCAAAATCTAAGATGATCTTATAAAAAAATCCATTGAGTTGCCCCCACCCCCTACAAAGCTCAATGACAAAGGTTAGAAACGGCGGGGGGCGGGGGATGAGGAGGACCTCAGGCCGGATCTGTCCTCAGAATCACATTTGAACCATCCGAGGGGAAGATTCTCACAATGAGCAAACTTGACAAGATGAGGAACCTAACTACGGCCGACTACGCCCACTGCATAAGGTTTTGTTTTTCAAATGCTCAGATATGTGAATTCTCCTCTGTGTAAACTCGCAGGAAACGTGAAGGCCAAAAACTGGGAGGCACAAAAGGAGCAGAATGAAAGTCATCTTATTTTTAGCAAAAAGGGGAGATAGTTTAAGTGTTTCCTAAATTTCTACTTTTTTTTTTTTTTTGTATTTACATCTCACTTATTTCCAGGTTTTTTTTTTTTCAAAAGGAGGCAGATTGACTCTGGTATCGTTGTAACACAATGCTGTACCATCTGGCAACACTAGGAAAGGCACATATAAATTGGATTATGTCCAGTGTCACCTGATTCCATATGACTTTTTCCTCCTCATTAGAATATGTAACAATGCGATTGTTTCCTGTTATCATTCTTAGTTTTGAACATTCTGTGGGGTAGGCCTCACATTTGTTTATTTTCCAAAGGATGAGTTAACCGGTACACAGCAGTGAGGCTCACATTTCACCCTACAAGCACTATACCTTGGAAATGGTTGGTTGGTTAAGGCCTGAAGTTGGCTCATAACAGTTAGCTTGTTGACAGTTTGGGTCATGGTTTGTCTCTTGACCTTGGCCTCTCCAGAGCCTAACATGTCTAAGATCCCTAGATTTTTGTGATTCTAACCATACAACATGACTATGAATAGTGGATTCCAAATGCTTCTTAATTAACATAAAAGTGACATTGCTTTTCTGTTGAATCAATCTTACATGCATTTGGTGTAGTTGGAGCTTAGGTGAACACAGCCCTTCGTTATTCACTCTATACTCCTGCTTAGGCAAAACCCCTTTGGCTCTGTTTTTCATTTCTCATTGTGAAGAAACAGGTCATGTAAAAATATATCCAGCTTGGGCTAACTTGCACAAACTTACATTTTATAGTGTCTTCCTGAATACATTGTTATGAAAGGTTGAAAGAAATCAATACCCCCCATTTCTCCTCTAGTTTGCCTTATTATTTTACAACTTCATTTGTCCTTCTCTTTCTCTAGTTGGCACGTTACGAGTGATTTCACTTGTTAAATTCTTGTCTACCCTGCCGAGTAAGATCGGTTGATACAAAGGCAAACAAAACGACCTTGATGCTCTCAGGAGTTGTCAGCCTAGTTAGGGGGACCGAAAGGCAGCTGTTAAGTTGCTTATGGGGTAAGGGCTAGGACTGTGATGAGTGCTTGGAAGACACATGTGTGCTTCCTTGCAGGAATATGCTGAAACTGAATCCACGTGTAGCTGTTAGAAGAACGGAGCCAATTAGGTTCTTTCCCTCAAGAGTTTGAATCAGGAAGTTGCCAATTAGCAGCAGGCCCTTAATAAGAAAGGTCACGTGACAAGTCAAGGGATTAGGGCCATCATGAAGCAGAGAGTGTATGTAAACAAGTGACATTACCCAGGTTGCTAGGGAAATAGAGCGGGAAGCACCACAAGGGACCGGACAGCTCCCACTAAAAGATGTGATTGCTGGAAAGATTGCAGACATTGTGTGTGCTTAGAAAAGGGAGAGCCTTACTAAGTCACGTGCCATTCGACTTCAAAGGTCCAGTGTGAGATAATAAGATGTGGTAACTATCAATATTGTATCTAGGATGATAGAGCTATTTGTGTGACATTTATCTCACAAAACAGTATTTCTAATATCCGTCTCTGCCTCTGACTTCTGGTATAGCCCCTTTCTTTCAGAGTGACTTGAAACAGGTGAACTCGCTCATGTAAAACATGATTCTTTATGCATTCATCCCCCAAAATAGTTAGCTATTATTTTTAATCATATAGCCATATATTAACTGGCAGATAAAATTAGTACTTCTTTCAAGCTGTACATTGTTGCAGTAGATTTACAATATAAAAAAAGAGTTGTTAGCAGCAAGAGAAAAGAGATATTCTGTTTAGAGTACATAAAAAGCATTTTATATAGTAAAGGTGTTATTTTCGAAAACCTTTTTAGATGCACCATGTGTGTATTTATACAGGCCTGTGCTCATGATAATTCGAGGACTACTGCGTTATATGTATACCAGAGGGTTTGGTATCGTGACATACACAATTAGTTGGTTTCCAAGTCTCTGTTGGAAGAAGGGACAGCAGTCTGTCTATCGGTGAGGCCAGTTCGCATGCAGGGCTGTTGTTGTGTGTACGGGAAGCAAGTGAGCTGTCAATAACTGCGCACCTCCTGCTTCAGGGGTTTTAGAGTCCCAGAGCTTGAGCTAACTTCTGTCTTCAAGAAATTTAACATCTTTGTTGGGATGTCTCCTGTGCCAACTCTTCTGTATCCTTTAGCTAAAAAAGAGTGTTAAGTGTTCTCGACATAAAGTTATTTCTATGTGAAGTAATAGGCATGCCATTTAGCTAGGCTTAAACACTGAGCAGTGTACATGCACTTCAAAGTAACATGGTACACGGTAACAACACGAGTTTAATCTGCCAATTAGAATGAATGGAAAAATGGTCAACCAGAGCATCTCATCCTACCTTTCTGAAACATGTCCATATAAAAATGGAGTAGGTATGTCTCTGAGGTTTTTGAAGACCTTATCTAACTATCCTACTTTATCTTGCTATAGAATCATATCTATCTACCTTACCTAAGATGTATATTCTCGTTATAAAAGTAGACTAGCAGTTGATATGATCATGGTTTGATCAACTAACAAATAACTTGTATAACTTATTTATCCTAAACATCCTGTAATAGCACTTTCAAAGTATTGGAAGTAAATCTTATATTATAATTTAGTTATATGGGTACAATACCTCATATTAGAGTAGAAATATATATATATATACGTATATATATATATATATATACATATACATGTATATAGTCTGTGTATGTGAAGAATAATCTTACATTTGAATTCTATACCATTGTATCTAGAATTAAACTTATTTTGCATCTATATACAAAATTCTCTACCAGTGAATTAAAAATAACCTTGTGAGTGACAATTGAGGCATTAAGTTAAGGAGCAGATTGACTATTCCCTATATGTTTCTGTATTCCCCCTTCTTTCTTTTCAACTCCTATCTCCAATCTAAGAACGTAAGATAAAGGAAAAGAGAGACATCATTGAGTTTAACCTTGTTTTATCTCTAAATAAGACTAATAATAACTTGTAACCAATTCTCATTGATAATAATCCTCTATAGCTCAAGAAAGCCACCAAAAACCTACCTGACTCCTCTTAAATGAAATGGGGTGTCATTCTCTTAAGGTTTCTTCTGGCTGATTTGGAAAGAATAGTACCTTTTTTTTTGGGTAACAATTGAGGTAGCAAACTGTCTCTGTCTTCTCATTTGGAAAGCTACTAACTTGCACTCACAGCATACTCAAGTAATCAAGTTTATTCCTTCTGATGGAGTTGAAGACCAGGTAGCTTAGTTTTACAATGAAGCTTAGTTGTTTAGGGCTTAAGATGTTTGTAGGTCTAGATAGATGTTTTAAGTTGATAATGACAAGATGTGATGGACGTTGATTTGTATTCAGGGTTTTAGATGCACCAAGATAGGAAAGATGTTTTATTCAAGTCTGTCAAATAGAAATAGCCAAAACCCTAAGATTGTAACATTTATATAATTCCTGATTGTGTCATGGTTCTTCTTGCTATAGGTAATCTATTGTATATATGTGTAATAATATAAATGTATATGTAAAAATGTTTAATTAATAAAATAAAATAAAATTTAACTTCCATTAAAATAAAACCATTCACTATAAAAAATGCAGTGGGTATACTATTTCAGCCTTCAAGATCCAAACCAAATTTTATCAGTGCACACTTATCAGAGTGAGATGCACATATGTGGGTATAAATATTTAGGTGAAGAATTAGTTATGTACCCTGTCTCATAAAACCAATGAGAAGATACTATAGCCAAAATAGTGTAGAAATAGCAACAGACACTAAGAGAAGACAAAGATATGAGGAAGTGTGCAAATTGTGCAATACACAAAGTACTTTAAAATACTCCAGAAATATACTAAACAACAGGCAAATTTTTTTGAAATATAAAGGATAAGACTGCAAAAACGTTTGATGGTTGTCTTAAATCATCATCAGTAAACATTAACAACATGTAGGACAAGAGGGCAACGTTGAGAAAGTCATATCCCACTCTCCACTCAAGTGTGGAGACTGTCCTGTCCATGGGCTAGATCTGGGTAGGGGTTTAAATTTTACCACCTGTATTGTCCTTGGCTAGTGCCTTAGTTTGAGCGGGACCCCTTGGCCCAAATCTGCCTATCATAATGTTCTACTTGTAGGTTTCTAGGACCCACTGGATCCTTCTACATTGTATCAACAATTAGAATTGAGGGCAAGCACCTTGATTGCTGGAAGAAAACATACCTACATGGAGATAAAGCTGATGTCACCTTCATGATGATAAAGTTGGTGGCTTCTTTCTCCCAGACAGGACACACCTCTTCTACCTGCTAGCAGTTCTCTGAATTTCTTCTGCTCCATACTATAAGACAGGGACAGTCCTCTCAATCCCCTAATGCCATCTCATGGGGAATGTTACACAGAAAGTGCTCAGAATCTTGACCTCTCTCCTGAGGGCCAGGCTCTCTGCCTCTGTCCTCTCAGTGGGCTACCCCTTCAGTTACTGTGAGTGCCCTTACTCTGGTTGTTCATGTCCCAAAGCACGAAGTTTGAATGGAATGTCTCCTTTTCCAGGGACTCTTGATCTATCAGAAGACTTTATGCTCCATCTTTAAAGGTTTGTCCAGAATGTGCCACCTGTCTTCATTCATTCATTCATTCGTTTGTTCATTCATTCATTTGTATGCACTTACCAGGCTTCCTATAATAGCCTCCTACCTGCTTACTCATTTTGTGTCTTCATCTGTCCCACAGTGTGTTGCTTTTGCCTATTGGAATAGGTCTATTAATACTCTAGCCTTTTTCTCTAGCACCCTTCTTCAAGATAGTGATGGCTCGAATGTTTTTGTTTTTTTTTTAAGTCTCTTCAAATTTTTTAAAAGTGTTATTCTTTCGGTAGCTGACTTTATCCACACTGGTAACATTATATTTTTGTGCTGTCATTTTTTTATTCTTTTAAAAATGGTTCTTATCAACTTATTTTTCTATGTCTGTGTAGCTGTGTGTGTCTGTGCATGTGCATACATGCCTGGATCTCAGAGGACAGGCATTGCAATGTGGTTTTTACCCTTCACCACGTGGGTCTCGGGATGGAACACAGGTCTTCAGGATTAGGGACAAGTGCCTTTACCTGATGAGCCGTTCTTCTGGCCCACCCTTTTTTCTTCCTTCATTTTTCTTTATGAATATTCTTAACACTTACTATATGGCGCATTTGATTTTTCTTGCATCCTTCCACCATAATGAAAACACTAAGGGTTTGTGTTAGGTTTGTTTCTCAAGCCTGTAGTACAGAAACACAGAAGGCAGGGTTCACAGATTCATCACAAGAAAACAGCCCAGGGTGTGCGTGTGGGAAATTAATGGGGAGTGTCTGTAAAGAGCTCTGGGCTGCCAATTGTTTCTTCTTACTGTCCTCCTTCAGGGCCCCCTGGGACCGGATGGGAGCTGCAGAGGACTCTGCAGCCAGAGTGTGCAGGTAAGGTCACCACGTGGCTGGCTTTGTGGACTACGGAGTAAATTCTTCTTTCCCCCCTTTGTTATTGTTCCCCACTTCCTCTCTCCTCTGATTAAGTGGTCCATAACCATCCTGTGACCATCGAGATGACTTTATGCCTCAAGAAAGGAAGGGGAAAACCTCAGTGCATTGGGGACCCAGGGATGCAGAAGGCCCTGCACCAAATTCGGACATCTGTTCCTCACTTTTCATGTGAAAGAAAGATAACTTCTCACTATGCCCCCTTTACAGGAGCTTCCTGTAATGGAAATTCAGTTTAATCCATATCTATACAAACACAAATAAGTTCCTTATAGAAAACCCCTAAATGAGAAATACAAGTTTTAGAAGATTGTCTAGTACTTATCTGTTCTGGAAAAAAAATAATAAACTCACAGAATTAAAAGAACAGAAAGGAAAATGTTTTATCCTTTTATACACTGGAAAAAAAAAACTCACAGCAAAACAGCTTAAGATTAAGAGCGAGAGCTGTGAAGCTAGCTAGTTGAGGTTTAAATCCTTGTTCTTCATTTAAAAATCGTGTATGCTTGGGAAAATTTCTCAGCCAACAGATTTTCTTACCATTATGTGAGCTAATGTCTAGAGGAAGTTCATAATTATGCCTGTATTACAGCATTTTGATGTTTGCTATTTAACACTTATAGAACTGAGAGCTGAGGGTCATAATATTCTAGAGATTGTAGACATTATAAAAAATAATCTATTAAGCCTTACAAATATATATATGAATACACCCAGCCACCAACTAGTAGTCTTCCCAAAAAAGTAGCCTAAGAATACGTGTGTGAGGACAATTGCTGTGTATCAGTGTGAGAGGAGAAAACACATGTGTTCCTCACAAACTGGAATCAAGTGAATTATTCAATGGAAGGATGGTGAATAATTTGTACTACATTTTATGCTGAAATCATTCACTCACCAAATAATCAATTTGATATGTATCACTCGACATGTAAAGTCTCTATGATCTATGAGGGGAGATCTGCAGGTGTCAATGCAGGCAGAAATCCAAGAAGAGAGAAGAATGAAAACCCACTGCAGATTGACTTTTTGCAACCTGGATCAGACTTTAGGGTCTAACGCCAGGCAGTTGTCAGCGTATTTAAAACACAGTACAATTTGGGAAAAGGTTTCCAGGCAACAATCATTTCAGTTCCAGGTGCACAATGAAGCTTGAGGCATGACTGCACAGAGAGTCCTTTACAAAGTACATGAGGCAACCAGGGTGGGTTCTATAGATAAAAGGCTAGAATCACCGATAGCATAGAGGTCAGCAGGCCAGAAAGTGCACGTGACATCAGTCTGGGATAATCATTTTGGGGGAATTTGGGTGAGGTCTTCCTCTATAGCAAAGTGTAAGTGAGGTCTGCCACCACAGAGAGATAAAGGTCACCAGGCCATTAACAAAATCCACTCTCTGGCTTTCTGGATGAAATCCAGGTATTTGATTTTTATCTCCTCTAAGGAGGAGCCGCCCCTGCATAATTAACATTCCTGGTTCTCTTAGTGTTTCTCTGTGAGCCCAAGGGCATCTGTGAATCTGTGATTTAAAAAAACAAAACAAAACAAAAAAAACCCTACCAGTTCCCAATGGGGATCCAGAGATGGCAAACCTGCACCCTGACTCCTTGTAAGTGAGTGTAGGGGCAGGATGGCTGGTAAGGAGGCCTGAGGCCTGAGATGGTCAGCTATTACATGTCCTGTGCAGTGTTTGTCTGTCATGTTAAAGGGGTGGGGTAGGATTAAACATACATCTGCTGTTTGACACAGCATGATAAAGAAATGTGATGCCATATGGTCACAGGTTACTGGTAATAGTGGGTTCAGCTCATATTTATGAAGCACGCAAAAAACATTTCCCAAATGTACACGGGGGTGGGGTGGGGGGTAGGGTGGGGGGGCGGGGTAGTCTCAGAGAGGTGAGTGAGGGTCCAGGTTACTGTATCTTCTTCCTTACAGTTTGATTTGTTGACTGATTTCTTTTTATTAAAAACATGTGTATTTTATACAATTAGAAAAGTAGTTTTGTCCTCCTGACATTTAAAAGAGATGAGATTGTTAAAAAAAAAAATAAAAAAGAAAGAAAAGAAAAGAAAAGAAAGAAAGAAAGAAAGAAAGAAAGAAAGAAAGAAAGAAAAAGGTAGCTGTGAAAGCCTCTAAGATCCGGTTCTGCTTCTGAGACGAAACTGTCAAAATGAAAAGGAAGAACATGTCAAAGCAGAAGTGAATGTGGACACCAGTGCTAGAAGGTGGATGGGAACAAGGGTCACCATAGCGGGCTTCAGTACCCGGTCAGGATTGCGTAGACAGGGCCATTTGAAGTTTCAGATGATGGAGTGGGTAAGGGAAAGAGGGAACTCTTAGGAAGAGCTGAGAAGTTGAAATCCAAAGCAAATGTGGAAAGCCTGGCGAGGCACAGGGAAAGGCACTTGCCTCCGCAGGGGCAGGGAGGCTGGGAGTGGTGCCGAGAAAAGTGAGCAGAAGGCAGAGAGAAGGAAGAGGTGTGCGTGCGTGGTAAAGGATTGATGCTCCAGGCAGATGGGTCGTAGCTGGAGTCAGGAACTTGTGGGGAGTGGCTGTCAGAAAAGCATTTGTGGGAAGACAGACGGACCCAGACTTGCCGGAAAGAGAGCAGTCCCAGGCAGTGCGTGCATGTGCGTAAATCCAGTCTCTCCCGGCTGGCCGCCCGTATGCTCTGACCATCCTGGACCAACAAAAGGTGTCAGGATCCCCTCCAAGTATTGAGAATAGTGGCTCCATATTGGATGTGAGCTAAAAGGAGAACTTCCCATTGTGCAGAACGGGGGATGTCATGATAGCACTTCACACTGTTTAGCAACAACTCACACTGCATGTGTTACAGCGGGAGTGACCTGAAAATAGAAACAAGCCATGGCCACTGTAACACAGGAAAAAAAAAAAAAACTCAGAAATGGAAAGTATTGAACATTTTTTTTTCTCATATGCAGAATTAGGAAACTAGGATGTTTATGATGTCATTTCCGTTCATCAAATATTTCAAGACAATTAGAAAATAGTCAGTGGAGAAGAGTGAACCTGATTTTACATGGGAACTCAGGAAACATGGCTTGTTATCATTAAGAGTGAGATGCCATGCAACAAATATGATATGTAGAGATGTATTTGGGGAATGGAAAGGGGCCTGAGTGGGCCATGAGGGTAGAGAGAGACAGTGGGGGACAGAGAGACAGTGGGGGACAGAGAGACAGTGGGGGACAGAGAGAAGGGGGAAAGGGAACATCCCTTAGGGAGACAGACAGAGAAAGGGAGTGGAGGAAGTGAGAGTGCAAGAGAGGATTTGTCCTTTTTGTTGTGGGCCCCAGGCAGTGGCAGGTGAAGACATCAGAGGTTGCCAAGCAACCTAGAGGCAGGCTAGTGGAAACTAAGTCCCTGCCTCCTTAACGGCTGCCCTTGCAAGCAAAAACTCCTGAGTGTTCTGTAGAACTGTCCTCTCCATTTCCTCGACAACACATGTTATGATAGTGATGATTTCCACAGCTGATTCTTGATTTTTACTTTTCTACAGGACAATACGTCCTTTTGATTTACCAGTTATGTGGCGATGATTATTGCAATACTTGACAGAAGGGATTGCTTAGAGACAAGCCAGATGGGGGCTTTTGAAGCTGTAGGAGACATAAAAGAATGGATGATCTGACCAGCTGTCTGTGAAGGACCAGTCTGTGCTCAGGAGCTTGAAGGCAACAGGAACAAGGAACGTGGGCTTGAGATGCACGAAGGATACTGATCACGTCTGCTAGGTGAGGCTGTGAGGTCTGGGCAAATGAGTCAGGCTGGGCAATAGATTTTAAAGCAGGAGTTGGGATGTTAAACACGAGAAAGTCAGGCATCACTTTTAAGACATGGAAATGGGGACTGGAGAAATAGCCCGGTAGTTAAGAGCATTTCCTGTTCTTACAGAAAATCTAGTTTGGGTCTCAGCACACAAATCAGGCAGCTTACCACTGTGTATAACTCGATTCTCCAAGGGATCTGAGCTCTTCTGTAGAGGCACTGGACAGACATGGTGCATATAAACTCAGGCCCAAGGTAGCAACCCTCAGAATGACAGTGGCGTGACTGAGGAGGTCAGGCAAATGGCCTTCTGTGATAAGTCCGTTCTCGCACGCGGCTAGTAGGGAAAATTTGAAGCCAGGTGAGATTTGGCATTCTGAAGACCCTTTGGCCATATCCTCAATCTGGAGCTGTCTGTCCTTTCTAACTTCATATCTGCCTCTTAGAATTCCAAGAACCATGGCAGTGTCTCTTTCAAGCCATCTTCAAGCACTGGGCAGTTTATTTGCACTCAGGGGTTCACTTAAACGGCCTCGCAGCTTCCGGTGAGCACCTCCTCTCAGCATCCATGGGCTTCAGTGGGCCAATTGCAACCAGGCCGTATTGTCTGTGGAAGATCTATCTAGTGTCCTAGTCTTGGACTTCCTTCTGTTTATACAGAAACGGGTAATTTTGGTGCTTTTGTTGGCATTACTGTGATAATTGTCTAAGGAGTATTTTAATGGAACCTGGGCTTGACGAGAGTGAAAGGCATATACTCCATCCAGATGTTCTTTGGATATCGGCTTCTGTTGCTAGAATTTGCTTTAATAGCTTCGTCTGTATATATTCATCAGTGGGCAGACTGGGGAGAGAAAGGAGACAGTGCTAATAAAGAAGCCAGATAACAGCTGGAAACGGAGGAGCCCAGACTGAGCAGCCCGGGACATCTGATCACCCTACTGATTTACTTTTCTGTTTGTTACTGGAATTGCAGCTATTTTGTTATTTTCTTATTGCAGGTATAACAAATTGTCACTAATTTAGTGACTCAAGACATCAGAAATGTATTGCTAGGGGAAGTGAGAATGAAGTGAGTCTCGTAATGTGCCCATGGCAGGGCTGGTTCCTTTTGGGGACTCTTTCTGCCCTCCTAATTTTCTCAGTTTCTGGAAGCCACAGGTCCATACCACATTGTTTTTCTCCCACTGCTACTGTTGTCACATGGCCTTTGCTCACTTGTCAACTCCTACAGCCCTTGTGATCACATTTAGGGTCCAACTGGACAATTCAGGAGAATCCAGGATTACCTCTGTCTCAAGGTCATTAATTTAATTGTGCCTGCAAGGTCCTTACATACATACCACGTAACTCTACAGACTTCATGGCAGTCGGTTCACTTAGTATACATTCTTGCAGGTGTCATCGCTCAGGGTGACTTTTCCTGGTTCTGATTTCCAGAACCTTCTGTACATCTTCCTTTTAGGGAGCTATGGTTTCTTTTTACCACATTAGAGTAAGCTTTCCTCCATTCCCCTAACACACAAAATGTACCCTAGATATCACTTTGCTGTGGATCCCGTCCTAAGAAATCCTAGACCTATGCTGTGAGAATTGCTGGATTTATCAAATTTGCTTTTTCCTTAATTGCTCACTGAGAAAGACACATTTAGGCTTTAGCTGGCCATCTTTGATGTCTTTCTGTTGCTTTTGAAATAAAGGTCAGAGTCACTTGATCTGCAACCAATGTCGATTAGACCGCTACAGCTCTGGTCTCACCTTGTAGGACCCCCTCACACCAATATCGAAGTGAGCTGCACTTGTTTTTTATCTTCTCAGATGGTTTAAACATCTTTTGTGTTTAGTTATCTTCTGTAGATGTATGTGTGCCTGCATATACTCCTCCCCCACCATGAACACTTTTCCTTACTTCCTTGGTATTAGGATAATTCTTTTCCATCTTTAATATCTCAGCTTAGAAAAGAACTCACACTAATTTATTGACCTTCTGTGATCAGCTTCTATAGTTTTAGACTCTGCTATGGCCATCTATATATCTCTTAGCTGTCTCTTTGCATGATTATTTGATTTGTTGTTGCTTATTTATCTGTCTTCCTCCACTTCCTTGCTAAATGGCCAACTCATTGAGGGAAATTTTCTCATTCACCTTGACCTTTTGCATAATACTTGACACACGGAAGAAGGCACTCAGCTGGTATTTACTGATGACTATACCGTGAGAACAGGGTACTCATTTTGTTAAGAGGTTTCTTAATGTTTGCTTATTCACTTAACGCCAAGAGGAATGATGCATTTCTTGTTTTTATAAAGATATTTAAAAAAAATAAAAAAGCTTATCTTTTATGAAAGAAAACTTTCCCCCTGTAGATTAGTTTCTTATTAAGAAACCCCCTCGCCTTGGGGTTCTGTTATTATCATAACCTCTGTTTTGCAGGGCAAAAGAAAGAAATCTACCCATGATCCAGGATTAATGTGAAATGAAGGAGACTGATAGGCTTCATATTTGTTCTATGCTTTGATGATTTTTATTCATAGCAATTTAGGGAAGCTGGGATCTGAGTTCCGGAAAGGACATGGCAGGTTCCTTTGCCCTACTCCTGAGATAATGTGTGTGGCTCACCCTATATCCTTGTTGGTTTACATCATCAAGGAAAGCAGAGTATTTTTCTTGCTAGTAAATGTTGACCTTGATCTGCTACTAACAGGCTTTTCTTTTGTCTGTTCACAAATTGTTTTTTTGTATTTTATTACACACATCTTCTTTCTGTGTCTGAGTGTTAAATATGTGTGCTTTGCTATAGTTGCCCAAACTGAGCATGTGCTGGAATCACATCTTTCCCCCACGGGAGATAATTCTTTAAATGTAAAAAACTCTTCATTTTCAGCTTTGCACATACTCTAGCAAGGGTCTATTCTGCTTTCTGAACCTTTCTGGTTGTAACAATGTGCGCCATATGGCCTCAACAGCGCTCCTTTGCAATGCCTAATTTTTTTTGCAGCCGGCTTTCCCTCTTGAACGTATGTGCTCACGTGGCTTTGCGTACACTTCTTTTCTGTGATGATCTGGAGTCTTTGCTCTTATGCTATTTTCTTTCACCACTGCTTCAAGGTCTTCAGCTTAAGCAAAAGACGACAGTGTCATCTACATATTGGAGGTGTCTCTGGTCCTTGAGTTCTTCTCTTTATCTGTGGAAACCTTGAAAGTTTTCTCAAGGCAGGAGGTGAAGAGTCTTAGTGAGGATACCACCTATTAATTCTACACTACAGACTGACCTTTACCACCTAATTTTCAAGTGAAATGTGGGGCTACCACATGCGAAGACGGTCGGGGCACTTACCATGCTGGTCTTCTATTGCTTCTTTCGCGGGGCTCCCAACAAAGCATCGGTTTCCATTAAGTCAAAAATTCTTTTCAAGTCTCACAAAAGCCATACAAAATGAGTTGTTTATTGTCTATTGTTCAGCCTGCACTGCAGTTTGAAAGCAAATAAAAAATAATGCCCATTTTAACTGCCTATACACGCTGGGTTACATTGGTTGTTGCACATTGTTCATTGTCTATAAAAAGGTGTGTCTTTAATTGAACTTCCAGGCTAAAGATAATATTAAGCAAATAATTAATTAAGAAAGAGCAATACAAATAAATAGATGTTGACCAAGGACACGGTCAGACCTCCAAATTGATTCAGCCAACACTATCATTACTCAGTTCAAAATGCAAACATGAGAAACCCACAAATAAGGAATGCAAGGTACGGAATGACAGCATCGGCACACACATCTGTAGAAGGCAGACACAGTGAGTGTCCACGCAGGCCTTGTGGACGCCCTCACTTACTTCAGCTCTGTTTCTCTCTCTGCTCTGGGTGTGCTGAGAAAGGCTCTGCTGAGTCCTTTATCCACTTTCGCTGTCTCCCTCCCAACAACTTTCATTGTTTTTGTTTTACTCCTGTCTTGCTTTTCTTTCTTCTTGGCTAAGGCTGCTTTTGAAGTAGAATTCTATGCTCAAGATCTCAATATCAGTAGTTAAAAATAGAATATTATGTAGGTAGAGAGTTTGAAGCTTTGCAGACAGTTTTTGGCTAATGTAACACCAAAAAAACGATAGTCCAAGACAACAAATATTGATGACTTCTCAATTTCCTCCAGCCAGAAATGTGCCTTCAACTGGCTGGGTATTCATGAAGGTATTCATGAAGTTTTAAAAATTGTCAGCTATAGTGACAATTTTGGTGTATATATGTGCAATTGTGCATGGGATTTTGGAGGTCAGGGGTTGGCCTTAGGCTTTCCTCCCCAGGAACTGTCTACCTTGTTTGTTTGGTTTGGTTTGGTTATAGAGAGCAAGTCTCTCAGTGGCTCTGGCTGGCTAATGAGCCCCATGGATCTGCTCACCTTGACCTCCCAGCACTGGGGATCCAAGCACCATCCCCAGACCTAGGTATTTTCCTTGAGTCCATGGGATCAAGACAAGGTGCTCATGCTTGAGTGGAGTTATCTCTCCAGCAAAAAAATCCCCACACGCAACAACCTCCACATGCTCAGTTGTCAGAAGCTCTGTCTTTTACCACATGGGCCTCTCGCAAGATCCTCTCATGAGGTGGTACCTCATTTTCTGCAGTGTGTGTGATCTGGGGAATTTGGAGGTGGAGAATTCTGTGTGGTATCTGTGGTGCCTTTAGAACTAATCTTGGTAGTGGTAGCTGTTCCGTGTACTGTACTTCTTAGCAGTGAGGCGGCAAGCAGGCCTCTCTCTCCACTCACAGAGAGGACTGAGCAGTGGTACGATTAGGAGCATTTTGGGTCATTTTAGAGGTTCCATACTACTGTTGGGGGATGGTCTGGTGTATTTTGATGCTAATTACTGCTTACTGTCTCTGTGATTTACCTTTTGCTTAATAAAAAGCCATCTCGCTTGGGCAGGGCAGGGCAGGAGATAGGTGGGGCTAGGAGAGAGAGAGGAATCCTGGGAAAAAGAAGGACTGACACTAGGAAAAAGGAGAAAGAAGAGAGACCTGAAGTGAAGAGAGGAAGGCCGCCATGGGTTAGATGGAGGAGAAGCACATGGCTGGCATGGATGGAGAATCCAGCCCAGGTGAAGAACATTAGCAAGTATTTGGGATTATGGATGGGAGGTAGCTTGATAGAAATTATTAGAAGCAGATGGCGCGGGATTGAGGCAGGGATCCCATGCCTGCCCCACTATGGGAGGTAGTTTAGAGGATTGATATCTGCCCTGCCCCAGGTTAACTAAGGCTATCTTAAAATATAACAGGTGTCTGTGTCTTGATTGATTGCTAGCCGGGCCTACAGATAATACATGTAAGTTTAAAAACAATATACTACAAGCCCTTTTTGTCTCCTTAAAATAGTATTGAAATGTAACTCACCGTTTTGTAGGTAAATGGAAAAAAAATAACGTTTTCCCGCTGTGAATCTTTTCCCATGTATGGTTCCCATTCTTGTCTGTAATCTGTAGCCTGCTTTGTTTGCTTTTACTAAAAAATCCTTTCCTCCAAGTTGGCTGCCCTAAACTGCTTCTTAAAATGCATTTATCCGTGTTTCCTTCCTTTGTAGCCTTGTGTCACATGACCAGCTGTCCCTCATACCATTTACCAAGTAGACGAAAGGAGCCAACCCTTTCCAGAGCCACTCCTTCTAGCCCTGAGCTCTCCCTTGCTCCCTGCCAGCCACTCTCCCTGCAGTTTGGAAGGTGAGAGAGTAGGGCACTCCTCTGCGGGCAGAATCTCTGCAGTCCTCTTCTCACACTGTCCCTGGCTGGCTGAGGGAAGCCACTGAGGCTTCCCTAAAGCTTACTCACTAGCACATGCTGGCAGGATTGCACTGGGGACGAGAGGGTCAAAATGAATTGTCACCAGGGAATTTAGAGGAATATGTCCACCTGCTTAGCACCGAGTGATCACTAGATGACTTAACTTCCTGAAACACGTCTCCTCCCACCCATCATTGTCACTCTGCATCTCGCCTGGTATCTCTTGCTATGGTCGACAGATACTGATTTTTTGTCCCAGGTGGTGATGTCAGAACTGTTGGCTGGAGTTCACCACTTCTGTTTCCTTGTATTAAACACTCTGATTTTCTTCAAAATGAAGCCACATCTTGCTTGGCCCCGCCCTCCTGCAGTATGAGATTAACACACAACAACGTCTTAAGATGATGATCTTCCCCCTCCCCCCCTCACACCCCCTTTTTTTGTCATGGATTTCTTTTTAACTGTTAAGGCCCTAGTCATGCAATGCCTTTTGTAAAGATGATTAACACTTTTGGTTTGGATTCAGTTGACTCAAGTAGAGGCTCTCTGCTAGCTCCTATCTCCACCTCACCCCCATCATTATTTTGAGTAGCTTTCTACATTACCTGTAGACGGTCTTCTACAATTTATTCTAGTCTGGAAAGCAGACTTTTTCAGACCAACCTGATGCTGCCTAAGTAAATGTCCTGACTCATCACATATGCCTTTGATTTCAAATCTCCATGCCCGGAGTCTTTTATACTTCCTCGTGATATCAGAGACACATAATTCGATTTTTTTCATGAACCTAAATACATCAGTAAACGTCTTTTGGCCTAGGTGGTAATTCTTATTAGTATGATTTTAAGCCACACAGACACAAAGGAGGCTGAGACACCACAGTGTCTTAAGATTTTCCACAGCCACATCGCTCTAAGTCCTTTTACTTAAAAAGGAAATTACAGAAAAAAAAAAAGGAAATTATGCCAAGCCTATACTTGGAGAATGAAACCTACAGGAGATGATACATGATGTTGAGCTTGAGTAAGCATATAATAAGATAAAATTTAGGGAATTCAGAGATATATCAAGGGAGAAAGCAGAAAGCATCCAATGATTTATTTTCAATGTTTTAAAATGAGAGGAGAAGATGGCGGCTAAATAAAAACCCATTTTGTTGTAAGTCTACAAACTACAGAGCACAGTTAGAATGTGTTTAGAAGTGGAATTCATTAAAATATTTTATAGTTCAGTTAGTGTTGTTTCAGAAAGGAATTCCAAAGAAAATTCAAACAAGAGCATTCCTAGGTGTTCACGAAAATGTGGGACCAATTTTAAAATAACTTATTTTACTAAAATGTAAAGTATAAATTCTCATTTGGAATTGGTTTCCACCAGCTGTCTTGTAAGTATTTATGATTATAGCATACAGCAAGCTAGAAATGAATAAAGCAGTATGATTCACTACAAGATATCTTGAAGATTATGGATTTCCATTTGAGATTGTATTGGAGACACATTTTACTTTGGGCTATTGTCAACATGTGCAGACACACAGTTAAAACTTTGAAAAATGTTGGAAGATGTGAAAAACAGAGGAAAGATGGTACCATGTCCTTCACTGTCCTAAGACAGGCACAGGGCACCCTATGGCTTCACCATCATCAATCCCAAGACTATGTCCCTCAGCGAGTGCCATTCAAGGATGCTTGGATACCCTTATATCTATGGCAGAGCCCTACAGCTCAGGCAACACAAGAAACAAAGGAGGCCCAAGCTGCTGAAGAAACCAAGACTGTGGAGACTGATGCTGAGTAAAACCAACAGAAGGGTTTTCTGTTGCCAGAGGGGGGCACCGGAAAGGCTGAGGAGGGTGAGAGGGAGACGGGAGGAGGAGGTTATCAATTGGCTTTACGTTGCAGTTAAGGAGTCAGTTACCTCACCGGGTGACGATGGACAGCAGTAATGAATATCATGTCCAAAAGCCACAACTTCAAGTGTTTTGTCATGAAGAAAGGATGCTTAAGGATGCAGATAAGTTGGTCCTGAGTTAAACATTGAATAGAATTCGCATGTATCAAAACTATTAAAGGGTTTCCCACAGACAGGTACAAGTAAAGTAGGAAACAAAATAAGACCTAAAATATAGAAGTTAAGAGAAAGTAAGAGAAAAGTCTTCAGAGGAGCGCCTCTAGTTTGGTGTAACGTCAAATGAGGATAAGTGTTGGTGACCTGTTGCTCGGGGCTTAATTCTTTAGAGCTTCGGTGAAGTGTGACACTGTTTCCCTATGAAAAGATGTGCATATTTTGTTATATTCCCCAGTCATCCCTACAGCATCAAGTGCTCAGAACCTTAGAGAAATTGGTACACTTTTCCTTCAATGCGTGATTTGGTGATGATTGTGATAGAATGCTTAATCCTGCGACATTTAGAGTGAGGGGGGCCTTTTGCCAGCTTCCTGACTTCTCTTTCCTGGCACTGTCATGAGAGGGTCAGAAATGATAAAACCCTGAATTTTTGGAAGATGGAATTAGTTGCATTCTAAGAAGAGAATTTTGTGTTTTCTGTCACTATTTTAGGGAGGTACGGTCTTAGCAACATGGACATAACACTGATCCTTTTAACTAGTAGTTGTTAATGACTACCAAACAATCTACTTTACTGATTAAACTACCAAAGTGGAATGGCACAGGCTCTTAGCTTGCTTCCCTTTGCTAGAATTTAGTTTCAGGGAATAACTTGCCAAGCATGATTATACAAACTACTGGGCAGTTGAAAGAGATGCTACTTTTTGAGCTTATGTTAGAACCTGCTTTGAATGAAAAAACCAGAGAAGATATTGTAAGTTACAAATTGGGTCTAATCAATAAAGTTTCTCTTGACAATGGTGTTAAGTTCTGGGGTACCAAGTGTTTTCTTGACTACCTTGGGTTTTGGTCAAAATCTGGAAGCCCTATAGTAGTTTGGAAACATGATTTTCTTCTG
The DNA here is from genome assembly GCA_907169655.1 of Acomys percivali. NCBI lineage: Eukaryota > Metazoa > Chordata > Mammalia > Rodentia > Muridae > Acomys > Acomys percivali. The sequence goes on along the minus strand of OU015743.1, from coordinate 49,574,038 downwards.
AACCCTTACTTCAGCTAGTGTGAAAATGGCAGATTTTTATTTTGAGTCACAGAATTCCAAATATAAACTATTTTAAGGACTAGAGGTTGGTCAAATGATTAGAGAGGCTGTGATTTGCACTCATCCAAACCTTGCTGTGTGGAGTCCTTCAGGTTTAGGTGAGCAGTTTTTCTGTGTATGAGGTGGCAGGTGGCTGCTGCAAGCCAACCTTGAAGTCGCTTGCTGTTTCGAGAGCTCTGGTGGTCAGAGCTGTGTGCTCTAGCCTCATCTTCTCTCTTTCCCTGTTTCCATCTCTCTCTTCCCTCCCTTTATTGTCACTCAAAAGCCCTTGCCAAAAAGGAAATAATCTCGCACCTGATTAATTTCTATTTTGATTAGAACTTTAGTATGGCCACCAAAGCTATGAGAACTTCCAAATTGTTTATTCAGGTTGAACATCACAGCAACTGGAAAACACTATGAGGTTTGGAGTAATGGCTTGGGAAACTAGCTGAAAATTGACTGCTGGAGGTTCAGTGTTTTTACCTATAAAGTGGAAATCAGGAAAAATTTCTGTGCCTCATTGGGTTTCAGAAGTGAGTTAATTGGGTAGCAGATGAAAAATATATTGTTCAGGGTTCAGATCACTGCCAGTGCCTGATATTTCTTTCTTTCTTTTTTTTTTTTGAGGGGTAGGTGGGGAAAGGTTTATTTCACCTTCTAAGTCTCAAGTGATACTCCATGTGACATCACCAAGGGAAGCAAGGCAGAAACTCAAGGCAGGAACCTGCGGCAGGAACTGACTCAAAGGCCATGGAAGAATGTACTTAATGGCTTGCTCTCTTTCATGAACTGCTCAGGCTGCTTTCTTACAGCACTCAAGATCAATAGTTAGGGGTGGCATCATGCACAACAATCATTAATTAAGAAAATGCATTACATACTTGTCCTGCCTATCAGCCTTATGGAGGCACAGTCTTTCTTGAGGGTCCCCCTTCCCACATGACTCTAGCTTGTGTCAGGCTGATTTAAAACTATCCAGAAGGCAAAGTATTTTATTCCTGTTTGGCAGGTCTCCCTCGCCACTGTGAACAATTGATCTCACTCACTTCTGGATTGCAAGATAGCTACAGAAATCGGTTGCTATAGTATGTGGCAAGTTGTTTTTCTGTTTGTGCACTAGACTTTTTTTTTTTTACAAGAATGTTTCTGTTACAGATTTATTTCAGTTGATATAACTTTTTTTTCATCTAAAATCACCCAGAGTCAGTTTAATCTGGGCTGTGACACTAGTTAATACCTTGTTTTCACATGCCTTTGCACCTTCTCCCCAACTTTGTAACCATGCAGAAAGGGCTCTGAGTGCTTAGTAACAATTTACTGAATGATCCCAAGAGAAAATCTGGACTTTGGAGGAGGGAAACATCTATTTTTTCACTGATCTTAAAAAGAATTTGTACCAAGTATAAAATTTTTTAATTAAAAAGTGGGAAAAGTGAAATAAAAGTACTTAAAAACTTTCAACTCAAAGGCAATAATATAATATTTTGTTAGTTTTCCTTGAAATCCATTTGTTATGCCTGTATTCACACATATTTAATGTCTTTCTTGGCATAACACACACATACATGTGCATATGGATGGATTGATTATATTTTATTATCTTTCATTATTTTTGCTTAATACTTGTAACCATTATCAAAGTTGGTTTTTACACCCTGATGTGATATTTAGGCTAATTATATATTATTATTGATAGCACTAACAATCTTTTCATGCAAATCTTCATATAATCAAGTGTAAAACAGTTGTTTGTGCCATAAGGAATGGACCACTTAATGCTGTAACACATATTTATAATTTGCCTCCTAGAGTCAAAGACTGATTCTACTTTTATCCGCCATAGCGGTAAAAGTGTCTACTTTCTGAAAATTCTTATTGATGTAGGGTTTTTAAATAAAGATAGAAAAATGTGATGGTGAGACAGGATGAAGGTTTTAGGGGGAAAGGATGGTATCCTGTTATATCTTGCATATATGAAATATATTTTAAAAATTCATTTGGTTTAGAAAGATGATTAATTTAGTTATATTTAAATTTATTTTTTTATATCTTAGGATTTCTCAGAGGAAATTGATAGGCTTTTCCTGTTTATATTGTTCTTTATTAAAGATGTTTTCCTTTATATTAAAAGGTAAATGGCCGTGTACTCTTATGATTAGTTTATTTCTATTTCAACTGGAGTGTGGGAGCCTTAATCTGATTCCTTAAGGGTCCTGAACAGTTGGGTTTTTATGAAATAGAGTTTACTTACCAAATTCCAGCATATTCTCTGAATATTCAAATACATTTGTCAAGTGCTTATGGAGGAGACACTGAGACCATAGAAGGATGATGACAAATCTGGAGCTATAATTCTAATATTTTTGAAATGTAAAACTGTGTGACACAAAGAGCAATGGTCCTAAGGCTCTGCGTCTAGGCCATGTCAGAATCACCAGGAAGTTATGTAAAAGTACCCAGCACCACCTTGGCTCTGTACCAGCAAAGAACATAACAGCACCGAGATGTTGGCATTGCCTTTAACAAAGCTTTCTGGGAGACTCCAGTGGAAGTGTAGGGTCAAAATTGAATGCAGTGAGTTTAAGAACAAGTGCTGCCCTACTCTGCTGCACCATCCCAAAGCAAGTCTTCCTGAAGAATCCGAGCTGCTGGGCCATAGGAAGAGAACAAGGAGATGCTGTTCTATGGGTTCCATGGTAGATGAGTACCTCTGGGATGCATGAATGTCCCCAGCCCGACGGCATCAGGAGGAAATGTTAGCATCCCAGGTATATGTCGATGGATTTTCTGCTGCATGTGTGTGCATGGTTTATATACAGAATATATAATTTGAAATTAAAATAGAGGAAGTTTGAAGTGATTTCACTGCAGGGTCCTTGCTGAAGGCCTGGCATCGTTGCCAGCTCTTCTGCGAGAATTACAGATTAGCAAAGTGAGAAGTGTAGCAGTTTGGCTGTAAAGATATTAAAAAGTCTAGTAAGTTTAAGTTATTTTCACTCCAGGAAAACTATAATCATTTGAAAGATCAAAGAACAAGAGTGAAATTTAAAATAAGATTACATAGTCAAGAGCACCACAGGGCTGGATGGAGCCAGTTACACTTCACCTGAGTCTCATTGTACCAAAAGAATATTTTTACATTGAAAACAACTTGTAGGATCCTCTATGAAAGCTTTTAACCTATGATATGTAAAAAAAAAATCCTTCTTGGCAGATATTTTTATTGTTGTTGTTGTAAGGAAATCATTTCATACTTAGAATAGCTTTTCCTTTATTGAAATGTCAGCGTATTACTGGATACAAATGAAATGTCAACACCTCAGATCACATCCTTGTCTAGTTTTAAAGATCTGAGTAAATACAACTTTTTTTATTTTTACAGTGAATCTTTTGCATAGAAATTCTAGAGTTGGGAGTTTGCTGACCATAGAACTCAAGAGAAAGCAGATTATAGCATAGCTTTTCAAAAACAAAGCAAAAGAGCCTGAAAGTGTCTGTATGGTTGAACCTGTAAGCACCGATGTGGGCTGATGCATCTTGCCAGAGCCTTACTATCTAATCTGTGTAGACGGCCATCATTATTAACTTTTTATGCAGCAACTGTTCCTGTGTTGAGCATGAACAAGGTGAGAGGTAGAGACAGCATTAGTGGCACGCACAGACTTCTTGGCCCAACTTTTTAAAAGATGCTTGTATGGAAAGTAGCATAAAAGATGAAGAGCCCAGCTTTCTCATGAAATTTAAATTGTATAAATTCATAAAATAAAATTACTGCTTTTAGCTTCCCTGTTTTACCAGTATATTGTCTAAACTAGGGCAAGTAAACTAAAATTCATAATTTATAAACAATCTGTGGGAAAAATTAGTGAATTATTTAAAACAGTTTTGAAAAAAAAACTGTGTTTGTATCTTATACAAAAATTAGTGACTTTGTTCATCACAGCAATGCCATGAATATGCTGGGAACTGGGACTTGCTAAGTGAGTTTGGGAAAAGGAATCCCGAAACTCAATCTGTGATTGGAAAACCGAGCAGTTCTTGAATGGGCTATTTAAACAAGTGCCAATTATTGAATAATTCTTTGACCCAAACAGAAAGTTACTGTGTTTGGAAAGACATTTTTCCCTTTGAGTGCTTTATTCCAGATGCCCTTTTAAATTGTTTTAAATTCTCTGTGGGCAGTAGATAACTAAACCTACGGAATGTAGTAATGACAGGGAGGAAGCAATCATGTTGGCCACTTCTAGCTCAGAGTTGAGGAGAAGGCATCTGTTCTATATGAATTGCAGACTATAAGGACTTTGACAGTTCATAGACCAGACCTAATTTATTAAACTAAGTTTCTAATATAAACAGTAATTTGTTCCAGGCACTGACACTGCAGGTCTGGATTATGTGAGCCAAACAGAGAGGACTGTATTTCCTTTTTGGAAAGTGTGTGCCTTTGGGGCCCTGGGAGAAAATAATCGAATATGTCATAATAGTCAATATAATGAACATGGCCGCCTCTTGAGCATGAGCTGATTCTCACTCTGTGCTTCTTAAGCTTTCTAGAAGTTATTTTAAAAGAACTGGGGCATGATTTATAAGCGTCAAAGCACACCTGTGCCTGGTATTCCCAATGAATCTGAACAGGGTGAGGCTCCTTGATAGGGTTGAAATGCAGGTTAAACTGCTGTGTAAACATGGCCAGGGTAGAACCAACTTTTCTAAGACAAAAGCATGAAAATCGGCTCTGTTGTGTTACAGCACAGTGTTTGCCAGAGCAAGTGTCCTTGTGGTCATGTGTCACAGTGAGGTACACACCTTAAGAAGACTGCTGAGACAGTTGAGACTTTGGAAGACCTGCCTCAGTCTGTCTGAATAATATGGCTCGATCTAAGAGGTTGTGCTTTTGTTGTTGTTGTGAAAGTAGTCATATGTCTTATTACACATGATTGGTATCTATGTCAGATTACCTATAGGCTGCTAATTTCTATGCAAAATGAGAGAAAATCTAAACATGCTAACTTTTTATTTATTTTTTCATTTAAAGGGCATCATAATTGCCAGGGTGATTTTGTTTGTCTGTGTTTTAGTGTACTTACATCACACTGAAACATAAATATAACAAACTCATCTTAGGAGGTGGATAAAGACTAATGAATGGCAGGTACTTCCACGGTTCTTAGAATCCAATGATTTATTTGGCAGCTTTCTCCTTCGGTCTTCATGGAATATCGTTCCAAATCATTGCATTGTGTTTCTGCTGGGTGTTTCTCTGCACATGAAAAACACAAAGTGAAAATGTCTGAACTATTAGCTCAGGTGCATCAAACACCCCTTTATGGCTCGTTAGTCCGCAGCTGGGTCAATGCAGCTGGTTCTTCCTTGACCGTTCTGGGAAAACAGAAGTGTACAGATGGCTCTGAACTACTGAACAGATCACCCTTGTTATAAGGGTCAAATCTTTGTACGTCTCAACAAATACAGGATACACTCAGCAAGGAAGAAAGGGCACATTGCCATTAGATAGTCAACCTTTGGTACTTCCCAAAGTTGGGGTGAAGAAATGGGATTAATTTGTTGGTAATGCCTAACCAATCGATGTGAGGCACATAAGATAACTCTACACAGTCTTATTCTTTTTACAGGGGAGAATTGTTTCAGTATTTTCTCCATGACATATTTCATATAATATGAATAAAATATTATAGCAAAATAAATATCAAGTGAAACCCAGCAGAGGAAGCACAGTCTAAGTAGACTGAGGCATTGAGACTATTTTGGTTTGAATTAACTATTCTAGCCAAAACTATAGTTCATTTTCTCAAGCCATTTTGCCTATGTAAACTTGAACTGACAAGTTAATGACTGAATACAACCAGCCAACAGGTTGTTTTCATGTTTCAGAGAGCAGTGTGACATTGCTTCCTATCAAATCGCACTCTTATCAAGAGTCATGCTACCGTGGTGGTGATGGTGGTGAGGATCAGAGAGAGATGCAGAGCAACAGGAGAAGGTTTGCAGCACTGCGACGCTGAGGGGTTCTGGCCCCACATACAGAGAAACATTTACGCTTCCTTCACTGTACTGTTTCAGTGGGAAGTAATATTTCCTGTAGCATAATTTCCACACGTACTTCATTTTCAAATTTTATTTAGTTAATAGCATGAGGTAAGTATTCTTCAGAAGACAATTAAATATTCTCTCCATAGCACATGCATTCTCCTTGATAATAGCAATGATTTATTTGAAGGAAAGATTGTCTGCTATGCCTAGGCTCCTAAAATATTAGCTTCACAATAAAAAGAAAAGAAAAACAACGTCAGTAAAAAACAAACAAACAAACAAACAAGCCATGAGCCTCTAGAGAGGCAGAGAAGGTTCTTAAGGAGTTGGGGCAGGTCAAATAATGTGATGAAAATATATTGTATAAAAAATTTAAGATGAAAAAATAGTATCTTTACAAAATTGTCTCATCAATAAATGTTGCAGTCCTGGTAGAATTTTAAAAGCAATTCTTATTGTAGGTAGTTTTCCTACAGGAAAGACAATATACACCTCTTCTCTCTTTTTCTCCATTTTAAAATTATGTTTCTTTTTTAAACAGATACATTTATATTACTATACACAAATAAAGTAAACTACATACATCAGGAAGAACCACGAGACAATCAGGAATTATATAAATGTTACATTCATCGTGATTTGCCTATTTGTATTTGGCAAACTTGAAGTAAATATCTTTCCTATCTTGTTGGGTCTAAAATTCTGAATGAAAATCAATATCTATCATATCTCATCTCTATTAGCTTAAAACATCTGTGTTGATCTAAAAGCATCTTAACCCCTAATCAACTAAGCTTAATTGTAAGATTAAACTATCTGGTCTTCAACCCCATCAAAGACTTGAGAAGAAATAAATTTAATTACTTGAGTAAACCGAATGTGCAGGCTAGCAGCTTCTAAAAATGAAAAAAAAATAACTGAGATAGTTTACTGCCTGAACAGTCACCCCACACTCTCTAACACTGAAGCATTATCTTCAGCCTTCTAGCGCAATATGTCTGACAGACATATTTGTGAGTCAGGAATTTTCGAGGACTTTCTTACTCTGTCTTGGCAGAGTTTGGCTGTCAACTCTGCCTGCATCCAGGCTTACCCATTTTTAGGCAGAATTCTGTCTGTGGCAGAAGTGAGGACATTTTTCCCAGTGGCTTGTTTGCCACATTTGAAGCGATCTCCATAAGAAGGTTCTTTGATGCTCATCATCTTCTTTGAGGTAGGCTGAATGTCTCCAGGAGTTAACTTGTATTGTTGTCTAACAATCTTTAGAATAATAAAAACATTTTAAAATGCCATATTCTGTGTGTCTCTGAGGCTTTTGAAGACCTTATTTAACTATTTTACCTTATATATCTATAGAATTGTATCTATCTGTTAGACCTAGGATATGTATTCGTGTGATAAAATTAGACTAGTATTTGACATGACCATTATTTTTTCAACTAACAATTAGCTTGTGTTACTTAATTATCCTTAATAGGCTGTAGTACCACTTTCAAGGTATTGGAAGTAAATCTTGCATTATAACTGTGTTGGATAGGTATAATACCTAATATTAGAGTAGAAATATATATATATATATATATATATATTGTGTGTATGAAGAATAATCTTAGATTTGAATTCCATGTCAATGTATCAGAATTACACTTATGTTGCATCAATATACAAAATTCTATGCCAATGAATTAAAAATAACTTTATTTGTGAGTAACAATTAAGGCCTTGAGATGAGTAGATTTAATAATGTACTTTTTGTTCTATCCTCCCTCTATATTTCTATATCCCCCTTCTTTCTTTTCAGCTTCTCTATCCTTACCTATGAAAGAAAGATAAAGGAAAAGAGAGACATCCCTGAGTCCAACCTAGTTTTCTCTCTGTATAAGACCAATAATATCTTATAATGAACTCCTGATGAAAGTAAGCCTCTGTGGACCAATAGAGCAAACAGAAACCTACCCAACCTCCCTTAGAGGATATGGGATGTCATTCCCTTAAGGTTTCTTCAGGCTGATGTAGGGCAAATACCTTTGAAGGGGCCCAAATAAAATTAGAGAAATGATTGAACTAGTGGTCCATTTTCTAAATGTTGAGACATTCCAGGCTTAATAGGAGTTCTAAGTGGGACAGTCTGAAATGCTGGAACAATTGGCATCAGAAACTTTCTACAAAGCTGTCCTGGAAGCTGTCCTGTTCTGATGGGTAACAGTAATTGAGCCACCTGGGGTTGGAACATGAAAGATGCAGGATGTCAGGGTCCAGCATGCTGAGAGGAATAAATCCTGTCAGGTCTGATGCAGCATCATTGTCCAGTTCTTTTGTTCTGAAAACATAATTTCTCACAAGCATTATACAGTTCTAATACTATAATTGTATGAGGTGTGCAGGATGCACAGAATAATTAAAACTGGTTCTCTGCTCATTGTATGAGCAGAAGTAAGAAATTTGCAAATCTAAAAACTCTACCAAGGAACTTCTGCAGCTGATAAACACCTTCAGCAAAGTTGTTGGATACAAAATAAACTAAAAAAAATCAGTAGCCCTGCTCTATACAGGCTGAGAAAGAAATTATGGAAACTGCACCCTTCACAATAGCCACAAAATGTATAAATATCTTGGTGTAATTCTAACTAAGCAAGTAAAAGACTTGTATAAAAAACTTCAAATCTTTAAAGAAAGAAATAGAAGAAGAAAATATCAGAAGATGGAAAGACCTCCCATGTTTGTGGATCGGGAGAATCAACATAGTAAAAATGTCCATATTATCAAAGGCAATTTATAGATTCAATGCAATTCCCATAAAAATTCCAAGATAATTCTTTATAGACCTTGAAAGATTAATTATCAACTTCATATAGAAAAATAAAAAACCCAGAATAGCTCAAACAACAGCTAAATCTTATGAAGGAATCTCCATTCCAGATCTCAAGATGTACTATAGAGCAACAGTAATAAAAATGGCATGGTACTGGCATAGAAATAGGCTGATTGATCAATGGAATAGAATAGAAGACCCAGAAATAAACCCACACACCTATGGGCATTTGATTTTTGACAAAGAAGCCAAATTCATAGAAGGGAAAAAAGATAGCATCTTCAACAAATGGTTCTTGTCTAATTGGATGGCTGCACGGAGAAAATGCAATTAGACCCATACTTATCACCATACATAAAACTAAAGTTTAAGTGGATTAAAGACCTCAACTTAAAACCGGACACCCTAAATATTTTAGAAGAAAAATTGGTGAAGAGCCTTGAACTCATTGGCACAGGAGACAACTTCCTGAACAGAACACTAATAACTCAGGCTCTAAGAGTAGCAATTACCAATTGGGACCATATGAAACTGAAAAGCTTCTGTAAGGCAAAGAAAAACAGTCAACAGAACAAAATGACAGCCTATAGAATGGGAAAAGGTCTTCACCAACCCTATATCTGGCAAAGGGCTGATATCCAAATTATATAGAGAACTCAAGAAATTAAACACCACCAAGCCAAATATCCCAATTAAAAACGGGTTACAGATCTAAACAGAGAATTCTCAACAGAGGAATATCGAATGGCTGAGAAACACTTAAAGAAATGCTCAACATCCCTAGTCATCAGGGAAATGCAAATCAAGACAGCTCTGAGATTCCATCTTATACCTATCAGAATGGCTAAGATAAAAAACTCAAGTGACAGCACACACTGACGAGGATGTGGAAAAAGGGGAACACTCCTCCATTGCTAGTGGGAGTGCAAACTTGTACAATCACTTTGGAATTGATCTGGTGCTATTTCAGGAAATTAGGACTAAATCTAACTGAAGACCCAGTTATATTACTCCTGGGAAGATACCCTAAAGATGCTCCACTATACAACAAGGACATTTGCTTAACTATGTTCATAGAGACTTTGTTCATAATAGCCAGAATCTGGAAACAACCTAGATGTCCGTCCACTGAAGAATGTACACTTATTCTCTTTTACAAGGCATTTTAAGGAAGTATGGGAATTTAAAAAGGAAGAGAAGTTTAATCAGAAGCATACTATCTTGGCATGTATCATGGAGATGGAGATGGAGATGGAGATGGTGTTTCCCCAGCTAAAACAGCTCCTGTTCTTTCTCCTGGACAAGGAGCAGAGAGGATCTCTGCTCACCTGGCCACTGCTGTGACCTGACTGCCCTGTGCAGTATGGCACACACACCTAGGGGACTAGAGAACATACGAACATCAATAAAGCACAACTCCTCTTTTGATTTTTGTAATAGTCTTAATAATTCTTTGAGAATTTCATACAATGTACTTTGAATATATTCACCTTTCCCCCAAATCTTCCCTTTACCACTCTTCACTTTCCTATCCTATCTTAACTTAACGTGGGGCTTACTTTTTTTCTTTTAAATTCTTGTTTTCCCAAGGAGTCCAGTTTGAGTTGCCTGGTAATCTTGGGGGTGAGATCTTCCCTGGCATGTGGTCAACATAAGAAAACAGACTCTCACAACAGAAGGATGTGTTGGGTTCTCCTCAGATCCTAGGAACAATTCAACCATAGGCTCTTGGCCTCATTAGCAGCACTAGGTGTAGGTTCCATCCCATAGAGTAGTCCTTAGATTCAATCAGAAAGCAGTTGGTTACTTTTATAACATTTGTGCTATTACTGTACCGGTGGGAATATCTTGTGAGACTGTCATTGTTGTAGCTTGTAGGGTTCACAGATGGGTGAGGTTGAGGCTCACTTTTCTCCTTTAGCTGTGTGTGCATGTCCATCTTCTTTTAAGTTGTACAGGTATTGGGATTTGGGTGTGCATTTTTCTCAAACATGACCTTTTTCTTGGGGAGGCAAAGTTTAGGTTTATAGTTCTTGTGACTAACTTTTACTTTGTAGAGATTAATATTGTGTTTTCCCCTCGAACACAGATTTATTATTTCCTTTGGATTTAAAACTTTGCATCACAGTATGCATATACATGAAGGCTAACCTGCCTTTTATGTCAAGAGTTTCCATTAAAATGAGGTCATTTTGGTCTTCTGTGTTTGGTCTTCTGTGTTTCTGCATTCTGCTACCCTGATATCCTTCTTCCCTTCAAAAAAAAAAAAAAAAAAAAAAAAAGAAAAGAAGACCACTTAGAAAACTGCACAGTTGAAGTTGGGACACTGAAATTCTCGTTCAGGCACCATTCACCCTTACTGTTTCCCCCATGAATACTTTAGTCAGAATATTACACTTTACGGGTCACCATGTTAGTCAAGACTACCTCAGTTTCTCTGCCTGTGGAAGGGTAAATTCTCTTAGGTGCTTTGGGTAGTAGACTCCTTTTTGTAGCCAGAGGTCTTGGATTTGCACAATGTTCCTAGATTTGGCCAGGAGAACCATTCACATTTTGGTGCAAAGGTTTCAATCACGGATCCAGTCTTATATCTAAAGGGCCCTACGGCTGCCGAGTCCACAGAGTAAGTTATATAGTCTTGAGTGAAAGTTGTTGATTGGGAGAAAAGCACATTTAAAACATCTTTAAAAAACAGAGTTTTTGACACTCAGAGATTGCTGATGTAGACTCACACCTGTAAACAAAAATTGAATTTGAAATTTTTTTCTGTGCATGTGTTTAGCGGTGAATTTGGTTAAAAATAAATTCTATAAATTCACTACAGTTTTCAGTATTAGAATGCTTCCGAGTCTTTCTGTGGCTCAGTGTTATTTTGGATTTGATGCAGAACTTTCAAAGGAGTTTTAAAGTTTGAGGCTTTCATTTCCCCATAGAATGGCAAACACGAAACGACCCGGTTTAGTAGTTTAATAATCTAGTCTTTTCTACGTTAAATAAGCCTTTAAGATGTGCAAGCCTCTTAGAGCATTCCCTTTAGTTTGGTATTTAAAACAATTTCTATTTTAATGCCTCATATATTCTTTTCAAATAGAAGAATTTTCAATCATATATGATTCTCCCTACTATATCTTATATAAAACGAGAAATCTCCATCAGTTTTTACTGGGAATATGGAATCACATCAAAAGACAATCTGGATTTTTCTTGGTGATTTTAGTCAAAGGGAATCTACTTGGGTATTATTTTTAAAATCATTAACTGTGATAGGATCATTTTTAATTAAAAATTACATGTATGTCTGTTTGCGTGTAGGGTGTGTGTATGTGAGTGCAGGTGTCAGGTCCCCTGGGGCTGGTGTTACTGCTGTTGTGAGCTGTCCCACATGGATGTTTGGGATCAACTTGGGACTTCTGGAAGAATAGTAAGTAGTGTGTTCTTAAACATTGAGCCATCTTTCTAGCCCCAACAAAACAGATTAATGACTATATTATTTAAAACACCAAAGAACAAATTGCACTCACACCTTCTAACAGGACAGAACATTGGGATCTCCTTCTGTGGTATAAGGAGATGCAGTCTGGTGTAGTACATTTCTTAAACCAGTTCCCAGAATTTCACCATAGTACAATTCTGACTTCATTACCCACCAGATTTTCACTTCTTTTGTGTTTTGGGGGTGATGTAAAGGCTATATTGATGACTCATTTTCATAGAAAACCACTTTCTCCCTTGATACTGATCATCTTTAAGAGTTGTTTCAATGGATGCATCTTTTTTCCATCAGTTGTATTTCTCAACTAGGGGACGAAGTATCCAAAAGTGGCCAATGCTGTGAAATCTTAAGTGTGGAGTTATGGACTCGAGCAGGGAGCTCAGGATCACCACGTTAGCCCTGCTTTTCCCCCCGGTGCCGGAACACCAGGCACAGGTGCGGACTTCAGGACCTCAGCCGGACTCACAATCTATAGGGTCAGCTGCCAAAGACCATAAATTCAGGGCTGAGATTCCCCAGAAAGGACTGGAAAATGGCAAACATTTCTTTGTGCTTTCTTCAGCCACTCCTCCTATGCTACTTGAATGGGCTCTTCCAGGACTTTTGGGATCCTGAGGAGTGTTCGTCTAATTTGTAGACACAGCAAATCATCTTTTAGCCTTCAGGGCATCCTTTCGGAACTCTGAGAATGCTCCGCTAGAGGACGTACTGAGTAAATCTTAGTTGTAGAGACGGCGGCATGAAGAACTGGTGAGATTACAGGCGTGCGGTTGCAGTCCAGCACAGCCAAGGCTACACCGAGGAACCCTGCCTGTCTCGAAAAACCAAACACCAAAACCAAACCAAAGCAAACCAACCAACCAACTAAACAAAGAAACTGGTGAGGTCCAGTTCTTTGAAGAAAAGGTGTACCAAAATTAATTATAGTTCATAATGTGATGCTACTTCCAAGAGATGACGCTTTTGAAATGGTGTCAGTCTTATTTAAGCTGTAGAGATCAATTAGGTAGAGTAGAGCATAGTGATTTACATGGTAAGCTATTTTGACTCTGTGTTTCCTCATGGTGTTCTTGAGATCACTGAGCACAACCTTACAGTTGCTGCTTTCTGGAAAGAAGATTGCAGAGAACAAGACAGGAATATGACCATACCCCAAATTCTTCCCCGCTTAGAATGTGGGGTGGGCTATCACAGGCCCGGGTTCAATGCTTCCCGAGCAGGGAAGACTCTTAGCTTTATCTGCTGGGCCAGGTACATGGGAGAAGGGAAGGTTTGAACCTTGACTCTGTGACAATTCAAATGGGGTCTGAGTCAAGAGCACTGCGCTCTTAGCCTGGTGCCCATTTAGACGCAGCCTGGCTCATGCTGCCAGCATTGGCATAGATCGACTATACAAAAGGCTGCTCTTGGCAAGTTCAAGTGCTCCCGAGGCCGAAACTGTTCACTTGTATCAAGTACCTTGGATAAAGCCACCTCGGGGACAAGTCCTTTCCTACGTGGCTCTGGAGGGTAGCTTTTTGCTGTCCTATGGGAACGTAAGTGAACCAAGGCCTAATTGCTGCAGTTTTTAAAGAGTGCAGTTTTTCAAAACCGCAAGCATGGATTTTTCGTGTAAAGGATACAGTTTAAATATGAAACAGAGCAATTTTCAATTGATAGCAGATGAATTAAATTTAAAATGAGAAAGGCCCGCCCCTTACCATCAGTCAGGTTAGCATGCTAAATTTGATGTCTCAGACATAGATGATCTGCCTGCTAGTTTTGTTCAGAATTGCAGTAATCAATATTATCCTCCTCAGGGGTATCTTGGACTCTGCCAAGGGGTGGAATATCGGCTGTATTTGCTAAAGTGACCTGTGCATTTGGGAATACATATAGACAGCTTTTGTTCATATACAAAAAGCAAAGAAATTAACTAGTTTTTTTGAGTGTTCATGTTCAAAGCTAACAATAATAGGTATAGTGACATTATTTATTTTTCCTTATTTTTAAATGCCAATATTTTGATAAAATAACACCATTATTTTGACAGTAAAAATCTGAAGCTTAAATTATTAAAATTTCAAAGCATAGTTCAATTTAAGATGTTTGAATCAAAGCTTAGGAAAACCTTTTTGCACTTTGATGGCTTCCAAGGGAGGGAGAACTATGATTATCAATATGTATTATTTTACAATAAAAATTTATATAGTCAGACTTTAAAGACAAACAAGAGGACTTTGTGGGCTTACTATAAAACAAATGGTGCAGTATAATCTCTTCCTAGTGACCTTCAAGTTAGACTCATTTTTTTTCCAGTGGTGGGAAATTGAATAGAATGCCTACTGTAGTAGTACTGGTATTCTAGTTTTAAATAAAATTCATAGTGGTGTCAGCACTGTTATTTTGTTTTAGGCAGCCACCCTATTTGCATTCTAAAATAGGACACATAGTTTGAGTGGATGGCTACACTCTGCTCAAGTAGGGTTTGATAGAATGTATCAGGGCATAGCACTTCTCTTTCTTATTCTTTTACTCCTTCTGAGCCTGGGTACAGTTGCATTTACTTTTTAAATAGACTCACAAACTTCCATCCAGTGCCTTACACAACGTCCATTCTCTAGTTAGCTTTCCCAAGCATTGTACTACATTCCTACAAATCATATTTTCCTATGTACATTAAAACACTGTTTCCTATATGAATAAATGATACACATATAAAGTATATTATTATGTGGACACACTTTCAATCTTGGGCAAGCTATTTTCTTTTTTGTGATTCACGTGAAACTAATTCTGTCATCTTTTCTCAAAGCTTTTACTAGCTGTTTCAAGTTATGGGAACTGCAGCTAACACCAAGTTATGATGATTTCCTTTGAAAAAATTAATTAAGAATAATAAGGAATAATAAAAAAACCAAAAACAAAAAAAAAGAAAGAAAGAAAGGCATCCAACAAGAAGTGGACACAGTGTTATTTGGTGGGGAGGTGCTGGGGAGGGGGTTGGGTAGATAATTCTCAAGCAGATGGATTCCAGATTTTCTGCTTATAATGCAGAGCTGCCCGGCAATGCCCAATTCTATAACCTTCACTTTGAATTACCAAGCTCACTTGCATCAGCTTTTGCTCAATCCTAGGGTTCTGGGCTAGCACCTGCTGGAACGGGAAAGAGTAGTTTTACCTCCAGATTTCAGTGGTTCTGAATGTTCTAGCCTCCTTTACAGAGATTATGACATTTTGCAATAAAAAGCTCATTTGCAAAGCATTTGCTACTTCCCTTAAAAATATCATCACTCAATGTTCTTGTTGCACTAAAAGATGGAGGCAAATAAAAATGTCTTCTTAAAAGAAATAATATATACAATTATTACTGTCATTTTTGAAACCTAAAAAAATTTGAGTGGCATCCAGATTTTTAGGTTAAAAAGTGATGTTGAAAAAATAACTAGGAACTTACAAGAAACTTAATCTCTTGGGCAATGAAAATTACACTAAATGTAACCTAAGTGCTTACATAGAGATAACCTACACATGCCATGCTGAACGAACTGAATTGACATTAAATACATACGCAAATAAAACATGACACTAGCTTGACCTCAACATTGTTAACACGGGAACGGTCAATGGATTTGGTTACTTAATACTTACATTGGTATTTTAAGGTTGTTTTATCATAATTTCAACTAACTGTATTTTTTTACCTATAATATTGAATGGTATTGTCATAATCATTTATCATTTTTATCAAGAGAGGAAAGACCAGACTAGATATTGTCATAGATAGTTTATGTTGGCCAGGAATAAATCTGATTTTTGTTTTGATAGAGTAATAATGAGTCTATATAACAGGCCTTAACCTATTGCAGACTGGCAATAGTGCCTTGGGGGAAAGGTGGGTGTCTGTCTCAGAAAAAGCTGAGACGAATGGTGATTTTTGTTTTTTTACAATCCCTCTCAGGAACAGTCATAGGGGAGGGGAATAAGGGGAAAATGGGAGGGATAGGAGAATGGGAGGATACAAGGGCTGGGATAACCATAGAGATGTAACAAGAATAAATTAATAATAATAAAATAATAATAAATTTTAAAAAGTAAGCTACAAATAGTTCTAAATACTTTTTCATTTTCTCAAATGATAACCACTTCTTTGAATAAAAATAATTATCAGATGAATATACCAATTAGTAGATGTGTCTTTCCAGTGTGTATTACTCGACATAGGAAAAAAATAAGTCGTGGGGTTTGTAGTAAAAAGTCATCATGCTAGACCATCTGTCAAATGGTCAGTATTTGGCTGTCTTGGTTACATGTTTGTTGTGACAGAACAACTTAAGGACAAGCTGATTGTGGCTTGTAGTTTGAGGGTATCGTCATGGCAGAAAAATGTATGCTGAGGGCTTGCTAGGCAGCAATTCATCAAGTCCACAGTTAGAAAGACAGGATTTCCCACATTTACTCGGGGGCTCCAGTCCAATCCTGTCTGGAAACACAC
The DNA here is from genome assembly GCA_907169655.1 of Acomys percivali. Taxonomy (NCBI): domain Eukaryota; kingdom Metazoa; phylum Chordata; class Mammalia; order Rodentia; family Muridae; genus Acomys; species Acomys percivali. Next base: position 49,557,166 of record OU015743.1, on the reverse strand, counting down.
CACCACCATGCGTATAGGCGGTTTTTTTTTTCTCAGTGATAACAATTCCTGACTAGTAGATATTGAAAACTAACCATCACAGCCACCTTGGGAATGTGGAAAGACAGTGAGATTGCGGCAGAGACAACAAGAATGTAACAAGAGAAGCTGAGGCTCTGAGCAGATGGCCACAGGACACTCCCTTCACAATGGAAGGAGGTGATGCCTCTCATAAGAGGAAAAGCATGACATCAAAGGAATGTTGTCATGAGGAATTCTGATCGAGAATCCCCAAACACACACACAAAGCTGGGGGCGTTGTTTTGTTAGATTTGAAACAGGGCTTGGACTTAGAAATCTCCACAGCTTCATGTGCTTTTCTTTTAAAGTAGGCTTCAGCTATTATCTATCTATCTATCTATCTATCTATCTATCTATCTATCTATCTATCTATCTATCCTATCTATCATCCCCCCCCTCTCTCTCATCTATCTATCCATCATTATTTTGTCATCTAGCCTTCTGGTTCTTGAAGCAAAAGGCAGCTATCAGCACATAAACCTCCCCAACAAGCCATCTAGACGCAGTGATTTTTCTTTGTAACTTTTCTGTACAGTAGTTTCTCTTCACGTTCGTTAGCAGAGGCATTTGCTGCCCCTTACTGCATCTGCATTCACTCGTGTTTACTCCTTTGCATATTTCTTTGATGTCACCTTGAAACAAATATTTAAAGGATATGTACGTGCAGTGGTTTTCACAGCAGGCTAGGATGTGTGTGTTACTAATCACAGGTACAGCATGAACCTTTGTGTGTATGTATATCAGAGAATGTGCGGTACTTGTTTCCCCCTGTTTGTGTGCACCTTGCTGTGCGTGTGCGTCGGGAGGCCACAGGTAGGAACTGGATATCTTCCGTGATCCCTTTTCACGTTATCTTTTCAGTTAGGGTTTCAGTGAGCCCAGTGCTTAGTCATTGACTAATCTGGTTGGCTAGTGATCTTCTGGACTCTGCCCCCTTCTACTTCCCTGCCCTACAAATACAGGGGCACGCTTGACCCTATATTTTCACATGGGCACTGGGGATCTGAATCCAGGTCTTCACGCTTGTGTGGTAACTGTTTTGGTGATGATCCATCTCTCCAGTCCCGTCATGAATATTTTTAATTGTGAACAAGGGCTGAATAGCTAAATGTCGAGGTGCTGATGTGGGGTGTCTTAGAACAGCATTGATATATTTGAGATAATTTAGCTCTTTCACAGGATCCTTAGGAGAAGTTTTCACTTCCTTGAAAGAATAAAGCCTTTAAAGGTGTTTTTGGTGAGGAACAGACAATTCTTAAACAAAAAAGTTATCTTTAAATGGAGCTAGAATCAGTGTGGACAAATTTCTCTAAATATACTAGGAAATTAAAAAATATAGCTAAACATTCATTGAACATGTGTAGAAAAAAATCTATAGATAACTTAGATAGACTTCCAGTGCCTAGATAGACTTGACGGTGCCTAAGGGTGACTTTCTCCTTTCCTTATTACGTCACAGCCACTTTGTTAACAAATTTACAGTACATCTGTTTATTTAATGGGCTTGTGTGCTTCATCACTGCCCGTCAACAGGTTTTGGTTAATGTTTTTACTATACATACCAACATCATAAAACTGACCATTAAAAAAATAATAAGTGGATGTTTGGGTAACTAGAAGCGATTAACGGCATATATATGAGTTAAGTATAAGTCGGTCCAAAGGGCACAAACTGCTGTCCTTGGTGATTGTTTTCTTTTAGAAAATTTACCAACAGAAAGTAGAATATGCTTAGGTTGTTGATGATAAAGTATTAAAGCTCTTGTTTAACACTCCCGCCCTACTGTGTTGCACTTGGAGCTCTATGCCACAGAGGAGGGTACTGAGGAGGAAAAGAGAGAATTTGCATCACAGCATGAGCTAAAGGGACCCGACCAGTGATTTTAAAAAAACAAACAAAAAACATCTGAGCGCCACCAGGCCTCCCCACCTAGGGCAAGTGGTCAAATAGGGGGCACCAGAGTTCATGTCAGAGTCAGTCCCCACTCTCCACACAATTGTGATGAATGCACTGTCCATTTAGATCTGAACAGGGGGTCTAAGTTTACTCCATGCATTGTCCTTGGTTGGTACAGCTGTCTGTGCAGATCCGCCAGCCTTGATGGTCTTCTTGTAGGGTTCCTGGTCCCTCTGGGTCCTTCTCTTCCCATTCTTCCATATCACTCTCACCTGAAGTCCCAATAGTGAGTCCCAGCATCTGTCCCAATCCCCCTCTGAGTGAAGACTCTCAGTATCCAATTATAAGTGAGTATATACCATGTGTGTCTTTCTGGGTTTGGGTTAACTCACTCAGGATGAAATGAGGCAGGTTTTATATTGTACCCACCACCGACTTCCACAGGAGAAGCAAAGGAGCCACACAAACTTGTAACATCTTCATGAACAGGAAATCTAAGGAGAAATATGAAAAATAAAAAAACCCAAAACCACTAAAGCAAAACAAAAAAGTTTCCCTAAAGCCAGCCATTTGCTTCCTTATCTGTTTAGAGACTGACTTGAATAAACAAGCATCTAGTCTCCATTGTGTTTTGGAACTGTGCCCAATACTTTGCAAATGGCACTTTCTTCAGCCTCCTAATAGGTGTGTATGAACAACTTCTATGGTCTCTTTGGAGAGGAGCAGCTGAGAGCACACAATTACTTGTTGAAGAGTGGAGGTGTGTGTGAGCATTCCAACTCAGAAAACCTGACCCCCAGCATGCAGATTTTCTGGCTGGCTTTGTGGCTTTTTATTTTTTTATTTTTTTTATTTTTTGCCTGTGCTCAGTGGCTTTAAGCTCCTTAATTCCTTTGTATTTAAACTCAAAAGCAGACTAGATTAAAAGCACACTATTTTGATTGAGATACACACTAGACTTGTATTGCTCATATAACTAATAATTTTTTCCCAAAGGAAAAATGTTATGTGGTCAGAGGTGATCAAAATTTATTTCATCCAGTAAAAAGTACATCTAGTCTAAGAATACAACTTCCATGGTGCCTGTCCCCTTAGTCAGAGCTCACAAATGTTGCAACATCTAGGACTGTTTCTATAGCTATGTGATTTTGCACATCTAATTTCCCAGAGTTTTCTGTATTGTCTGTTAGGGAGAAGTCGGACTTTGTAAGCTTGTCTCTTCAGAAGAAACAGGGGCCATTGTTTTCCCATCAACACTGTGGGTGAACAGGCAGTCCCACACAGAGGACATAGAATGTTGGACGACCACTTCTCTCCCTGACGGTGAAAGAGCTCCTGTGTGAACAACATGGTGCCACCGAAGCCCAAGCATGACTGTGATTCTTGGGGACAACCTCAGTTATAGTTATACTTTACTATGAAGTATAAAAAAGTAAGAATTAAGTCATGCCAGTATAAAAAAATAAGAATTAAGTCATACCAAAACATGAAAATCGGTAAGCTCAAACACAAAAATAAACCAACAGGAGGCATTGTATTTATTGTCCTTCAGTAGTGTTTTCTCAGGACGCTTTTTAAAGCCCCTGTTAATTAGAAGGTATCTACTCAGTTACTAATCCCTAATAACAATAATTATACCCCACTAACAGTAGGTGGATAGGCTCAGGAATGTAATTTTCCCAGTTAACTTATGTTCCCCAGCAGCAAAACAAAGGCTCAATAGTCACTGTAAATGGATTTAAAATAACAGAATAAGCTTTTCTCTTTAATCCCTGTAGGTGTATGGTTGGTTATAATAGAAGGGCTCAGAGCTTCTTGTAAGTCAAGTTATTTTTATGGGAAGGAGGCACTTTCTCATATGGGAGCAACAGGCAGGTGGGTCCATGTTTAAGCCAGACACATTTCTAAGAGTGATAATGACACAGTGGCCAGAGATCTGCACTCCCCTGGGAGTACTCACGGTGGGAGACCAAGTTTTCCCCAGGCCACACAGCAGCTCTGTAAACACAAAGGCCAGTGGTGGAGCCACCCTGTGCAGAACTGAGACATCTTCCCAGTAGGGCGTGGCTGGTTCTGTGCTCCTGCACATTGTTTGTAAAGATGGACTATTAAACCGATGCCACTGTTTGAGGAACATTCCTCTCCCCCACCCTTTTTTTCTGAAACATTAACAAGTTGTAACATTTGACCCACAAAAGAATTTAGAACAATCATTTTATGGATAAGGTGATTGGTAGGCTGTGGAGGGACAAGGAAAAGAACTGAGGCTTAGAATATGCTTGTGACACGTTCCCTGGATGGGGAGGCCTGGTGGCACTCAGAGGAAGGGATAGCAGGCTACCAAGAAGAGACTTGATACCCTATGAGCATATACAGGGGGAGGAGGTCCCCCTCAGTCACAGTCATAGGGGAGGGGAATAAAGGGAAAATGGGAGGGAGGGAGGAATGGGAGGATACAAGGGATGGGATAACAATTGAGATGTAATATGAATAAATTAATAAAATATATTTAAAAAAAACTTCTGCTTAAAAAAAAAAAAGAATATGCTTGTGATCAGAGAAAGAACAAGGCAAGAAACCAACCATAAGAAGCTGTAGCAGCCTTCAGTGTCCGGGCTGGGGAATGCAGTCATTTTACAGGGCCATTACCTCAACTTGAAATCAAGTTGTTCAGAGATTATGAGCATAGATCTTGATTTTTAGAACCATCTTCCTTTAAGGCAGTGGTTCTCAGCTTTCCTAACACTGTGGCTCTTTAATACAGCTCCTCATGTTGTGGTGACCCCCAACCACAAAATTATTTCATTGCTACTTCATAACTGTAATTTTTCTACTGTTATGAACCAGAATATAAATATCTGAAATGCAAGATATCTAATATGTGACCCCTGAGAAAGGGTCGTCCGACTCACCAGGTCGAGAATGACTGCTTTAAGGGTTAGTCTGAGCCAAGGTGTAAATCTCTCAGAGCTGGGACAATCAAGATGGATTAACAGGTATAAAAGCAATTGCTATCAAGTCTGACCACCCTGTGTGGCACAACTCCCCCACCCCAAACTAAACAGATTAATAAATGCAATGTGTATGCTAGGCTAGTCACTGACTATTTGGAAGATGAAAATCATTAGAGTTGAAGGTGGAAGATGGGAAAATGTGGTCTTCAAAAAAAAAAAAAAATCCAAAATCATTGTAGTTCCATTATGGGGGTTGTAGGGAAGAGGTGTGAGTATAGATAAAGGAGAAATAATGTGCCATACATTATGAGTATAGATAAAGGAGAAATAATGTGCCATACATTGCCACAACAAAGAGTTTAGTAGACAACTGAAGGTGAGTGGCCCTTCAGCTTGAACTTGCAGAGGCAAAGTGGACAAAAATGAAGACAGAACGTTTGGAGGATAGGTGATGTGGGGGGCGGGGGAGTCTCACATTCCCAGAATGATTCCCCGACTTTTATCCTATGGATGATCCATTGGATAGAAACCCAATATTCAAATCTTCTGTCCAAGCCACTTAGAAAGTCTCTGCACACATCTGCAGCACATCTGTCTCCTGTCCTGCGTCGTAACTACTATCAAAGAGTCGCCCTGTGAGTGGAGGAATCTTTCCTTGCAGAGTCCATGCTGTGTGTTTCCTCTGTGTTTTGGAAACAGGTCACACATTACTGTTTCTACCACTTAAAGATGTAATTAACTCATTATAAATTATTCACCATGCTTTTGTTTTCCCCATCTCTTTTGCAATGGAAACTGTGGCCTTTAGCTCATTCCTGTGGTGCAGGGGACAGGGGTGGGTGGGGTGGGGTGGGGGGAGCGTGGGTAAGACTTTCCCTGTGCCTGTAAAGAGGGGAGTGGGGCTCCTGAGTATGGAACAGAGGAGGGCCTGAACATTCCAGACTGCCCTTGCTCTGGGGGTCATCTCAAGTTCTGTAGAGAGAGCCTGGGGCAGCAGCTTGCAGGTCCGAGGACCAGTGCTTGCTGCTTGCTTTCTACTTTCTAGGTTGAATTCATTCTCCTTGTTCTCATCCTTGTCCTCCCTCCCCCCCCCCCCCCCCCCCCCCCCCCCC
>OU015743.1:49519361-49541676 GCA_907169655.1 Acomys percivali | reverse complement strand
CTCTCTCTCTCTCTCTCTCTCTCTCTCTCTCTCTCTCTCTCTCTCTCCCCTCCCCTCTCCTCCCCCCCTTTCACACACACACACATGCACACGAGTCTCCCCTAACATTTTTAGCGTATTAGCATCTGCTTTAATTTCTTGGCAGATAAAGTGAGTTGAGGGAGGACTTTATGATCCCAAAGGTTGTTGACAATGGCTGCTGAACAACTACAGGGAAGAGTCTTTTGTGATCTATTGAACTTCGGGAGTTCCTGGCAGGGAGTGTGTGGATGCACAGGTGGTGGCTCTGAGTCCTGTGTGTCACTGTGACATGAGTATCACATTAACAGCTAAAGAAAAGAGGTGGAATCTACTGTCTGTCTGATCGTGAATATTAAATGCTTAAATGAGCTAACATAAGAAGTAACATATGTTGTTCTTATCTTCCCCCTCTCCTTTCTCCATGAACAAGAAATAAGAAAAATTATGAGCTAAGCAGGGCAGATCAAGATAATTAAAAGAAGCATTTTGCTATAGAGTTGCTGTTGACATCTTCCTGATAATACCGTTGCGTTACTGTTAAAAGCTAAGTTTTTAATTCTTATAATATTGTTTACTTGCATTCCATTGCACTAAGGGAAATTTTTGTTTCAAAAATGACTATTTAGAGAGCATCTTCTATACAATAGCAGCAGAAACTGATCTTTCCTCCCATTCTCTTAAAATTCAGAAAGATTCCACACCAGTGCCAAAGGGCCAACCTCAGTGTTAATGCTTAATGCTGATTGCTATTTCTTAACTGTCTCCTTCATCAGCTTCACAGGGAATTGCGATCATCCTGAGTAAGGTAACCCAGAAAGACATGCATTACTGTACAGCCACTTATAATTGGGTTTTAGCCACAAGGAGAATCCTAGGGAAGATGCTTAATTCTCACTCAGAAGGGTAAATAGAATAGACACAGGAAGCAGTTGAAGAGAAGGAACAGGAAGGGAGCCTACCATAGAGACCCTCTGAAGGACTCCACCCAGCATGGATCAAAGCAGATGCTGAGACTCACAGCCAAACTTTTGGGTGGAGTGCAGGGAGTCTTAGGGAAGAGTGAGGCGTAGAAGTACCTAGAGGGAATAGGAGTTCCAGAAGACCAATGGAATCAAAAACCCAGAGGCAGGGATGGGTGATGCTACAGAGACTGATACATCAACCAAGGACCATATGTAGGCATAAGGTTATTGTGTAGTTTAAATTCTGATTTCCTGTCTAAAAATTGTGTAAATTCTGCTCCACAGTTGCCCTGACATGTCAGTAAAGCAGCTTATAGACAATCAATGTGCAGAAGAAAGAATAAGGCTGGACTTCCTGCCAACCAGAGGAGGAGGAGTCAGGGGGAGAGGCCAGAGGAGTGGGCCACCAGAAGAGATCCAAGGAAGAGGAGGAAGGAGCTGGAGCCCAGGAAATCTATAACAGTGCAAGTATCGCTGGGATGTTTGCTGGGAGTAAGACAGAATAGATAAGGGGTTAAGAACAGACTTAAACTGCTCAGATTGTGTTGTGAAGCCTTGTATTATGAAAGAGTCTCAATTATTTGTGTGATAGCCAGGTTAAGAAATAAGCTAAAAGAAACTAAGACTGTTTTATAAAAATAATTTTGACACCCATGCATGGTGAGGACCTAGACCCTCTGCTCAGATGCAGTAAATAGGCAGCACAGCGTCCTGTGGGACCCCTAATATGGGGAGTAGGAGCTACTGACATGGACTCTGGTAATCATTTCCCCCTGGCAGGGTGGCCTTGCCAGCCACAGAGGAAGAGGATGCAGGCAGTTCAGGTGAGACTTAATAGGTTGGCTTAGATGATACAGGAGGAGGGCTCCCACTTTCTGAGGACTAATGGAGGGAGGGAGACGGTATGAAGATGGGAGGGGGGACTGGGAGGCGATGAAGGAGGGGGCTACAATCTAAATGTAAAGTGAACAAATTAAAAATAAAAATTAAAAGGAAAAAAAGGAAGAAAGAAAAGGGTGTGCCTGAATATTGGCATTTAACTTTTTCATACTATAACATTTTAATGATCAATTTATGATAGTTCCAATTTTATCATGACACAAAAGTAGACAGTCTTTTAAACATCCATTTCAGAAGTGCTAAGTACACATTTTTTCCTTAAGATTTTAAGTTCATGTGACTATCAGTATATAACAGGTGGCAGTAGAGAAGACAGCCATACTAAATTTATTATTTTCATCATATATTTATTATCTGAAATTAATGAATTTTTATAACGAAGTGAAGTAGAATCTGGTACAGATTAGAAAAATAGAGGGTGATGTGAATAATTAACATATGGGCTTCAGAAGAGTTCTTCATTAATCATTAGCAACTGTTATAAATATTGTAGATTTTTATTAAAAGTCTGATGCCAAACATTTTCTAATTTGCATATTGAAGAGTGAGAGAGTGATGCTTAGTAAATGTTTCATAAATTGAATTCAGAGTCAGCTGGAATTTCAGAGCGAAGCTTACAAAGCTTTGCCCATGTCATCAATAGCACTGCCATCAATAATTACCACAAGTAAGCATCAATATGGCTTCTGCTTTATTTTCTGCTGCTGTGATAAAATACCGTGACAAAAGAAAGTTGGGGGCTAAAGGGGTTATTTTTAGCTCACAAGTCACAGCAGGGTGGTCACAGTAGCCGAGCTCAGAATGGCTACTGCTACCCACGATCATAGTGAGAGTAAATGAAGGCACACGTGCTTCACTCACCGCCTCCTTTTTATACACCCCAGGTGCCAAGCCAAGGGAATGACGCTGCCCTCAGTGAGCAGGTGCCACGCCAAGAGACTCCCGGGCCACTGTCAACCTACACATTTCTTGGTTAAGACTTTTCTTCTCAGGGGATTCCAGGTTGTGTCAAAGTAACCATCACAAATATTAGTTCTGAAATCATGGTTATAGTTATGTTTTAGGTAATAAAGCTAAGTGCAAACTACTTTTTGGTCATTTTACCTTATTTACCTTATCTATTAAAGTATTTTATTGTGAAACATAAACATAAGATGACGTTAAAAAAAAAGAAAACCCACCAATTTTGTAAGTTTGCTGTAAGGAACGCCTTTGGGAGACAGCTGCTATGAGAAGGTAGCCAGTCTTGATGAGTTCTCAGGCAAGGGGTTTCTCGCCCCGCTCATTCATTTTCTTTCAGACATCATGTGTTCCTCATGCTGACCCTAGACAATGGTGCTTCCTCCTTCCTCGTCTTTGCCAGGAGAAAGAGCTCCTAGCAGAAATCAACTCCACTGGGACTTTGCTGTTGGACTTCCAAGCCTACAGTGCTGTGAGAAATCAATTTTAACTTTTTAAAACTCTGTGCCATTTGTTGTCCTGTCTTATAGAGGCCTAACCTGATTGGGAGATGAAGGAAATTTGAAAATGCTGGGATGCTGGCAGATAGGTGACAGTGGCTAAATATAATGAGAGAATGGAATTGAAGAACAGGAGACAACTTCAGGTTTAATGCACACATGTATGCATGATGCTGACTCTCACCATGATTTTTCCCTGCCATCGAAGTAGATTGCAATATGACAAAAATTCAATTATAACTACTTTAAGAACAAACACAGAGTATTGATGATTTCGGTACAGTATGGGTTCCACATGTGGAGATGACTGTGATGGTCAGAAAGATTTCATAATTCTATTTAGCTAGGTCAAGATATATATATATGTGTGTGTGTGTGTGTGTGTGTGTGTGTGTGTGTGTGTTTGTGTGTATACATACATAAATACACATATACTGTATCAGGGTTCATCATGGCATTATTATTTAATTTATAAATATTAATTCTACTAGTTTTACATCATTACATTGGTGCCTTAAAGAGAGCATTTAAGTTGAACTAGAAAATAAAATGAGTATATTATTTAAGAATTTGATTAAAAACTTTCTTATCTCAGCATCATTTCCATTAAAAAAAAAAAAGCCTCAGACTTACAGGCATTCAATTGGTTTTAATCTTAAAATAAAACTGAAGTAAATACAGGAGACTAAACACACCACAAAGAAATTGCTAGACTTCCTTTACAAAGTCTAGAGTGGCTTTTCTCTCCTTTCTATATTTATTCTTCAACAGTAATAATAAAATAAGTTGGAGGAGGAAAACCATGCAATCACTCCTCCACGGCTCCGTTTCAGAAACCCTGTCATCTAGAGGCATCTGCAGCCCACAGCAGGCTGGACATATGTTCCAGCTTCAACCAGGTGGTACACTGAGGTGACAAGGCCACCAAAGGTGACAATCATGTCCAGTGCATGAAGCCTGTTCTTCAGAACCCATACAAAGACCAGAGAATTGTGTTGGCTGAGAGATTTTCAAAGATGATTCTTGAGCTCATTGGATGTGATGTAAGCTCCTCTGTCCTGCACTCCCTAGTGTGCCTCTGTCCTTTCCACTCCTTCTGCAGGTCCAGTGACTCCATCTTCCCCTCTGTTCCCTGAATTCTACATGGCCCATGTCATGCGACTGTACTTTCACCTTCTTCAGTCATGCTTTAAAGAAAAATGGGCAGAGATCCACTGTACATCACAGTAGCTAAAGTTAATAACAAAGCATTGTGCACTTGGAGATCACAGACCATGGTAGTAGTAGTAGATCACCAGAAACAAAAGAATTGTGTCAGGTGATGGATATCTTAATTAGCTTGAGTTTGGCATTTTAAACATGTATGTATGTGAAAACATTAGGCATTTAAAAAATTTGAATCATATATATATGATTCATATATAATATATCATATATATATAGTATGGGCTCCTGGGTCTTGGTCATTACTAAATGTTATATTACTCTTAGAAATATTGGTTCTGACATTTAGTTATAAAGAGTAGTATTTGTAGGAGAGAGTCAAAGATGAGAAGGGAAGAGATGAGAAAAGAGAAAGAGAAGCTGGAGAGATGGCTCAGTAGACAAGAGTACTGCCTGCTCTTCCAGGGGTCCTGAGTTCAAACCCCAGCAACCACATGGTGGCTCACAACCATATATAATGTGATCTAATACACACTGTATACATAATAAATAGATCTTAAGGGGAGTGGCTAGAGAGATGGCTCGGTGGTTAAGAGCACTGTCTGCTCTTCCAAAGGACCCAGGTTCAATCCCCAGCAACTACATGGTGACTCACAACTATATATAATGTGATCTAATACACACTGTATACATAATAAATAGATCTTAAGGGGAGTGGCTGGAGAGATGGCTCAGTGGTTAAGAGCACTGTCTGCTTTTCCAAAGGACCCAGGTTCAATTCCCAGCATCCACATGGCAACTTACAACTGTCTGTAACTCCAGTTGTAAGAGATATGATATCCTTACACCAATGCACATACACTAAAGTTAAACAAGTTACTTTTTTTAAAAAAGAGAAAGAGAGGTCATAAAATCAGAGAAGCCACAAAACGAAGAATTTTTCCCTTTATTCTCTTGAATGGAGTATATGTGGACACAGATGTAATCTTTTTCAAAGCAGTTCTTAAATATTTTAATTCTTCCTCAATTTCCTTTTATTCTCTTGAAGAGCAGAAGTCTTTTGCACCTTTGATAAACAGGTAGTGTGTATTTGAAACAGTTACTCTACTGAGAGAATAACTCCATATTTCTCTAAGAGTACACTGGCAGGTGAGTTAAAAGTGGCTTACTTGCCTTGTAAGCATTCTCTGTTTCTTAGTCAAATCTTGAGCTTGGCACTAATAACTTTTTTTTTCCAGAAAGGGGCTATAATTAAGAGGCTAGGGAAGGGTGCTTTCTCTGAGCATTTCCATGTCCTATAGTTGGTCTTTGGTCCTTCCAGTGGGTATGAATGCTTGAATGAAAGAGCTACATATCATGTACTCTGGTGCCTCACATTTGACTATGTCCCCTGGAGGGGGAGACCTGGTGGCACTCAGAGGAAGGACAGCAGGTCACCGAGAAGAGACTTGATACCCTATGAGCATATACAGAGGGAGGTAATCCCTCTGAGGAACAGTCATAGGGGAGGGGAGTAAGGGAAAAATGGGAGTGAGGGGAGAATGGGAGGATACAAGGGATGGGATAACCATAGAGATGTAACAAGAATAAATTAATAAAAACAAACAAACAAACAAACAAAAAAAAAGAGCTACATCACCACTGGAAACTTTACCAGGCAGGAGGATGTTCACAAGTTCTAAGACTCTTCCTTTTCTCCTGCATCATCACACACTGACAACAAAACTGTTCTGGAAATACAGATCACCAGTAATACACCAGGAAATACAGTAATCAATCAGTATGGCTTGTTTCCTAGGAAAGCATTGTCAAGTCTGTTTGTTTAACATCTTAGACCAGGAGTAGTGTGACCAGAAGCTATGAGTTCAGGTAGGATGCTGATAGGTAGGATCTTATTAAAAGCAAAGTCCTTGGCTGACATAAGAAAAGAAAAATGGAAAGGAGGACATGCTTTGAGTAATGGATTCTAGCGTGAGATGTGGCAATTAATGATTATCCATCATACCAGGGCACAGGAAGAAGCTCTGTTCTAGCAACCAACACGTGGCCAGGCATGTTTTCGAATTTCTTGTGATCATAGACAGATAACCTTCTCTTCTAAGACACCAAGAGAAGTGTTACCACATCTCATTTTCATCACGATTTCGACCAGCGCTTTCCAGTCTCCTCACACTGTGCAGTCATTCTGATATCATCTCCACACTCTTCAGATTGCTCTTCTAAGTTGCTTCCACTTACACTTCAGTTGTGGAGGCATTTCCTAATATGCTCAAGGACAATGCCTGGCAACACACACACACACACACACACACACACGCACACACTCCACTCAGGTACACATAAATGAACTTTCACTCAATTGACAAATCCATGTCCTTGACTTAATTAAAAAATGATTGTCCCCTAAGATACCACTTTGTTTACGGTCCCTCTGAAGAGTGTCTCTAGGGTCACTGGGTAAAGTAGGGTCCTACCTTTCTCTACCCATCTGGGTCTTTATTCACCATTTCCCAGCTCCTCATTCCTTTCTCCTCATTCCCAGCATCTCCTATTTAAAATGGGCAGAATTTCTTGCTATTTCCGTTGTTTACTGAATAATAGGAATGTCATCCTATAACATCTTGCTGGGATGTTTAAACACGCATCGAGTATAGAGGCCATCTTCCTCCAACTGGCATCTTCTCAAGGCCCGTGAGCGAAGGGGAGGCCTAGTTCTTCTTAGCCATTTGTTGCCACAGTTGCATCGCGGTTTTGCCATTCAGATGCAGCATCTTCTAATTGTTGGTGTTAAGCCCTTCACTCTTCCTCTACTAACCCACAATGCAGCTTGCTCTGTGCTCCTTCCTTGCCCAGTTATTCTCTGAGATTTTCACTGCATAATTCCCATGAATGATTTTTGTCCACATTCATTAGACCTATTTTCATTTATGCCTGTTTTTTTATAACCCAGTATTTAAAATGTAATTATTTTCTTTTTTGAGAATGTCACACATGAACACTGCACCCGCACAGCTGTCATCCCTCCCTCTCCCTCTCCGCTCCAGCTCCTTCTGTGTGCCCTGCTCCATCACAGATTCCGATCTCTTCTTTCATTATTACTTATAATCCAACATTCTGACCTCTGCCTTGAAAATGTTGTCAATTCTTTGGACATTTCTCCATTATCTTTCATTTTACAAGCACCCAGCCCAGTGGTCCAAACCCCTTGATAAACATTGTTCTGGTTTCTCTGGACCTGCAATCCATGGATTTTGGTCCACTTTTTATGCCTTCTCCTTTTCAGTCCTCTCCTTTGATCTCTCTCTCCTCCAACCGACTATTACAGAGCTCTGTTGCATTTGCCCTATTCTTTTGTTTTTCCTCTTGGGAACCATATCCCTCTCATGTCTTTCAATACCACCAGAGGCCAACACTTCCCAAGTTTTTGCCTCCAGCGTGGGTTCTCCTTAGCTCCATACGCATGGTTCATAAATGCTGCCGGCGTATTTATACCAACTGAACACTTGATCTTAATCAAGTGGACTTTCTAACATGTCTGCCATTGGCCTTTTTCTTTCGAGACAGGTCATCGTGCCTGGTTTTTCCAAAGAATGAGCATTAATATCAGCAGTCAGCTTTCACTTTTGATTCTTCTGTTCTCTTTCACATACCCATCAGCTGTTTTACGAAAAGGCCCATTTGGCCTTGTGCCTCTGTTGTTTAAGTCCCTTTGTCATTTCTCCACAACTCTGCAAGGAAGCCAGAGACTCCTTAGAGTCAGTAAGACTCAGCACGTCCTAACAGACACGTGCCTTCTGCGTCTTACCTCAGTCTTCCGCACTGCCTCGCCAACTGTGCTTTCCTCTCTTGTCTTCTCTGCTGTATTCTGAAGCTCCTTGAGGGCAGTAAGCCCTCTGTCATCTCAGGGTCTGTGTTGATGCTTGTCCTTATACCTTAATTATACAACATTTGCCTCATCTTTCAGAACTAATGTCTCTCTGTTCAGGTCATAGTTGAAAGAGACTCTTCCTTGACATGAATGCCACCTATTTCTAATACATGGCCATGTGTTTCCTTAATGAATATAGGGATATGTTTAATATTGACTTACTTTTGATTTTCACTTATGCACTTAATTTTACACATGGAAGTTTGAATTCTATCAAGCCAGAGAACCATTCTCTTGCTTACTTCTGAACTTCTAGTGCCACGCACATCTCTTAGCACTTAGCAATTACTAACTGTAGAGTGTTCTAAATTTATCTTGAAACAAATGGCATTTTTTTTTTACATTTCCTCTCTGTTCTTTATTATACCACATTCAGTTTTAAAAACTTCCCTTAAAAATGCATATGCTGCTGAGATTCCATGCATTTTTCTTTGGGTAATCGTAATCCCTAATTATATGTGCTTATGAAATAATACTCTATCATTATGTACCACCCCTTATTTTAGGGTTTTAGAACTAGTTAGAAATCATAACTAATGATTAAACAGATGTTATGATACTGAGTTATTAAAATAACTTCACATATAGACCTGAGCTTTCTTCCTGAAGATGGCTGGCCTAACATACATTAGCTTGCTGATTCAAGACCTCAACTTGAACGCCTTTATAGTGAAGGAAATTTAAGCCAACAAAATAAAGTTCTATAGTTAAAAGTTCACTAGATGCTTTTATTGAAAGCCACGAAATGAAATAAAAGGCCATTGTTCTACTTACAAAATGTTTAGAAATTACAAGAATAATAGTCAAAAAAATCAATATACTCTTACCAGACTCTCACCGAAGACCCTTTGTGTTCTAGAAAACTTTCTGGACTGTGGGACTCTGAAGCTGAAGGATATGGTCTCCATAGCAACAGAAACTTACAACAGCATGGTAAGTGCCCATGGAATAATGTAGTGCACGCTCTGATGCATGAAGAAGGAAAGTCCCAAATGTGCCCAAAGAGGGCTCAGAGGGACTACACAGAGAGAACGCTTGTATTTCCAGCCAAGGGTGGGACAGCGTTAGGTAGGTAAAGAATTAGAACTTATTACCAGAAGATGAGAGAGGACTAGAGAAGTCAAAGTCACTCCATGTCATCGAGTTAGAATGCACGAGGGGGCAAATGAAGCAGCTGTGCCACAGAAGTGATGGTGCTCATCCCATGAAACATCACCAACACCCAAGAAGGCTGAAAAGATGGAAGCTTCCCTTTGTGCTCATTATCCTCAGTAAGCACTAGGTCAATATGATGATGTGAAGGCTAAATCCCAGTAACGTTATGATACAGCTTTGTAAGTAACTGGTACAACAATTTCCTGTCATTTCTCTTTAACAACAGTGCTCACTGAGTCCATTCAAACATGGTGGACACATTTCCATATATTTCTGCATCTTGAAATAATTTGGGGCCTAACTTTTGTCCCAGCCATTAACTTTAAAAAACAGTTTAATTTTTTTTTAAAAAATGAATAATTAAAATTCCTCCCCATGACTTATTCTTCACATGTGTCGAGTGGGTGGTCATTTGTGTTCCATGATGGGAGCCTTCCAGGAATGCCTTTGTGCTCAAAATTTTGCAGCTCATGAGTCACAGCGGTAGACAAACCATATAAGAAATTTCTAAGGGTTAAACTGTTACCCACAAGACACAGTTTATTTTTCAATTCTGGTGGTACACATGGCTTTCTGTTACATTCCAAAGGCATTCTTAAATTTTCATGTTCCTTGGCTTCTGCCAAATTTGAGACTCTGAATGCATCGTTTTCTCTTGAGTTTTTCTGTTCTCTAAATAGTCTTGGATTCTCTAACCCCTCAGACTCATGTGAGCTAGGGATTAGATATGGTGCTTTTCTATATGCAGCCCTGCCACAGCCTTCTGTTTTGCTGGTGGTTTCAAGACATGGGCTGGTCTAATTCTGTTCTGTAGTTGGCCAACCTTTTCTCCTCTGTCTGGGTGCAAGAGAATTTCTGCTACTTTTTTTTTTACAATATTTTATTCTTTGCAAATTTCATATGGTATATTTTGATCATATTCTTCCCCTCCCAGGTCCTCCACCACCTCCCTATACTTAGTTACTTTGCATGACAGAATGAGATGGTGGGTGGGTATCTGAGGTTGAAGTTCTCCTGACAACTCTTAGGGGATGCTCCTGCCTTTGTTTAAAGCCTCACTCTGTTTCTAAAGGTTCTTGGTTGCTCTTGTTGGCCTTCTGGATTCTGGAATGAAGGCATATTCCCATCTGTTGTCCCCTCTACTACAGCACTTAACTCTTTTTCCATTTTCTAGGTTAGCAACTGCTTTGTTTCCGTTCATCTTTCACAGGACGGAGGGTGTTATCTGCTTCCGTGGCTTCTCCCATTCTTCTGCTATTCTGGGAGCCTAGTAGTCTTATTCCTTTTAGCAGATTTTGGGAGGAAATTAATGTCTAATCTTAGCTTCTTGTATTCAATAGGAAATCTCTAGGTCTATTTTGCTAAAAATACAAATATGATTCTATGAAGTCACTCTTTCATCTTTTCAATGCTTTTTCTACACACCCCACATCATCTGAGCTCCTACTGTATATTTCACAAAGTGACTTCAGATGTAGGCTTTATCTGCCTCTCTGCAGTGAGTGTTCTGGTGCCCTTTGGCCATTTTGGCTGTTCTTGTCTCCCAGCCTGTGCTTGACTGAGCAGTACAGCAGAGCAGGGCCTCATTAGCAGATGACCATTTAGCCTCACACGGTGGAATGAGGGGCCTTTGGAGATCTTTTGATACAGCATAGCACGTGAGCAAGAAGCAGTGCTTGGCATCTGGAATAAGACTCTAAGTGGAGATAACAGCAGAACTCCAAAGAAGCTCCAGGTTCATGGGCATGTACAAAAGAGGAATGCCTAACATCGAATGGAAGTGCTCTGGGAGAGCCTGTTACTCAAAGGCGTCAGGAAGTCAGCTCCTCACATTGCCTTCTGCACATTCTCCTGTTTCTATCTACATTCTTATCACACACCAATTCCTCCTTATTTCTTTTTTGTTAGGCTCACCAGCCATTACGACCCCTGCTACTGGTTGATTATAGGTCTCTAATCATTAGTCCGCTGTAATAAAGCCATGTATCACTCAGGTCTAGTATCTACGTCACATATATCATATATCTATATGGTGGGTAGAATATATTTTCTTGTTCCCTTGAAGTTGAACTTGTTAAGGGACACTAGTGGTCACTGGCACAATATAAGTTTGGCAGTAACAGAAGCTTCAACTGCACTTGGGCTTTGTTCTCTTGAATGCTTGGTACAGTTGTGGTATTCACATTGCTTAGATACATAAAGCTCCTCTACGGTCAAGTTTGATCAGTTCGTTCCTGTACAAATGCACTGTAGGCAGCCATTACTGCAGAGGGGTTTTGGTCATAATGGCTGGATCTTGCCCAGAGGGTGACACTTTACAGCCCTTCTCCATATTGTCTGGTTGTCCCATTCTTTCTCTCAAAAAAATATGCTATTTTCATTTAATGTAGCTTCACAATCAATTATCTTCATGTTTACAGATTTCTTTCTTTCTTTCTTTCTTTCTTTCTTTCTTTCTTTCTTTCTTTTTTTTTTTTTTTTATACAAATTTTAGTGTAGTGTTCATCCCCCCTAGTGTAAGTTTTGTTTTCGGCATTATAGTCTTCAGATGGCATTTGATTTTCGTTGTCATTATGCCTTTTGTATCTTTCCATAACTCGTTGAATGCATGAAACAAATTTGCAATATCTGAATGTCTCATCTGCAGATTCTAGCATCTGCACTTGCTCTCAGTTGTTGGATTATTTTTTCATTGTGGTTTGTGTTTTCAGCTTGTTTTCTTGACTGGAAGTTTCTACTGGTTGCCAAAGTAAATTTGACTTTGGTGTATGCTAGATTTATTTCTATTTCTTCAAATATTATATTTTTTTTCTAGGGGCTGGGTAGGTGGCTCAGGGTTTAAGAACACTGGCTACTCTTCTAGAAGACCTGGATTCAATTCCCAGCACCCACATGGCAGCTCGCAAATGCCTGTAAGTCCATCTGCAGGGCATCCAACACCTTCATACAGACCACATAGGTAAAATGCCAATGCACATAAAATAAAAACAAATACATAATTTTTAAAAAGATTTTTTATATAGCTTTACATTGTTTGGACAAAGGCTCCTTTTGAGTCTGGCCCTTGCACTAGTGAGCCAAGCCCTAAACAGTGCTTGTCTTATTACTAATGTGAAGTGTCATCTTCTGGGCAAGGTACAGCCATTATGATCACAGACTGTCAGCAGTAAGAGCTGCCTGCCACCATGGTTTGCACAAGAACGAACCAGCCAATGGAGAGGCACATACAGGGGGAGTTCTTTTGAGTTTTCTACAAAATGTTCCTGAACCACAGGGTCCTCTGCTCTGGCTGCTGTGAGCAGATCCTCTCTTGGGGTTTTGGGGGATTCTGGTTATATACCGCTTTCGTCTTTCCTGGCAGTTCTTACGACCCATGCCTGGACCATTTCCTCATATGCAGCTGCTTGTTCACACTGAGCTGAAACCTAATGGGAAGTCTCCTCAAATCAATTTACAGTTCGCTAGAGAATGGCTAAGTGACACAAAGTTTCTCCTTCATGTGATATTTTTTCATTCCTAATAAGTTAAACTGTTTCCATTTTTGGGAAAAAAGAAAAAGAAAGAGCTAATGTTTGGACATTAGAAAAAGTTTGTATAAACTATCTGTCTTCGAAGCAGAACAATATTTATTGATCAACAGCAGAGACTGAACCATAATTGAAGTGATGAATATGTTTCGGACAAACCTGAGGTTCACGTACTTCATAAAGTATCAGAGTTGTCTTTAATGAGAAACATGAACCACAATGTATTTCTAAAACATTATGTGAGCTATGGACTAAAAAGAAGAGAAAATACCCTATAAAATAATATCAACAATACTTACTAGACAATTCATAAAGATGACTAAATTTCACAAACAGCCTCGGCTGTTAGTAATTTTTGAAATGCCATGAAAATGGCATAATGAATAATATTAAGATAAAAAAGACACACTGTATGCTTAGCTACAGGGCAAGTTCTGCAATGTAGGATTTCTGAGACTTAGTACATAAATTTTTTGGGGGGAGAGCTTTGGATATATTTTTGATACATTTTGTGTTCTTTGGAGCATAAAAAAAAAGTGTCAGACATAACAACACATCAGGAAACATGCTTTGAGTGTGTGTGTTTCTAAAGTAGGCTGGAGAAGTAATATGGTATAATAATAAAAACAATAATTTTTTTTCATTTTATTTCTGGACTGACTAACTTTACAAGTTGAAGGACTGGGTTTCACACTGTTATTGCTGGCTTTGAACTTAGTAGTTGTGGCCAAGTGTGTGCTTTTACTGTGTGCTTGTGCTCTGCTTTATTCACCTGCAACTTAACTATATTGAGGTTATTTATACGACTGGATACACTATTTCTGTTGTTATTCTTAGCTTGCTAATTTCAAAGCAAATACCTTTTTGAAAATTTACTTTTCACTTTTTTACACATGTGCACGTTGGTGTGCTTGTATGAGTTCATGTGTGCCACATGCATGCAGATGCCAGAGGAGAAGAAAGGGTGGTGAATGCCCTGAAATCGGCGTGACAAGCACCTGTGCCCTGCCTGGTACGGGTGCTGGGAACTCAGTCCAGTCCTCTGTAAGGGGATTGCACCCCAGCAATTACTGAGCCATCTCATCAACCATTCAAACAAATAATTTTACCCATGTAAAGTATTTAGAAGTCTCAGGTACAGGCCAAGTGCTCCATATTACCACATAGAGACGTGCATGCTATAAACAATCCTTCACACACACACACACAAAAATGTTTAATTCAAAATTTGAAAAACAGTTTCAAAAAACAAAGTGAAATGAGAAAGCATATGCTAAATTCATTTCTAAAGTACAGACTCGACACTGAAACACAATAAAATATTTTAATAGATAATTCCAGTTCGCGTTGCTTCCTACATTTTTTTTTTTTTTTTTTTTTTTTTTTTTGGCAAAGGGTTTCTGATTTTTAAAATCTCGTTTTAATTAGATTAAAACCCCCAGCTGGAGTAGTACCCCGAGGTGCCTTCCCTAGCTCCTTCAAGCTAATTGCTCTTTTCTTCCCCAGCTATTAGGGACTGCGTTCTAATGATTTGTTTACGGCTCTGTCTCCTCACTCTACTGTGAGCTCCTTGAAAGTCACCAGCAAGCGTTGTTTAACTTTCCCCTGTTCCTTGATGTACAGCAGAGCAGTTCTATCTTAAAATCACTAACAATAAAGCAGAAGTCCAAACTCACAGCCCCGGCAGGACAGGCCATAGGTGGAAAAGGGACTAGTGTTTGTAGTGTTTAAAAAAAAAGGCATATTCTATGCCAAAATATGATTTTACACTTTTAAAATGAAAAGAGGTCAATCACAGCAACAGGAAGGGTATTTGATAGTCATGTTTGACAGTCATAGATGGGTGTGTCTTCAGTGGAGAAGACCATAGGGGAAAGCTTGCAAAACCCAGGATTGAGGGTGTGTGTGTATGTGTGTGTGTGTGTGTGTGTGTGTGTGTGTGTTGGGTACACACTTATGTACAAGTGAACAGACACTATTTTCGTCTAAGAAAATGATATTAGCTGGGCGGGGTAGCTCATGCCTTTAATCCCAGCACTCGGGAGGCAGAGACAGCTAGGTCTTTGTCAGTTCAAGGCCAGCCTGGTCTACAGTGCGAGTCCAGACAGCCAAGGCCGTTACGCAGAAAAGCCTTGTCTCGACACCACCCTGCCCACCCCCCCACCCCCCCGCTATACACACACCAAGAAAAAGATAACAAATTTTTGAAAACTACTCTTCTGAGATATTGTAGAGATAGTCTCCAGTAGAGAGAGGGATAACCTGGCCTCTTACATTCTCTGGAGTCCTTATCCAGCACTGTCTCCATGTGGACTCCAGAGGGCGCTACTCTTTCAAAGCAGGTTTTGATCTAAGTAGGTGTGAAATCTTTTCCCTTAGTGTTAAAGCTCTTTGTCCCAGATAGCCTTACCAAGCTGTTAAATGAAAAAGAAGCATGCGGGAGTATTCAGTGTGGACTATAGGTGGCCTTGCTTATAATAAAGGATGGTTTCACACAAAACTAGCTTTGACTGAATCCCACATGAGCTTTTAGGACTGGAAGAAAGCCCCATGGACCGCTCTTTGGGCTACACCGTTCCCTAACATCCATGCCCCTACCATTCAGCCTTCTAGCTGTGAACCTTGTCCTTTATTCCTGGCCACTGGTGTGAGAAAAGGTGTCTCCCCTCCCCATCAGTACACCCCAAACCTTTTCTGAAGACCCCATTTCTCAGATGTGTGGATATGGACTTAATATGGCCCAAGATCAGCTGTAGATTCAGGAATTAAAGATGGTGAGTGCGGACTTCCACAATCAAATCGAGCAAATAGTGTGTGTGTGTGCGCGCGCGCGTGTGTGTACGTGGCTGTGGAGGACGGAGGTGGACATTGGTTACAAGCATTGTCAGCTGCCCTATGTGGGTACTGGGAACCAAACTCAGGTAGTCTATAAGAGTGGACGGTGGCCGGGAGTGGTGGCGCACGCCTTTAATCCCAGCACTCGGGAGGCAGAGACTGGTGGATCGCTGTGAGTTCGAGGCCAGCCTGGTCTACAAAGTGAGTCCAGGACAGCCAAGGCTACACAGAGAAACTTTGTCCTGAAAAAACAAACAACAACAACAACAACAAAAAGAACGGCCAGTGCTCTTAACCACCGAGTCCTCTTTCCATCATATTTCCATCAGTTAATTATTCATGAACTTCAGAAAATATTTAAAAAGCTATAACTTATGGCTTTTCATTTCTGTTATTTTTTTCTACTCATTAACACTTCTCAGTGAGACTCTTAAAAATCTCTGTTAAATCTCCAGAAATGCAGAGAAAAGAGGGGCAATTCTCATTTTTGAGCCTTAGTCATTACTGAGCCAGAACAGTAATAGAATACGTAATCAGCTGCAGTCGGCTTCTGCCTGTCCAGCTAGGACCTAGGAAAAGACAGGGAACCAGTCTCCCAGCACCACTGAAGACAGTGATACAAATAGGCACCCGTGTGGCTCCGCTTGTTTCCCGTGAGTGTGGTGGGTATTGCAGCTCTCCGTGATGTAATGCAGTGAAGATGGTCCAGAAACCTGCAAAGACTCTGGATGGACAAAGATGCTTTTTCCTGGAGCCCAGGGCTATTTTAGAATGGGAAGTATTTCTCAAGGTCCAGTTGACCCATGGCCATTTCCTGCAGTTGAGAATTGAAAGTTGCAAATATTTTCCAGACTCTATAACTTTGAATCATCCAAAAACATTTCCTCCTCCTCCTCCCTTTAAAAAATCACAGCTAATCACGGATACAAACAGAAGGAAGCAATGGCTCAGTATCCTCGTTAGTTTTTATTGCTGACGTGGTACAAAGCCAAGTAATGTTGGTGAGGAATTGTCTCCTTCAGACTAGTCAGTAGAGACTGCCTGGTTGTTGATCGATATGGGAAGATCCATCCCACTGTGGGCAGTGCTGTCCTGGGTAGGTGGTTCTGGCTTATGGAAGAAAGATTCTTCTATGGCCCTTTCTTCGGTTGTTGCCCACGTTCTGCTCCAACTTCTCTCAATGATGGGTTGTAACCAGGAAGTGTAAAGCAAGGAAACCCATTCCTTCCCAAGATGCTCCTGGCCATGATGGTTATCATGGTCACAGAGAGGCAAGCTAGTATACCCAGCAAAGAACGTTATTCATGTTTCACTTGAAGGCTTCGTGGATGTGAGGGCAAAATGTAACACAAAGAAGATAAATAGGAAGCAAACACGTATTGAAAATAGCTTTTTTTTGATGTGTACATAGAAGTCATGCATGTATCCCATCACACAGTTCAGACATAATTAGTGCTATTAACCAAACTCAGTTTTCAGCATATCAGGAAAAATTGTACAAGTATAATGGAATTGAGGCCACTTAACCTGGGACTCACTTTATCATCTCATCCTAGATACTCCTTCAGCTGTCTGCCATGTTTTTTTTTTTAAAGTAAAACATATTAAGATATTTCAGATTTCTAGATTTCTTTTCCTCTGATAAGCTGACTTATATTTAGCTTTTTCTTATATAGTTGTTACCACCATCCAGTGTTGCAAAGAATTCACACCAACAAAACACATGTGTCACTTTGATGGAATATATAACTAATCTCAACATTATATGAAAATCTAAGATACAGTTATAAAAATAGGAGATAGAATGGGTACTATGAATAATCAGCATTTCCACAGTTAAAGTTGTATCACCATTTTCCTAATAATTTCCTTTTCCAAATTTTCCAATTTATAACTCTTCAGCAGGATTAATTTTTGTTTTTATTTTTGACATTTCCATAATGTACAAAATATATCTTGATGATAGACACTCCTACTCATTTCCTTCTATTCTTTATTCTTTTAACACATTTCCCTTCCAACTTTATGTCTTCCACTCTATCTATCTATCTATCTATCTATCTATCTATCTATCTATCTATCTTTGTATGTATGTATCTATGTGTCATCTATGTATGTATGAATGTATCTATTTATCTGTATATCTAGCAATCTATCTTTATTTATTATCTATCTATCATCTATCTTTCTATCATCTACTAATATGTACGTATGTATGATCTATCTATCTATCTATCATCTATCTATCTATCTATCTATCATGTATGTATGTATCCCTCCATCTCACACTTACTCTAATTAACTCTGACCATATATGCACATCAGTGTGTGGTTGTCCACTGGGGTATGGGCAACCTACTAGTGATCACTCCCCCAAAGTGAAGTAATTCTCCCTCCTTCAGCACACAGTGACTGCCCGTAGTAATGTGCTCTCATCATCCCCTCCTTAATCCATATTAGAACTTGTAACTAGCTTTATTTTGTGATTTTCTTTATGTCTTATACCACAGCAGGAAAATTTAGTTGATGTGAGTTTATGTGTGCAACAGCCATCACATCTTCAGAGGACCACACGTAATTACATTCCTCTCCATCCTCTGCCTTACAGTATGTTTCCACCCTCTCTTTCACAATATTCTCTGAGTGTGTGTGTATGTGTGTGTGTGTGTGTGATATGTGTACATGCATGTATAGTGCCTTTATGAGGAACAATGAGGCCAGAGGATGCCAGATGACCTCTCTCTGTTGTGCTCTTGTTTTTGAGTCTGAATCTGTGGCTCCCCATTTTCAACTGGCTGGTTGCCTAGTCTCTGGCCTACAACTCTGTGGTTACTGGAAACAATCATCATGCTTGACTTTGCATGTAGATGTTGAAGATTTGAACTCATTTTTTAGATAGCCCAGGCTGACCCCAAACTCAGAATTCTCCTGCCTCAGCTTCCTATGTGTTGAGGTTCCAGTTGTGTGCCATGCCATCACTCCTAATTACACAGTAATTTTTAAAAGTGGTTCTTCACTGGCAGAGATGGCATTTGTCAGTGAAGGACCATCTCTTCAAAACCCTTTAGTGACTGACGTTTTATGTGTTGCAAAAGTAGAGGACTAGGAAGCCACATGCTACCTGCAGTTTTGTTTCTTCACATGTCTGTCTTATGAGGGAAGTGAAGTGTCCACTTTGACTCTGCACTGGCTTCCAAAGCAGAGTCAGCACTTTACCTCGGCTTCTAACTTCCTCTCTCCATCTGGACACTCTGACGACTACCATGCTATTTATTTCCATTTAAAAAAAAATACAATACTTTATGAGGCTTCCCTGTTTAATCCTCTGAAGTAACTGTGTATGCCCCCCAAAAAACACTTAGCCCCCAGTTTGGTTACTAGTATTCTAATTTGTCCTGTGTGTGCTTGGTTTTGCTGGTCTTTTTTGGTTTCATTTTCTTGCTTTTGAAGATGAGAGAGCTTAAGTGAGTTTCTTCAACTCCAAATTCCTAGTAACCTAGTCCACTGCCTTATGGATACATAGACTTTCTGCTTCTTGGGTCCATTGTCCCCAACAGGTAGAACTGGTCTGTCTATATAAATTTTATGAATTTTGTCCTCGGACAATCTTATACATGTATATAATACATCTGATGTCTCTTACCCCCCTCTCCCTTTTTGGGGGAGGGGGTTTCTCTGTGTTATCCCTGGCTGTCCTGGACTCACTCTGTAGACCAGGCTGGCCTTGGACTCACAGCGATCCGCCTGCCTCTGCCTCCAGAGTGCTGGGCTACCCTCACTCTCTTGTCTCCCTCTCACTCTTGTCCTTCCTCCTCCTCCCGACAAGCCCTTTCCCAACCTTCATGTTTTTTATTGTTTTGTTTTATGTTCTACTGAGTGAAGCCAGGGAAGGCAAGGAAGTTGAACTTTTACTTCTTTTCTCTCTTCGTATTTTGTCCCCACATTCACACCGTCCTGAGAGCGCTCAGTTTAGACCTCTGCAGACACCCTTGCCCTTTCATAGACTCTCTGTCCCCAAGAACTTCTGGAAGATATCCCAGGCCTCATTCTGTGCTTTGTCACTGGGTCTCATTCCTGATGAATCCAAACTAATATCAGTGCTCTCTGACTCTGTCCTACTCCTGGAAGGTGCCTAAATTCTCTTTTCTTGCCAGGCTAGTGTGAGCTCAATGCTCCGCCCTTCCTACACTTCTG
Organism: Acomys percivali; assembly: GCA_907169655.1. Lineage (NCBI taxonomy): Eukaryota > Metazoa > Chordata > Mammalia > Rodentia > Muridae > Acomys > Acomys percivali. Next base: position 49,521,530 of record OU015743.1, on the reverse strand, counting down.
CAGAGGTACCATGAGGATGGGCTGTGTGCCAGCTTCTCTCGACCCACTGAGGAACTAGGCAGAGACCAAGATGTACTCATCTTTGAGTTCCGACAACTAAGGTGATAGCAGGTCATCACTGGAGGTTTCTCAGACAGGTAGCATGACCCATTATTGGTGTCTTGAGGGTCATTTACATAGTCATCCTACTGAGAGAAATAATGGCCACTCTACCTACAGGATAAAATGACTGAGAATAAACTGAACCATTCATCTGTATTAGCTCCATTCACCAACCAAATGAACTCACCATGTACAGACTGTTCTGCAGAAGGTGTTAATTCACAATGATTCAAATTAACATTAATATTTGCAGACATTGCCTTTCATTTATCTTAGCTCATTTACTTTATCATAAAATAAAACTGAATTAGATATTACTATATGCTGGGGAAATTTGAAGTGGCTCTGTGGTTCAGCAAGTCTTACAAGGCGTTAATCTTCATTACCGATGAGACATTTGGCAATTTCTCCATGATACACCACTTGAGTTACAAGAGTTCTCGAGGGAAAAGATAATGCTTGGGGATATAAATGTTGTACATGTTAGTAAAAGCAAACAAACAAAAAAGACTTATTGTGGATCAGTTAAGACTGTAGTCCAGAAAATTGCTGGAAATGTATATGTATATCTATCCATGTGGCTTTGATTCCTCATGTTTCCTTTAGTTCTGGATTTTGGTATCACTCTCCCATACTAGCATTAAACTTGACTACTTAAACAAAGAGAAGTGAACACATAGCTTGACAGTTCTCCTGCATTCCCGTTCATCCCTTCGATCATTGCCATGATGAGGAGAACAAAATTAGTGCATCTGATTGGAGAGATGTAAGAGGGCAAAGGTCAGAGCTGTCCTATCCGAGGCCACTGCAAGTTAGCTAACTCCAGCCTATCACTGACTGTCTAGAGCAATGGTTCTCAATCTTCCTAATGATGAGACACTTTATTACAGTCCCTTGTGGTGACCCCCCCAAGCATAAAATTATTTTTGTTGCTACTTTATAACTGTGATTTTGCTACTATTATGAATCACTAGGTAAATATTTGACATGCAGGATATGTGATAAGCAGTTCTCCAAGGGATTATGACCCACAGGTTGAGAATCACTGGTCTAGAGTCCAGACCCATAAATGGAGCTATCCTAGATCAGCTGAATGCAACCCCAAACAGCAAGCAGCACACTGCAGTACAATTCTAGCTCTGTATGAAAGCATGGCTGTCACAAGTGCCAGTTATGGGATGGTTCATTACATAATAGCATTATGGCTACAGCTGATGGATGCAGATGTTTATTTTCTTCTAAGTGTGTGTGAACTCTATGGGTCACCTGAGAAAGCAGCAGATTCTAATTTAAATTTAAATTTTTGGAAATGTCACTGAGAGGATTTGCCATGCAGATGAAACTTGAACTTCAAATTCTAAGACAAATCATTTTCAGAAGTCACAAAAGAAGCAGAGGAAATACAGTTTAGATAATCCACTGATCTGATAACCATAGGGTATGTGATGCCTTGGTTCTCTGTGCTCCCTTCCACTCATCTGTAAAGTTGGAGTGTCTACTGATGGCTCCATAGCAATGGAAGCCGTATGTGGGCGTATGCAGGCGCGCTTCTGACATTCGACAGCCAACCACTGTTGTCAGCTGCTATTGTATAATGGATGGAGTCAAATCCAAAGAAGCACCAAATTATTACCGTGTGGCAAATTTCACAGCACAGTGTAGGATTTCAGAGGTTTTCCAGCCTTGTGTTAGCCAGACTTTTGTAATTGTGGTAAATATCTGAGAAAAACAATCCGGCTTAACTATCACAGGTCACTCCCTTGCTGACTTGACACACAACACACCTGCTTATACAGATTCTCCAAATATAGACAATGACAAGATTATACTTACGATATATTAGTTCTGTATACTAACATGCTATAGATAACCACCACACAACCAAACTGCATCAATTCCTTAACCTTTATGTGAACAGCTGTAACACCAAAGGGAAAGATGGGACATTTAAAGAAGAGATGAGACAAAATTAGAATAAAACCACTGGAATCAATATTAAGTCTTGTACCACAAAATCCAGCAGAGACAGAGAGAGAGAGAGAGAGAGAGAGAGAGAGAGAGAGAGAG
>OU015743.1:49506103-49519261 GCA_907169655.1 Acomys percivali | reverse complement strand
GAGGGAGAGGGAGAGGGAGAGGGAGAGGGAGAGGGAGAGGGAGAGACTGAGACTGATCATTCTACAACGGTGGGCTTCTTTTCTCCTTCTTTTATTCTACATTGACTTTCAGCCTGCTGCATGGTGTTGCCCACATCTGAGAGGGCCTTTCCTTTCCTGAAATACTATCATAGACACACTTAGACATTTGCTTTAATAATCACTCAGACATTTCTCAGTGTAATCCAGTCTACAATATAAACCATCACAAGCCATTTTCTTTTCCGGGTTTTTAAAAGCATGGTCTTAGTTGCAAATCCACCCAACAAAAGAACCAAGAGCTATAGCTAAGAACAAACTTGCATTTATATTTTGTGATAATGGGAAAGCCATAGAGCACTTCTGGAACTGAATTTTTTAGTCAGCAAATGAGAGCTTGGTTGAAAGTATGGGCTTGTAGAAACTGCACACTTCAATTCATTGTGTCTCCGCCTGCATCTTAGTCTCATTGTGCCAAAAGTAAGGAACTGATCTCGTGTCTCATTCTGGTGAGCACTTTTCTTAATGCTTTAATAGTTAAATGGCAAAAAGGAATGTGTTAATGTTTTAAAGAAAACCATAATACCTTATACAAAGACAGGGAATGTAACATATGGTAGCAATGGGTCCTGAGGGTCTGCTCCATCCTTGATACTCTCCAACCCTCTCAGGACTTGCAGACATAAATTTGTTTACTTTTCACATCTCTGGTGTTCTGGGTAGTAAGGACAAGGACAGCAACGAACTAGGGAGAAAATCCTACTTTTTAAAAATGTAAGTTTCCTTTTTCTGAAAACACTTAGTGTTGCTGGTTATTGAGGTATGATATCCGGATTTTTAAAAGCATGGCCTTAGTTGCAAATCCACTCAACAAAAGAACCGAGAGCTGTAGCTAAGAACAAACTTGTAGAAACAGGTTTCTCTAGTTGAAGGTGACAAGAACATTGGATGCCCTAAATTCTTATTTTTCAAAACCCATAGAAAGTTTATTATCCCTAATCAAAGCGTCTTTTTCAAAAACCTCTGAACAAAAATTAAAAATGAGGATAGCCTTACTAATGCCTTGTCCCTCCAATCGCTGCAGAGCCTGGGCACAGAAGACCCTTCCAGTTCAGAGGGCTAAAAGAGGGGGAAGACGGAAAGGATGGAGGAAGCTGCTCCTTCCTGGGTCTTGTAAGCTTTTGCTTTGAGAAATATTAGAGTCTACTTTGTCATGTTTGGACATTCACGGAAACAGCTTTCTGATGGCTCTTTGAAGACATCAACTCTGGGAGCCTCAGCATGGACATCTGACTTCCCCCTGTGACTCTCCCTGCTGAGATTTTGATGCCCACAGTCTCTCCTTAACTCCCAGTTTCTCCTCAGTAACTGCTTTTCATATTTGTTATTTCTGAGATATATTATCATCTACTTTCTCTTTCAATTATGTAGTTTTTAATATCCACATTTACTTATCTATTCTATCTAATTTTCTGGGTATAAAAATGGATGGTATATAACATATATTTCTGGTAAACATTAAGTATATGAACATTGAATAGATTAATGAAATTTTGTGTGTGTAACCATCAATTGTAGTCAGAGGTAGAGAAAAATTTTGGTATTGAGAGGATTGCTTTGTGACATCATCGTCACCATCATCATCCTTGCCATCATGGTCATCATGTGTGTCTGTGTCCCTATGATGCAGCATACATATGGAAGTCAGAGGACAACTAGTGAGAATCAGTTTTCTCTTACTTTAGATTCTGTTACTGACTCAGGTTTCAGGCTTGGTGGCAGTACCCTTACACACTGAGGCAGCTCCCTGACCTTGAATATTCTTTCATGGTTAATATTTTATGGACAACAACATCTATTGACTTTTACATTAATGCACTCCTTCAATGTACAATTTCTGTATATTTAATGGCTTCTGTAGTTCACTTATTTTTGATACCATCAATATTTTCTTGTGGTTACTTATCCTGTTTTACTAGTGTCATGTATCTCATCACATTCATATGTTTATTCAGTTTCTTGCTATGAGACATTTAGTCCATTCCTAGTTTTAAGTTATTTTAAATACAGTTTTTATAAGATATCTCCATATAGTCTTTGGTGATCCAAAACCACTCATTTTGGACTATGTATCTGGGAAAGAAATTGTTAGCATATATATATATATATGTGTGTGTGTGTGTGTGTGTGTGTGTGTGTGTGTGTGTGTGTGTGTTTTGATTTACTAATGATTTCCAAACAATTTTCTAAAGATATTATATTCATGTATAGTCTTGTCTACGGTATATAGGATTAAAAAGTAACTAAAAATTTTGATATTTTATATTTAAATATTGCTTCTTTTTCAACTTCTACCAATTCTTTCTTTTTGGAATTGGGTAAAGTTTTTTAAAAATCATTATTTAAGAAGTCTATTTTCATGCAATTATTTATTATGTTTGTTTTTTCCCTCCCTCAACTCTTTCTATATCTTCCCCACCTTTCTATGCAACCAATTTCATTTTTTATCTCTAAAAACAAAACAAAACAAAACAAAAGCCAAAACAACCAACAACCAAACAAATAAACAAAAAAAACCACCCAAATGCCCAAATAAACAAAACTAAACATAAAGCTACCTGTTTGTTTTTGTCTTGTGGGGCCTACTCTGGAGTATGTTTGCTATGCCCAGTAACATTCTGTTGGCGTACATGGATTTTCCCTTTCCTTGTAGGTATGAATTACAAATAGCTCCATGATTAGGGATGGTAATTTGCATCCACTTCCTCTGCAGTGCCAGGACTTTACTTAGCTTGAACCTGCTCACGTCTTCTGCCTGCTGCCGCAGTCTCTGTGAGCTCATATGCCCTCCAGTCCTGCTGTGTCTGCAAGACACTGTTTTCCTTGAGTCATCTACTACCTGTGGCTTCTCTTCTGCTTGCACGTCTGAACGATGCCCTGATCTATAGCAGAATGTCATTAGGACTCACTCATTGTATTGTTATGCTCCTTTATCAGGGTTATGGTAGTAGTAGTAGTAGGTCTTCCCCCAGGTCTGTCTATGACCTATACAGTCTTGGTCATTTAGCAGGGTCAGCTATGGGTTCCAACTCAAAAATCAAATAAGAAAGTGACTGCTTAATCCTATGACACTTGTGCCACTATTGCACTAGTGTATCCTGCAGGCAGGTTGTTGTTACAGGTCACAGAGTTTGTAATTAGATGGTATTGATGATTACCTTTGTCCTCTAGTGGCATGCAAAGTCTGCCTATGCACTGCCATCCTTCCCGCCATGATGAATGGACTAAGCCTCTGAATCGTAAGCCAACGCCAACTAAGTTTCTCCCTCTGTAAGAAGAGCTGCTGTGGTCATGGTGTGGTCATGGTGTCTCTGCACAGCAACCGAACGGCGACGAAGACAACTATCATGATGTTTCTGCTGGATTTTTGTTTAATTTGCTTTTCTTTTTCTAGTTTTTTTTTTTCTGATCTGGCAAGAAACTTTTACTTTTCTTTTTTTTTTTTTCTTCGAGACAGGGTTTCTCTGTGTAGCCTTGACTGTCCTGGACTCACTTTGTAGACCAGGCTGGCCTCGAACTCACAGTGATCCGCCTGCCTCTGCCTCCCGAGTGCTGGGATTAAAGGCGTGCGCCACCACGCCCGGCAACTTTTTCTTTTCTAATATAAGCTTTTTATGCTATGAAATTCCCCACATGTAAAATAGTAATTTATTCACAAATGTTTGATATGTGGTGTGTTTTTAAAATTCCTTTGAGATTTCATTTTAAACCATTAGTTATTTAGAAGTATCTAGTAATCTTCAACTATTGGACAATTTCCAAGTTTTTCTCTTAAGCTTTCTTTAATTCAACTAGAGTCTAAAACATTCTTCATGTGATGTACACCCCCCCCCACATATATATATATATATGATTCCTTTGAGATTTCATTTTAAACCATTATTTAGAAGTATCTAGTAATCTTCAACTATTGGAAAATTTCCAAGTTTTTATCTTCAGCTTTCTTTAATTCAACTAGAGTCTAAAACATTCTTCATGTATGTATGCATATCTATATATCTATATCTATATACATACATATATACATATACTATTTTATCTTTTGGGTTTAGTAGTGAAGAGTCAAAAAAAATTGTTTAATGTGACCACATTGGGAAAGACACAGAGGGATCTGGCGACTCCCCTCCCCCACATCTGTCTTTGGAGTCCTGTCATGAGGGTGGGCTTCCTTTTATCCTGTATGATGTCATTTTACAAGTGAAGAAAACTCTCCACTCACTGCACTCTTTACTCAGCTTCCTAAGTGGTGGGATAACAAGCATGCCACCTTAAACTCAATACAATGTATATTTTGATGTCGTTGAATGGTGGCAGTAGTGGTTTAGGGTTGTCAATCAGGATGAGTGATTAATGAGCTAGCAACTTTTTGATTCTGTTTGTCTTGCCTACAACTTTGGACTATTGAAGTTTTGACTCTAGTTGTATATTTGCTTGTGTCTATTTTGTTTTCCTAACCTTCCCCTCTTTACATTTCTAATTTTAGATGAATACTAATTTTGGATTCATAAGTCTTCTCAACTGACTTCCTTGCTATTAGGCAATGTCTCTTTTTTCAATGGTAATAGTCCTTGTTTGGAGTTTACTTTATGTGGTATTGACATAGCTTGTCAACTATTCTTTTATTAGCATTTGCATGATGTATGTTTCTGTTCTTTTATTTTTAACATATCCATATATTTTTTATTTAAATCAGGTTTCTTATGGACAGAATATATGCTTTCAATTAATTGAATAACCCAATATTTAGATTGGTGGTTTCATACTTCATACTGTTTTCTGTATTCACCATCTGGTTCTTTCTTTTTTCTTTTGTAGTTTAATGAACATTTACATATTTGGTTTAAGATTTTCTACTGATCTGTTATTTATATCTCTCAAAAATCAGAGGTTTCCCTGGAGTCTGTAATAATCTTGTTTAATCAATAATCATCCATTGTTAACTATGACACTTATTTATGTATAGTGTAGAAGATTTGTAACAATATAGACACTATTATTTTGCCCCATTGTTTGTGTTAACATTGCACACATTTTAGTTTTACGTTTTCTATAAACATAAATATGGTTCAATTTCTTCTTCTTCTTCTTCTTGCCTGTAAAAGTTTATTCTGGGGCCTGAGAAGACTGCTGGTGGTTAAGTATAGCTAGCTGTGCAGGTCTTAAGACCAGAGTCCAGTTATCCAGACCCTATGTAAATACTGGATACTAAGATGGGTACTTAAATTCCCAGTTCCTGAAGATGGGTCATGAGGACCCTGAGGGATTGCTTGTTAGCAGTCTAGCCAATCAGTGAGCTTCCAGTTAAAAAGAAAAAGGACCTCAAAAAACAAGAAAGCAAGAAAGGATGGTAACTAACATTGCTCCCATGCCTCCCCATGTGATAGTAGGGGCACGCATACCCACGCACACATACATGAACACGTGTGCGCATACATTAATGAGTGGATTAATAAGTAGATAAACTAATGTTACTTTTGTACTTTAAATGCAGGTCTTCTGATACTGAATTTCCTAAGTATTTTCTGAGTCATTCTTTCCTTTAGGAAATACATTTTTGTATGGCACAGAATTTAGTTTTACAGTTTAAAAAACATTTTAGCATATGAAAGATGTGATTCATTTTCTTCTAGCTTGCATAGTTTCTAATCAAATCTATTGTAATACTTATCTTTGTATCATTTATTCTGGCTGTTTGTTTTCAGGGTTTTCTTGTAATCTTTTGTTTTTAATTATTTTGAATAAACAATGTCAGTGCACTTTTCTCATATTTATCTAATTATTGATTTTTGACTTCTCAGATATGTAGCTTAGATATACAGTCATAACTGTTGAAGGACACTTGGCCATTAATTCCTCAAATATTTCTTTTATTGTTTCTCTCACTCTCTTCTGGCATTAGAACTGTAAATTTTGATGAATGTGTATAGTAGATAAATTGCTAGATATTTATATCTTCAGATGCTGCGGTTTTATTTTTTTAAGATTCATTATTATTTTCTACTCATTTTTTCTTTTCTGCTTCAGTTTCTGTGGCTTCTGTTATCTATCATCCAATTATTTTGAAGCTTATTCAGTTTTCCTAGGAGTTGCCAATTTTTATGATAAGCTTGTCCAAGGTTTCCTCTTTCTTTCTCTTTCTTTCTTTCTTTCTTTCTTTCTTTCTTTCTTTCTTTCTTTCTTTTGTGTTTTTGAGACAGGGTCTCACATGTAGCTCCGGCTATTCTGAAATTCACCCTGTAGACCAAGCTGATTTTGAGCTCATATAGATGTGCTTGCCTCTGCCTCCCAGATACTGGGATTAAAGATGTATTTTTAACTTCTAATGTTTTCAATGTAGTTTTTTCATTATACTTCCTCTATCTCTCCAGAACTTCACTGACAGATTTTAGTTCTATTTATCTCTTTGATTAGACTTTAACATAGTTTATGTCTTTTCCATTTTTTGAATTTCACTGAGTGTGGTTCTGAAAATCCGTGTTCAGTTGCACTTTGTTTACACTTGCCGTATATGTTATAATTTTGTTATTGAAGTGGGCATTTTAGTAGGAAAGCCAGGCACTTGGAAGTTGATGCTTTTCTTGTTATACCCGAGATGGAAGGGTTCTTAAATGAGGAAATGAAGTTTCAGCTGGGTATGGGTCTCTTATTGCTGTCATTGACTTTATGACCCCACCATCTTCACTATCCTTCAAGATCCCCTTAGAGTTTTTGTCTTATATTCTTTGTCTCTCTTCTGGCTCTGGTAAGTTTCTTTCTATGCCTTCCCTATTCTGTGTGCTCTTAACCACATTCCTGTTCTCCTCTCTGCAGACTGTGATCAGTGGGTGGTAGGTAGGCATTCTCGCTATTTGCGTTAAACTTTACTCTTCAGTTGGTATGGTGTTGTGTCTCCGGGTATTGCTTGAACTGTTGGCTCCTTGGTGGTTGTCCCTCCATGAAAGCTTTTGTGTTGAGCCTCATCTATGATCCTGGCCCCTTCTCAGGTTTAGGACTTTGTTCTTTCTCTAAGTTCCAAATGGTGTTCCCCTGATATTTAGGCTCTGTTCCTGTAGTTTGAGGCTTTGTTGCACAGAGAAGATAGAATAAAGGGCACAGGCCAGGCCCCGTATCTTCTCTTGGATTCTAGTCTTCTCAAGACATGTTTCCTTGAGTCTATCTTTAGTTTTCCTGGGTCTGGGCTTAGTCCATAGGGAAGGTCTAAGATACAGTATCACTTACAGTCTGTATTTCCTAGGAACTTATGTTCTCTCAGGAACATACTTAGCCTTTGCAAATTTGCCAACTACTCTAATTTAATTTTTACTGGTTTTCAGTTGCATCTGTTTAAGTAGGCCATTGCTTGTGTCTTATTACTCTCTGTGGGCACCTGCCATCTTTTAGATTTTGAGCTAGATTATTGCCCTGCAATTTTAACTTCAAATGATTTCAAGAAAACTTGTGAATTTGTTTGGCTCTGTTGCATTATGTGGGTATAAATGTCACTCTTTCCTGCTCTCTGTATTCCTGGGTGAAAACTACATTTGATATTAATAAAGTGTCATTGTAAGGAATGATCAGAATTTCATATTTTATCGCAAATTAACAACCAAAGATTTTATGGGACCTAGAAAAGGATGAGATCCACAAGTAGATAAAGACGTGTTATATTTTGTTCCTAAAATACATGCAAAGAGCTTGCTCTCACACTCCCAGCACTCCAGCTGAAGGTAGGTGAGAGTGCCAAATTCTTTGGAATCTATGAAATCCTTTCAAAGCAATGAGGGCTGATGTTCTCAACTCATGTGTTGCAGACTTGTCATTAAGGCATCATGTCATGGCTTAAGTGCCAAGGAGCACGTTTCCTTGCTTAGTGCTTCCTAAGATAATAGCACGTCTTACAATGAACTGCCCTCCCATACTGATAGTAGTGGGTTAGGGCATAGCTTAAGTAAATAGTAGTATACTTTCACATGAGTGCCAGGAAAAATTAAATGTGTTTACTGAGAGCTGACATATTAAGTCTTTGAGATTGACTGAAACTAAAATTAATCATTTATGAGGATTTTAGTTGTTACCTTGAATAATGGGCAATGATATGTTTTAAAGGCTAACAATGTAGATCTTTTCTACTTTCGCTGGGAAGAAGTGTAGACCAAATGTCCCAGAGTGTATCAGAGGAGCCCAGCATGGAGTGTAAGTGCCTTAGGGAGTATGGGAGAAAGTCACAAAAGGGATGGACAATGAAAGGACAGTGGGTAGAAACAGCTGAACATCAGCCTGTTTGCCACACTGGCTTTCTGGTGTTATCTAAGGCCGGGTTTCCTTCACACATTGGTGTAAAAACAACGAATTAGGTGAAACTACTTGAGAAGGGACATTTTGGCTCGTTTCCCGAGGACATCAAACCTTCTTTGACAACCCTATCACATGTGTCTAGGGAGAATTGGTTGCCAGCAACTTGACTTTGCTCATTCAGAGTTTTGCGTGGTGTGAATTCTGTAGTTTGACTCTTGAACTGAACTATCCATACCTAGGGGAAATGCTATGAGACAAACCTTTCGTCATTTGCTGGATCATATTCCTCCTTACCAGAGTTTTCTTTAAATGTCTCTCTCCTGAAAACTCAGTAATTTTGAAGACAAGTCAAATGAAGAATCATGCAAAATCGAGGATCCTTCATTTGGGGAAATGCCCAACACCTGGACTTTACATTAATATTTTATTTTTAATCATGAATTGTAAACACAAGATAAGATTTGAACAGGCTCCATATCAGCATCTAAAGGTAAAATTAATATCAGATAGATACTTGTTCTCCTTAAGTACAGCTCCGCCATTCATAAAATTTCCAAGTGAGGGAGATGCCACATGCCAATTTATTTGTGTATGTGTGTGTGCGTGCATGTGTGTGTGTGTGTGCGCGTGTGTTTCTTTGGTAGTATTTTAAATAACAGGGAATACCAAAAAAGTGATCATTATGTAGGGATTTAACCTCAGCTAGCTATTTTATAACCAATGCTTTATTCCAGCTCTATAATTAACATCTAAAATTAACATTTCCAACATGACTTTAAACATTAAAGAATCTAAGGAGATATAAATAGTTGAAGCACTATTGCTTTGCACTTTTTGGTCCTTTCAAAACGGAACTGAAGGCAGCCTCTCTCCACATGAAATGTGGCACGGTACATGATTTGGAACTGTTTTATAGTTTTAAGTATTTTTTATGCAATTGGGTGTAACTATTTCCATATGTTTATAAAGAGTGAAAGGAGGTAGTGGCAGAGATGCTGTGTCCCTCAAAAAATTAGTCCCATGAGACAAATAGCACTTTTTAAAATCTCTACTCTATTGCTGAACAGAACTTATCTATTTTCCTTAATATCAACGTGAAGATGCTATTTTATGTGTCACAAACAACTCTTATGAATTTTTACATGAATAAAAATGGATTAAAATGATCATAACTATCCAGTGTCTCTTGCTGATTGAATATGCTGCTTCTGTTTACTAGGAAAATAAATAACACATGTCTTAGCTCTTTCTAAAAGGTTCCTATTTGTTCTGTGGCCATTTCCCAGTTACAATATTTCCAGCTTACTTTCATAAAATAGCTTTTATATGACTTGAAAAAAGTTCTTATTGCACATTGTCTTCAAATATATTTCATTTGCGTTCAGGACTTTTATTTGAAGAAACATCTGACTGTCGTGTGTGTGTGTGTGTGTGTGTGTGTGTGTGTGTGTGTGTGTGTGTGTCTGTCTGTCTGTCTGTCTGTCTGTCTGTCTTTCTCTCTCCATCTCTCTGTCTCTCAGTCTCTTTCTTTCTCCATCTCTGTCTCTGTATCTCTCTCACTTACACTGTTTTTCTCCCTCTCCCTTTCTCCCTGAGGCAGAGTTTGTAGTTAGATCAGAAGTGAAATAGCTTCATGCCTGGCCTGTGCCTGAAGTGCAGCCAGAATTCAGTTGTTGGAGAGCTTTTTTCAGCAATATTGCCAATGTTTATGCCTAATTTATAGTTGTCAAGCAAAGAAGAACAAGCTTTTACAGGGCATTTGTCTATAACAGGACTCATTAAGGTGAACAAGCGTGCAGAAAAATGTCTCTGGCAGGAGACTGCCCATTGTTATCCTTTCTTGAGCCATGAATGTGGCCGGTGACGCTATTTATTGCCTCTGTCCCAATGATTTAAGATCTGTATATAAAGCAGGACACGCACCCTTTGTCATGTGTTTGACATACATTCAAATTGAGAGCCGAAGCCCACCTTAATGCCACCCTGATTGTGTAATTGTGTAAAACATAAAGTATCCTGATTATGTGCTTCTAGGTTTATGATGTTCCACCCTTGTGTGTGTGTGTGTGTGTGTGTGTGTGTATGTGTGTGTATATTCATATATATATATATATATCTCCATGGAATTCTTGTCTCCTTTCTATTCTCATCACCTTTTATGAATACATTTCCCTTGGTAATAGATCTGTAATCTGGAGCAAGAATTGGTGTAGATGTTCTACCCTCATGCAGTTGAAGCAGTTTCTTCAGGTTTTCTTCACAAGCAGAAAGAGCCGAACTGAATTAGAGTCGACACCACACGCGTACTTCAAAGCATCTGTCCATAGTAAGTGCATGTCTAGCAATGGCTCCGTAACCTTCTGGGGCATCTTACATTCTCAGTGATGGGCTCCATAACCTTCTGGGGCATCTTGCATTCTTGGTGTTGGGCTCCATAACCTTCTGGGGCATCTTGCATTCTTGGTGTTGGGCTCCATAACCTTCTGGGGCATCTTGCATTCTAAGTCAGGTTTTAGACAGTGGGATCCAATGTTTGAAGTTGGGCTTACTATAAATATCGAACGTGAGGATATTCTATGTAGCAGGTTTTCAAATTTTCTCTTAAAAATGATTTAAGTTTCCACCTCAGAAATGAGATCATTTCTGCCAAAATAGTCTTGACTGTTGAAGATACGCATGGAAGGCTGTATGTAGGATGTGGAGAGTGATGCTGGCATTGATGATGTCAGGCTTCCTGATGATGACTTTATATGGCTTTCATACTAACCCTATGGAACACTGTCATGTCTGTTTCACATACAAGTCATCTGAGGTTTGGTCACATGAATCAGTGAATGATGGTTCGAGACTTCAAATGCAGGTTTGTGTCTCTCAAAAATAAATAACCTTCATTATGTCATCCAGCTGAGTTCATCCTAAATTTAGTTGTAGTTGTCTGCTTTTTTTTAAAAATAGAAACTTGGTTCATCTTCATTTGCATTAAAGAAGAGGCTGAGTGAGCCTTATTTGTAAATGGAGTTGGCAATTTAAATGATGTTCTACAGTCAACCTGGTATACAACAACTGCCTTTGCATTTCCAGATGGGGAATAAAAAGGGCTGTGTGAGTCACATGAGCTTGACTTATCTAACCGTTAGCAAGTGGGACAGTGTATATATTCTGCACACATATACATGCATGCACACATGCATAGCAGTCTAGATATATTAATCTTTCAAAAGTTTGTGTAAGAGTTTAGGAGAGAAATCAGGACAACTGTAAAACAAGGTTTAAGCTAGATTCAAGAGATTTGCTTTTCCCTAAAAAATAAATCAGGACAAAGCCAGCAAGACGAGAGTGCCAGAAAGGCTTGGGAGAAGGACCATACTGTTCTTAATTGTGGGAGGATTATATTTTTAAATAAAAATATCAGTATATGCTAATCGCACAAAATAATGTCTCACTGTGACATTTTCAAATGTGAATATTATTTGTCTTGATCACATCCATTCTTTTGCTTTCTTTCGTATGGCATCTTCCCATCCTCTTCATTTCTAACTTCTCCTTGTTTTTCAATTCTTCTTCAATATCTTGTTGTTTTCCAGATTCCACTTATCAGAAAAACATGACTCTGTTAGTCTAGTTGACACTCTTTTTTCCAGGTGATAATTGTCCACATGCATTCATTTTCCTGCAAACAGCATAATTTCATCATTCTTTCTGGGTTAATGACATTCCTTTTTTTGTGTGTGTGCGTACCCAGTTTTACTTCTTGACACATCTGTTGACAGACACAAGGATGAACCCACAACTTGGCTGCTGTGACTAGTGCTACAGTGGACCTGGGTGCATAGATGTCTCCCTTCTGTCAATCCCTCAGTCTTTCTGGAATATATCAAGTAGAGGTTTAACATGAAAGTTCAATTTTTCAGTTTTTAAGCCTTTATACTGGTGTCCATTAAGGTCGCACCAGTTTGCGTCCCCACTTTTCCTGCATCTTCTCCATCATTTGAAGTTATGCTAGTCATTTTGACTGGAGAGAGGAAGAATCCCAATATGGGTTTAGTTTGCATTTCCGTGGTGGCCAAGAATGTTGTCTATTTGAGAAAATATCTACTGCTCATTGGCACTTCTTTTGCAGAGTACCTCTTAGATCTAGGAAGAAAGGAAGGGAAGAAGACAGTAGAGGAGGAGGAACATTCTAGAAAAAGAGGGAAGATGAAAGAAAAATAGGAAATTGCAGTAAGAAAGGCACACAAGATGTGTGAATCTTCTGAGAATTGGGCCTATGTCCAGTAAGTTACATATACAATCCGTTAACAACCCCTTGGGGGTGATGCTGTTATTACCACAGACCCCGGAGTTGACAACAAACTGATGTGTCAGGTGACATTGCTTAAAAGGAAGAACTGATGTTCCAGTTCAGCAACTTCATTCTCAGGCCTTGACTTTCACTGGCACTCTTCAGTTACTGCGCTCAGCAAACAAAGCCATTGTCCATGCAAAACAGCAGTGACCAGGTGGGAAGGGTTGTTCGTCACAGACCAATGTATTAGAGATTACCCTGGAGTTCGGAAAAATTTTGGAAACAAAACTTTTTTTAAAAAGTAACTTTTGCTGAATAGATCATTCGAGATTTTGATATTTACATTAACATATTATTATTACTTATTATTTATAATTCACACATATTATTTTGATAATATTCACCTCCATTTCTTATACTAACTCGTCTCACATGACTCACATCAACCCCATTTCCTAATCCCTCCCAACTTTGCTCTCTCTCTCTCTCTCTCTCTCTCTCTCTCTCTCTCTCTCTCTCTC
>OU015743.1:49479957-49502804 GCA_907169655.1 Acomys percivali | reverse complement strand
TCTTTCTTTCTTTCTTTCTTTCTTTCTTTCTTTCTTTCTTTCTTTCTGCAACTGCCAGAATCTTGTTTAGAAGTTAACTTTTTATCCAATTCCAGTCAATTTTTACAGAAAAATTTCAAGGTGGGATGTGTATTTATAATTTTAAATCACCGGGCACAGGAAGCACGCATGTTACAGAAGAGCATACATAATTTTGTGGGTTAGGAATTTTAAAGGTTTTGAGAATATGCTAAAAATTTTTAGGCATGAATTTCAGTCTACTCAGTGATAAATGCCATCACAGAAGTGTCAACTTTGTTTAACTGACATTCAGAGCACAGACTAACTCTAACCAATCTCATATAATTGTTTCTTGCCTGATTATATGAAGATATTTACTATTATTGGAGAAGGAAACTTTTTTTTAAGTTACAGTTTGCCTTAATCAGCTACATATACCTTTTCTAATTATAATCAGGAATTAATGCTAGGAAGCAATGTATAGAAATCATATGGTTTAGGCTATGGCAAATGACTGACTCCTCTCCATTGTGAAGTACAAAAAATGGAATATAGCCTTATAACTGCAGAAACACACAACAATGCATAAACACTCAGGTCAAATTCGTAATAGGCAAAAAAAAAAAAAAAAAAAAAAAGCCCAGATGAACTCCCTGAGATAAACAGATGGAAGAACTCACACATTGACTGTTGAATTTGGGGAGGGGCTTTACAAGATTATTAGTCTCTTAGAGGCCAAAGAACAAATGGACAAATACATCATTCTGCATGTTTACAATTATTCCCAGAGGTACATCCACTCACATGGAGGGCACACTTGCTCTCCTCGTAGACAGAGACCATAGACTTGTTGGAAGTTGAAAGCAATAAAACTTTGATTAATATGGTTCTAAAGATTAGATTCTAAAACTATTTCACTTGTAGTTCTTAGTGCAATGTAAAGATAAAGGTAAATGAAAGAAAAATATTAGTTAAAATGTACTTAGTCTCAGAAATATGTACAGTTGTATAAATTCAGACAGGCAACAGTATTACAAATTCACTGACTTTTCTTTTTCTTCGTCTCTGAGACTTAAACTAGACATGCGTTAGGAGTAGATGAGGATGTGAGTCTGAGGCTTGACCAATTGAATGTGTGTGAAAGTGCTGGACTCCACGTGTGGCCTGACCCCTAAATAACTCCCCAGTTGTGAACTCTGTCTCTCGCTGATTTTCTGAGTAGATGTAGAATATTGAGCAGAGACCTATGAGGTTTTATAAGATGGGAGAGAATTGAGTCTCTGAGGAAACAACCACTTCACTGAACACCCAGAGATGAATTGTGACATGAGTAATAAATAAAACTAATCTCACTTGAGATGTGGTATTTGTCATTCTTATTACACTATCTAATTGAAAGGCAAACAAAGAGCATGTGCATCCTTGGTCTTTGTAGCCATTGAAATATTGACAATAGTAAACGTATAGCCTATTCTTGTTTAGAGCATTCCTTAAATATGAAAGAATATTTAAATTATTAAAGTAAAACCATTTTTCATTGAAAATATCAATATCATGGAAAGAGTTACTGTGTGTGTCTAGATGCATTATAAAGTATAAATGTGGAACATGAAGAGAAATCTTTGGGGGTTTTATATTCCAGTTACAAAATACAAACAATAAAAAAGGGCTTTGTGGATGGTTGAATGAGTCCAGAACAGCAACAGAAAAGACTCTAAATTCTACTGAACTATCACAAATGTGAGTTCTTCTGTCACCTAGAAACAGGCTAACACTGTGCAGGTGGCCTGTGGCCTGCATCCTTTCCAGAAGCACAGATTTCCATGGAAAATCAATTTGAGTGCCAGGCAGATGTGCAAAAGTAGACATGCACACAGGCACATGTGTACCCGAATGTACACATATCCCTCTAAATTTAGGACACACGAACAAAATGAAACTTCTCTTTTTAAAAATGTTTCTTATCATCTACGTTTAATATGCATTTTAACTTTTCAAGAATTCCAAAGAAGACATAGCATTACCCCAAGTTTATACATTTATTTGATCCTGAAAACTTTTCTTGATGAAAAAGGGTGGTCTATAGAGTCATGCTAGTGGGAACAGTATCTTCACCCGGAGAAACAGTCTTCACGTGAAATATATGGTTGCAGTAACTATCTCAGGAAAGTAAGAATTAGAAACACACATGATAAGAATACAAATCTTTTCTTTTGCTAAGGAAAAAAAAAAAAAAAAAAAGAAAATCACTTAATTGAAAGAGTGCCCTGTTCTCAATGTGTTTTTATGTGAGAGATACATTTCATGACCTAAACTTTGACTTCCATAAAAATAGGTTTGCATGGAGTTGTGTAAGCAACAGACACTAATACTTCAAAGAATGAATAATCTTCTTCTGTCCTTATTTTTAATAACTGACTGTATTTTCTCTGTGCCCTTGGGAGATAAAAAAGATGAGCATTTTATTTTTACCACGGAGGGCAACTTCTTGTTCTTAAGAAGGACCTCTAATGACTAGTTGGAAGAGACCAAAACCTGGTATATTGTTTTGAATGTACGTAGAAAGGTTTTGGTGGGAGGATCCGAACCATATGCTATTTGTAACCAAAATTATGGGAAGTGACAGTAAGATATTTTTTGATCTACAGTGTAATTTTAAGCTCCCATTCTGTTGGCTACATATCTTCAACTGGGATGGAATTATTTAAATTGTTAATTTCCATCCAAATTTTCCTCATATATAAAATTATTCTAAATAAAAATGGTTTTTTTTTTTGTTCTTTGATCAGGAATTATATAAGGCAGGATTTGAGAAAATACTGAATTGTAAGCAGATTATCTTTTATCTTCATAAAGACATTGAAAGCACCCTCTTTAATGTATTTCCCCAAATTTTCTCTGGGTAAAGATAATATATATTTGAATAAAGATGAACACTCAAAGATGTTTTAAAAACCACACACTATAATTTCAGCATTGGGCTAAGTAAAGGGCGTTGTTGAAAACCTTCCCTAGAGCTTTCAGATCTTGCTTTCCATCAGGACAAGAGACTAAACAGTGGAAACCACTGTTCCTTTGTTAATGGTTGGGTAGAGAGGAGGACAAATGGTAAACAGTGAAAAGCATAATTGGACATCTATTGATGGTATGCCAGCAAAGGGGGAGCGTTTTCAAACAGCATGTGTGTTGGCATCAAAGACCCTAGGCAGAAGGTAGGTACCTATGTGATAGGATCCTGTTTGACTGTGTATTGTTTTCTGAACTTTCATTTTTTAAAATCTATTTCAGAAGAGTGATTTATTTGGTGACTGATTTACTTATCATGGAAATGAGTGGTCTAGCAGTGTGCATGACTTTTATATATATGATGAATACAATTTTTATTAGTTATTTTGCTTCCATGTTTCTCATGGGTGTTGATAAACCTTTATTAAGTAGGTGCCAGCACCCTGACAGTCCTCGTGTGGCTTAACTAGACCGAGAACAGCTAATGAAAGTGGCGTAGCTCCACACTGAAGGAAATCACTGAAGATGTTAGGAGACCACTGTATCCTCACCACTCCTTTTTAGCAAAACGTTACTTGCCTTTAACTTGATCATTGGAAATCAGATTTCTATGTCCTATGGCACTTTGATTAGACTATATGCAGTTTTTTAGAAATGGTATCGTACTGAAGACTTAGAACTCCACATTCTTCTAATAAGGTAAATCTGCTCACAAGTGTTACTCACGCTTTAACAGAGAAGCCTCTCTATTCAGCAAACAGCAACAAATGCAGAGACAAATGGGTACCCAAGTGACGGCCATGAATGGTAGCCAAATGTTCAACCTTAAACAGCACATTCATATAACAACAAAAGTGGAAGGCGATTGGTAGGCAACAGAAGTTAAAAAGTCAGCAGCAATTTCTTGTTAGCAAAAGCCATATAACTAAGGAAATACTGAGCATAACTAGGAATATAAATAACGTAGTTTTTATAAATATATGTTGAATGCATATACACATACAAGTCAATGTCTATCTTAATTTTAATAAGTAATAAGAGGCACAAAGTACACACGCTGCTTTTCATTGCCACAAGGCCAAAGTGCAGGATTCTTAGCCTCCATGCCCAAAGTTTTTTTATGCAGATCACTACGTTTAGATTCCCAGCATATGAGTAAGGACATTTTTGTAATTAGGGCAATATGAGCAAAATTATTCATCTTGTCCCCCTTTCATACTTATGTGTGTCCCCTGTATTGGTGAAGATGGCTTTACTTCATTATAAATCATTTAGTATTCTAAGTCTCTACTTTGTGGACAAGTCACAGTGATAGTACATACCTTTCAATTCTAGCCTCTCTGCCCTGTCTGTGTTAGCTGCTGTGGAGCACGCACAGGAGATAACTGGACGTCATTCTCTTGATGGATTATAAGGTCACCGGAGAATCAAGAAGTACAACAGCACAGAAATTAAATAACATGAAACATCAGTAAGGGGTGGCTAGATGAAACACATTTATTAAATACTATCAAGTGTAAATACAAGTGAGAGAGACTGACCTTCAGTGATTGGGGGAAGTTTCATGAAGAAAAATGATGTGAAAAATAAATGCAACTACTCAGGACTAGTGAGTGACATCATGGCTATCAGGAGGATCTACAACCACTAATTCTCTAACTCAGCATAATCCCTAACAACAACTCATAAACATTTCTCCTCAACCCCACGGACAGTGTATAGCCAGCCCTCATCAAGGACATTTCTTTTGACAACAGATGGAAACAACTACAGAACGCTACAACTGATCAAAATGCAGAGTGGGGGAGCCCAGTCACAAGGCACACTTCTACAAGACACTCCCACAGCAGAGGCTCAGGGAATATTGCAGAAGAGGGGCAGGAAGGCTGTAAGAGCCCAGGTTTCAGGGGGTTTTATGTGAGACAGCGTGTTCTAGTAATTTCAGAAGCAATATCCGTGAAGTCTCAACAATAGGACTTCCCCAACATGACCTCAGGACACGAATGGACATGCAAAAGTGGACAGAGAAAAGCCTCCTAGGTGTCATACCAAAACAAGGAACTATCGGACACAGAGGAAAGCCTGGAGTGGAAGAGGTTGTCCTCCCCTGAGAAGAGCACACTGATAGGATTCCCAGTGCTGAACAGTCAGCTCTGGAAACATACATACAAGCACCAATACGTGGACTTAAAAGGTTATACTTAGGGATAAATATGTATATACATGTTTGCATGCAATAACAATTGTGAAAAAAAGAGGCAATAAATTTCAAGGAGAGTGGTGGGGGTATATGGGATGGTTCTGAGGGAGGTAAGGAAAGGGAGACATACTGTAATGACAGTCTCAAAAACAAAACAAAAGCTAAGTCTAGGGAAATGCCCATGAAAGCCAACTGAGATACTGTTGCATATTCAGTAGAAAGGCTAAAATTAAAATGACCATATATTGACAAGGGTGTAGAGAGAGTGGAACATTTTTTGTGCTGCCAATAGGAACAGAGAATGGTACACACATGCAGGAAGTGGAACTGTGGATGCTTTTGACAATGCCACACAGTTACCCTTTCATTTAGCATTCTGTTTTTATACAATTATGAATGAGAATGGTAGAAATGCATCCACTTAGACTGTATTAAAAGTTCAGTGATTTATTCATAATGCAACTAAGCTGTAAGCTGCTCAGTTGTCTGCTGATACACAAGTCTTTGGCCAGACCATGGTCATAAAAGAGACCATCATTACTTACTCTGACAAAGGAGAACTACAAATGTAGACAAGGAAAAAATTATGAATGCTCCAAAAATCCATACATACAGAATTATTTTCATTTATAGTCAAATTCTAAAATAGGCAAAAATAACGTTTAGCAAAAAAAATGATATTTTCCTGGTTACTTTGGGCACAGGAATAGGAAATGCCTAGAAGACAATCCAGGAACACACTAGAGTTATCTTAATGTCTTATACCATTTTATTTCGTCACATGAACATAAGCATTATCCAGGCTTATTAAATGATACACAGAAGACATGAATGTTTCATTTAATATAGATTGAGGCTTTTTATATACCTTATATAGATTTTGTTTTATTTGTATTTAAATAGAGTAGGTAGCTTAAATGAAGCCCTGGATTTGCTCTCCAGCACTGAAAAAAAAACTGCATAAAGTTGGACTAGAAAGATGGAAAAATCTATCATCTATCTATCTATCTATCTATCAATCTATCTATCTATCATTTGTCTATCTATCTATCTATCCATCTATCTATCTATTTATCTATCCATCTATCTGTCAAGCATTAGGACCTTGGACCTTAAACACTTACCTTGACAAGCTTAAGATGAAGAGAAATCACCTAATTCTTCCAGCACCGGCATGTGTTTGGTTTTTGAAGATAAGGGTTGTGTGTATATGTTATGGTGTATACAACAATGGAATTTACAACACCTATAAAATGTTTTGGAACAGGGTTCTAATTCTGCATCCTTATGTCAAACCTTAAGTCCCATGTATGTATCAGCATCACAGTATCTCAGTTCAAAGGACTCATCTCATGATGTATGTACTGCATTTCTGTCACCCATGCCTAGGGAGGAAAAGAAGGTGGATTTATACATTGCATCTCCTCTTTGATTGGTCAAATGGCATTTCTTGGAATTTGAGTTACAAGTGGGCATGAGGGTTTCCCACAAACATCCTCTTAATTAGGTGGCATCAGAGTGTATCTAAGTTAACAGACTGAGAGGAGACCAGGGACTTGTCATCATGGGAATGGTAGGGAAAAGAATATTAAGTCCCAGAGCATCTAAGTATTATATAGGTGTCCAATATATGAGGCAAGGAAAAAGTGAAATAGTGTTGGATAGTGAATTCTATACATAAATAAAGAACATTGTGTAAGGCTTATTTTGGCTACTACATTGTTGCCAATAACTTTGAATGTTTCATTTGCTTATAGTCAACCAGAAAACGTATTTAAGCCTCAGGTTGCAAACATGAGTAGGGTTGCTGAGCCTGAATTCTGGTAGAAAAAAAATACATCATGATTTTGATTGAAGTCATGGACTCACATGTGAGGCACAGCCCTTCCCCTCAAAAACACCTTAATTTTTATTACTATACAAAAAGCACATCTCATCTTTTCTCTTCCTCTTTCAGTCCTGCCCCCCCTCCAGCTTTTCCCCTCCCAAGGGAACTGTACGGAGTTCCCTTTTTTCCATGCTTTGTTCACAGGCTGAACACCCTAGCTCACACATAATTCTTGGTGGAATTAGATGTAGGGTTGGAGTGGAATGCATGGTATATATACAGCTTTGCTTTCACTGCCAGGACAGTGGCAAGGGTGCAGGGCACCTCCCAGGAGGACCAGAGCAGACCCTGCCCAGCCAATAAAGATGGCAGGATCAAACTTGTACTTACCAGCCATGGATGTCAAGGGGTTATAAAAGTCTGTGACAATCTGATGGCCAATCCAGGAGCATGATGAAAGTAATACCTTCAGTCATGGCTTTACAGGCCTTTTTCACTTTGTCATCTCCCCCACAGCATGTGCACTTCATGCCCATCGTGGGGACAAACATGGCCAGGAAGCCCAATACCAGTACTTTTAAAACATATACTATCAACCAAACACCAAGAATCTGGTCATGACTCCCAGATGAGACATTTGTCTGGAGTATCTGCAAGTTAAAGTGTCTTTGTAGGCGAATTGCTTTCATAGAGATTCTCCTCCCAGTGACCAGAAGGAGTAATGTTCTTTTGTGAGATGCTTGAGATGATAGAGCAAATGAAACCCAGTGTTTAGTGATCCCATACCTATTTGTCTATTTTATTTTAATACAATATTAAGCTGATGCCTTAAAATAAATCTGAAGATATTCTCAGGAGTATTGATCTTAGACACAAAGACTCTTTATGCTTTTTAGTGTCCTTGAAAATGCTGCTCATAATGTTCCACTGAGGATGGGTAAAGGTTAGTATCTTTCTATTCATCAGTTCAATAAAAGATTGTAAAATTTCCGCCAAGGTAAATATTTGTAAAAATAAAAAATTAAAGTCAGATCAATTATTTAATCACCTAATTTATTGCCTAACAATGTAAATAATTGTAATTGGTAACTAAAAGATTCTTGCATCTCATTAGTTATAAAACTTGTTCAACATTAAAAGCTGGACATCTAAGCTTCCTGTAAATGTTAGTTACTCAAAGACCTTTGTTATGTCCACTTCTCATTTGAATTTATGGAAAGATGATTATTAAAACTAATATTTTTCCTAGGAAAACGAGTACAGTTATTATCATTAGACAGCCGGCTTCTACAATTCACTAATATGTGCACTTTCTATGTAATTTCTTATAATGCTTTTTGACACAATGAAATTAGCTTTCAGTCAAGCTTTGAGTACATTAATATAGTATTATTTTAAAATTAATACACTGTCTAATTGAACAAGTTTCAAATAAGCGTTAGGATTGTAAGGATGGCGTTTTATAAATCAGACTTCTAAAATGCTGGCTAAGGTGAC
Source organism: Acomys percivali (assembly GCA_907169655.1). Taxonomy (NCBI): domain Eukaryota; kingdom Metazoa; phylum Chordata; class Mammalia; order Rodentia; family Muridae; genus Acomys; species Acomys percivali. The sequence goes on along the minus strand of OU015743.1, from coordinate 49,494,273 downwards.
CGGGATACAGGACACTCAAGAGTGAACTTGAGCGGACACTATGCCAAATGCAAGTGCCCAAGCTCGCTGTATGAGTACAGGAGGGCCCCCTGCATATGGACAAGGTTAAGTCGGACCTGAACACAATGGCTAGGCTTGAGGCAAGGTGCTGGGCAGAAGGAGAGAAACATGCAGAGAGCTTGGCAGCCGGTGGCGTCTTTAATGAACATTTCCCAAGTCACAGAGGCGAACAAACAACCTGGGACTAGGGAAAGAGCTGCTCCCAAATCTGAGTGTCTGTTAGTTCCTTTCTCCCTCGAGTTACAACATATCCAGAGTAAGCAATGCAAGCAATGAAGGGACTCTTCTGCCTTATAGTTCCAGAGCACATGCCGTCCTGGGGGGTGGCGGGGGGAATATAGGGGGTGGGGGGAGTATGGGGGACGGAAGGAGGAGCATGATCAAAGGAGCAGGAGGCTGGCTGATCACACACACTGTCAGGAAGCAGAAAACAGGAAGTTGGGCCAGCCTGTGGAACCTCAAGCCTGACTCTAGTGACCCACTTCCTCCAGCGATGCTATAGCTCCCAAAGATTCCGCAACCTTTCAAAACAGTGCCGCTAGCTGGAGGAACAAGTGGCCAAACACACAGGCCTGGGGCAGGGGCGTGGGGAGACCTTACACATTTAAGCCACAACATCACACAGTCCTTGAAGCTTACCAAGGCCATGAATGATTTGGGTTACGATTCTGGCGTATCAGCTATTGAGCAGAGTTAAGCTGAATATTGTCTCAGCTATAGAGCAAATGATTGCTGGACCGGAAGGTGGCAAGCGATACAGCTCGTTAGCCGATCAGGACTAAGGTCTGATTTTACCAAGGACTCTAATAAGAATTGGCTTATCCATTATGGAAGGGTTGTAAAAAAGGGAAAGAAGAAAGCAGCTTAAGGGAAAAGAGTAAAGCAATGGAGAAACAGTAGAAAAAAAAATCCCAACAAAAGCAGAAGGGCAGGGAGAAGCAGGGGAGGGGGCGCGGGAGGAGCCTTGGCAGACCCCGTAATGGAAGCCCTGTGATGGCCCGCACAGAAGAAGACTCAGCAGGAGTACAGTATTAATTCCAGCACAGGAATCTTCTCTACTAAGTTTATATAACTTATCAGGCAGCAGAATGTTACTAATACAAAGTGGAAACGCCTCCCAAGTGATGCCCGAACTAAAGAAACACCCATGTAAAACTGAACACAAAGATCGCTATCCCCTGTGAACATCCACGGAGAATAGTAAGTCAGACTCAACAATATAATAAATAGTGCACAGCCAGGTAGGGCTCAGCCTAAATACAAGAGCGTATTAACTTTGGAAAATGGATCAACACAATCTGGTGACTTCACTCTGCTGACAGACTGAAAGAAAAGAAACATATGATCATTTTAGTTGGTGCAGAAAAAAAATCTACTGACAAAATTTAATATCCATTCATGACGAGGGAAAGATTCTAAGTAAGGAGAGAAAAAATGAGGCCATTTTCTCAGCCTGATAAATGGCAGCTACAAACAAAACAAAACAAAACAAAAACAAACGAACAAACAAAACCCCATGTAGCTCACTGTTACCATCATTTGTAGATTAAAGTCTTTCTGTCCTTCTTGGGAAGAAGGGAAGGATGTGAGATCAAGAGCATCTATTTAGCCTTATAGTGGAGGTTGGAGCTGGCTCTATAAAGTAGCTAAAAGGAATAAAAGGCATTCATGTGCAGAGCACCAACATTCTGAAGTAAATGAGCATAGTGGTAGGAGAAGAAATTTATTTTTGTTTAATGAACTCCCAAATCGTTGCTACTGAAGGTGAATATATTTTTACTTTATATTTTTACACGTTTAAGTTTCCTCTTCCTTATTAGATAAAGTAAAGAGGTCAATTACCTTTATGGTGGTACACTCAGCCAGACTGAAGTTTTCTTTCTTCTTCCATCAGTAAGAACTTTGGGGATGTTAAAGTCAAATTATGTCTTTACTATACAGACTGTTTTATCAAGCCTGTTAATATTGATCAAATAAATATCTTCATATTCTTACATGGCAGTTAGCCTACTAATTTTTGGCTGGCTCTGCGGTATCCTAGTGTATTCTTATAGTTATAACAACTGCCAGGAAAATGTTTGGCCAGACCTCATTCAAGTAAGGAAAGGATATTCATGATTATGTGACATGTATATTTAGAATATAATATTTCAAGTTAGATTTGGCAAGAAAGCAGTCATGCACTGAAACATGTGAGATATCGTGAGTGTTTTTGGAAAAACCCTCAAAGGAAAATGGGAGTAAGTAACATTTCTCTCAGCTCTGACTTCTCCATAAACTTTTGGTATGGAAATTTTATTTTATTTTCATCTTCAGTATAAGAATGGTTTATTTCCATACATGCTTTGTTCTAAGAGACTAGGCAACGTATTTCTAAATGAATTCACATGCTGTCCATTGAGCAATGACCATTTTAATATACTGATTCCTGTGGCCTTATGGGACTTTCTGCCGAGTCTATACCAACAGTATGAGACACGCATGTGTGGCAGTATGCATGGATGTGTGCACAGTTCCTTGTTTTAATTGACTCTAGTTAGGCACTCGAGGCATCATTTGTGCTACACTCCCTTCTATTTGTCTCTAAGCTACATACAGGGCACCAATATTAGGAAATAAGTGACTGTTATTTGACCTACCATTTACTGCTTTGGAGAACTTCTCTCTGATAAATTTCAAATGTATTGTGTAGTAATTAACAGGAGCTACAGTGCAAACCAAACCAAAACGAAACAAGAAACACAGCTGGTTTAAATGTCTGACTCCTTACTCCTACATCCAGTATCTCAAGTCAAAACCAGTTCTAGTTGGATGTAGTTTATAAGGAGGAGGAGGAGGCGCCGAGGTCGCAGAGATAACGGAAGAGCACAGTTAGAGTGCTGGCGACTGATGCAGGTCTTAAATTAGGAGCTTGGTAGAGAGGGAGAAGAACGGAAGGCTGAGAAATGGACCCCATTAGTCTCTCTCCTGTATTGTATGTTTCTGGGGACAGAGCTTCTGTTTCGGTAACATTACTCAAGAATGTGCCTGGAGAGTCTATTCCTTTATGAATTGCTGCCAAAACAGCTCGGGAAACAGCTGGTGATATTTCTGGCCTCATTCCCCCGCTCAACAGCTGATGTTCAGGAGCAGGGAGGCAATCACTCGTGTGGGTGTGTTCTGAGCCTTGCCATTGTCGCTTCCCCTCAGCTGCCTCTGCTCCCACATGAAGGCCGAGTTCCTGGGAGTGACCTCAAAACCAGAGCAGTACTACTGGTACTAGTCAGCTGGCTGGGATTCCTTTGCTCACGGATGGATGAGGAGAAGCCGTTCTAGCTCAGATTCCTGGCGGCTTTTGTTAGACTTGATTTCTAACATCAGTGAGGAGCAGCGGCAGACAGCCTGGAGCAACATGGCGGCCCCGAGCCCGGTGGCAGGTATCAGGGTAAATGGTCACGTGCCACACTGGAGAAGTGGGACTATTAGCTGCGTAAGTGCTGTGACTTTGGTGTTAACCTGAGAAAACTGGGATTCCTAGCTCTTGCTATTAACTAACAGTTTTATCACAAGGCTTATGTGTAGGATCCCCCAGCCATTGACAATGGATTCTGTTATAATTATTGGGCTTAGGTGTCCGAGAGTCTCTTGGTCCTTAATTTCTGGCATCCCTCTCCACAACCTGTTCGGCAACTAGCAGCCTTTTACTTCATTTAATCTAAGTGTTCTGAACTTTCTTACAGCTTCCGTACTGCCCCACCCACTACTGACTGCTCTCTAAAATACAATCTTACTGCTCATTGCTGTGGCTGCTGCAGTGGCTGCCGCTGCTAGCTACAACCGGATTTGCCACCAGCCTTTGCCGTTGTCCTATTAATTATTCCTGTGACCGGCTGCTGCCATAACTCTTTAGCTACCTCAGTCTCTGCTGCTACCTTCTCTCGTGACTCCCTGCTATGTCTACCAAGGATGCTGTGCACTTCTACAGCTGTGTTGTAGCCACTCCCACGTCTATACCGTCTATACCACCAAAGTCCTGCCTTGATCACTTCCACCATGTCTTTCTTCAGTTTTGCAGATCAGCCTACTCTACAAAAAGGATACGAAAGAGGTATGATATAGTATTATGCCGGTGTTGCAATAGTAGGTGGGGAAACTTAGGTATCTCCTACCAGCTCATAAAGAGTGTTTGCACCTATTCCCATAGATTTTCGTGCAAGCAGATTATGTTGACAGGAATCACAGTTTTTGCCCTTTTATGTCATGCACAACAGCCTCTCTAATGATAAGTCAGGGAAAGAGTTTCTTCTCTGGCCCAGATGGGAGTAGTTACAGGCAAAGACCAACAGTTACTATTAAGGCCACACTTTTGAGAGTTGGGGATTGTGCTAGGGCAGCAAGCAGCTCTGATTTCGTGTGACTTCCTCAAGGAATCTGTGGATGTTATTCATGTTTACAGCTGGTCTATGAGTAGCCTGGTTTCATCCAAGAAGCTAGGGCATGATGGAGGGTCTAAAGGCCATCAATTAAATCACCCCATCTGGAGCTGGAGAGATGGCTCAGAGGTTAAGAGCACTGTCTGTTCTTCCAAAGGTCCTGAGTTCAATTCCCAGCAACCACATGGTGGCTCATAACCATCTACAATGAGATATGGTGCCCTCTTCTGGCGGGCAGGCACACATAAAAGCAGAATATGTATAAATAATAAATAAAGAAATATTAAATCACTCCGTCACCTAACACTTTTACTTATTTGTAGGCAAAATAAACAACAGGAAGATTCCATGAAGCTTTTAAAAACATCCTTATTAAAGCCTCGCCCTGTTCCTGAACAGAATTTTTTTTTCCAGGATTCAAGGCCAATAAATGACAGTCTCCTCATAATAAACAAAAGCTTCTGTACAGATAAAAAAACAAGTAATTTAGTGAAGAAGAAACATACAGAATGGAAAACTGTTCTATCTGTGTAGCTGACAGAGGATAAATATCCAAGAATATGTGAATAATTTAAAAGTATGATCAAAGAGTTATCAATAGAAGAAATAAAAATTGATAAGCAATAACTCAAAATGTTTCATCGTCTTTACCAATTAGGGAAATTATAAGTTAAACAACTTTGAAATTTTACTCACTCTCTCAAAATGGCTAAGATTAACAAACTGACAAAAAATGTTGCTGAGGACGTAGGAAAGATGAACCGTCATTCACTGTTGATGGGAATGCAGCTTTGTGCATCCACCCTGTAAATCAGTATGGAGAATCCTCAAGACACTACAAATACATCTACCATATGACTCAGCTACACCACTCATTGGCATAGGCGCAATGGACTCTACTGTATTACAGAGATATTTGTTCAGCAATGTTCATTGCTGCTCTGTTCACAATAGGCAAGAGAAGATAACAATCTAAATGTCCTTCAACAGATGATTTATAAGTGTGATGTATATATATGCAGAGTGGAACTCTATTCAGATGCGGAAAAAACCCAAAACAACAACAACAACAACAACAACAACAAAACCAAAGTCATGAAATGCTCAGGTAAATGGATAGAATTAGAAAAATCATCATATTGAATGAGGTGACGCAGACCCAGAAGGCCAATGTGACATCTTCTCTCTCATCTGTGGTTCTTAACTCCAGTTCTTCAGATATTATCATGTGACCTGGAGGAAATTCCAAAAGCAGGAAGTCAACAGGGACCAGGGACAGGAAGTAGGAAAAAGTGTTCTCCTTTATTTAAGTTCTTAGTCACCAAAATAACCCAGTCAGAAAGGCTGGGAACAGGGTGAAGTAAACGCAATACTCTTTTGTGGCCCAAAATTTAAGACTACATTGAAAAAGGTAATAAATCAAGGTAAACAATATTTTAATAAGTACCCTTTCAAATAAAAAGTAATGAAAAATCCACGATGACCAAAATATCAAAATTTTAAATAAAGGCAGAATTGGTAGCATTTCTGTGGCAAACCATATTGGAGCCTGAGGCAAAGGAAAAATCAGTGATGTTAATCTTGTGGTTTATTTTTTTTTTAAACTTTAGTCATTCTGGTTATCATGTAATGGTATTTTATTGTGGCTTTGTGTGTTTTGCCTTAAAAATTCTCTGAAAACTAATGATGTTGAACACCTTTCTGTATATTTACTAGCCACTTAGATTTTCTTTTTTGTGAAAATTCAAAAAAACTTATTATTTATTCTTTGATTGTATCTATTTTATGCATACACATGCATATTTATATATGTGCAGGTGCATTCATGCAAATGTGTGCATATGCATGTGTGTGTGTGTGTGTGTGTGTGTGTGTGTGTGTGTGTGTGTGTGTGGTCTGTCCCTGCCTTTGTGGGAGCCCTAGAACAACCTTGAGTTTCTTTCTTCTGGGTCTTTCTTTCTTTCTTTCTTTCTTTCTTTCTTTCTTTCTTTCTTTCTTTCTTTCTTTCTTAACACAGAGTCTTCCTGGCAAGCTGTAGTGATGCCATCTCCTTCTGCTCAGAACTGAATTACAGGCCTGGGCTGTAACATCTGGCTTTTCCATGTGGGTTCTGGAGATGGACCTCTGCTTCTTATGCTCACCATCGTTCCAGCCTTTTACTTCCTTGTCTAGTATGCTGTATGCCTGTGTGTTATAGATTTGATGTATTCTTTATGAATTTTAGAATACAAGAACCGTTTAGGTTATGGTTTTGCCAAACCCTGCTTATTATATCACTTGTTTTGCTTTATTAATAGCATTTTGGTATGTTGACATTTTTAATTTGTGAAACGTATGTCAAGATTTGGGGACTATACGTCATGTGTAATTCCAAAAATCTTGATTTTTTTTCAGTTTTCCATACTTTTATATTTTAATTCCAATACATGAAACTAGTTTATTTCATTACATTCTTTATATAGTTAAACACAGTAAGTATATTGTAATAATTCATGACTCATAAAGACATAAGGAATTCTTTCTAATGACAACGAACATGAGACAATCCCAAGTCCTATTTCATGTCTTATTTTACTCATTTCTCCAAAATTAGCCTCCATGCCCACAAAATTTTAGTGATCGTATATAGTTAAATATATTTATGGTATATGATGTGATGTTTCAATACATGTATGCATTGATAAAGTTATCATCAGATAACACATGTCTATTTCATTTAAAGTATCATTTCTTTTTTCTTTTACTCCTTTTATTAAAAATAGATTCTTTCCTCATATGCTGTATCTTGGTTACAGTTTTCCCTCCTTCTACTCTTGGTTTTTCACACTTGCCATCCCCTCCAGATCTACTTCCTTTCTTTCTCTCCTTAGAGAAGAAAAAATGTCTAAGAGATAACAAAAGGAGCAAAAATAAAAAATGATAAATAAAATAAAACTCATTATATCCAATTGGACAAGGCAAATAAACAGAAGGATAAGAGGCCAAGAAAGGGCACAAGAATCAGAGTCCCATTCATTCACACAGTCAGGAACTCCGTACACATTCTAAATGGAAGGCTACAATACACACACAGAGCACATGAGGAAGACCTGTGTAGACCCTGTGCTTGCGGCTTCAGTGGTTGTGAATTCACAGGAGCTTTGGTCAGCTGATTTAGAGGATCTTGTTCTCCTAATTTCCTGCATCCCCTCTGGCTTTTACACTCCTTCCACCTCTCTTCCATGGCTTCTCTGAGCTCTAGAGGGAGGAATTTGATGGACATACCATTTAGAATTGTGTATTCCAAGTTCTGTCTCTGTCTCTTTCTTTGTCTCTCTTTCTCTCTGTCTTTGTCTCTGTCTCTCTTTCTCTGTCTGTGTATTTGTCCTCATTTGCTGCAAGAGGAGTAGCCTCTGATGATTGTGAATAAGGCACTATTCTGTGACTATTGCAGAATTTCATTAGGAGTCATTTTATCACTACATTTTTTAACGACAAGTTTGTATTTGATCTTATCCTATGTTTCTGATCTAACTAGTCTCTGGCTCTTGGTCAATGAGTTATGTGGGTGTTGTCTTCGACAATGGGGCCTCCCTGTCAGTTCATGGAGAGCAACTTGTTATCTTGGCAACAGCCTTGGTTGTCTGGGGGATTCCATCCCTTTGTTAACAACTCAATGGGATGCAAACCAGTCCTAGTACTGGAAGCTTCCTTTGGTGACAAGAGACCTCCAGTTGGGACTCTGTCTCCTGCATTGTGTGGAGACTTCGTTAGGATCTCCTTCATATATTTGAGGAAGTTCCCACAGCACTAGGTTTCCATATCACCCCTGAAATGCCCCTTAATTCTGGATGTCTCTCTCCAAATCTCCCCAAACCCCATCTCCTCTCTCCCTCACCACATGGTCTGCCCATTCCCTTCTCATTGTCCTCCGCACCCATGAAATCTGTTCTGCACCCCCTTTCACAGGGAGAGCCAAGTGGCCCCAATCCCAATCTCATCCTTTATATCTAACCTCACTGGGTCTTGCAAACACTGTTCTGCTCAGAAAGCCTTCTCTTGTGCTGACGAGTTCAAAGATGTTGCCCCTTTCTCTTCTATCGGGTTTGGTGTATATGGTTTTATGTTGAGTCCTTTGAGCCACATGGAGTTGAGTTTTGTGTAGTGTAATAAGTACTGATCTAATTGCATTCTTCTACATGCAGATATCCAATTTGACCAACACCATTTGTTAAACATGCTGTCTTTTCCCCAGTATGTGTTATACATCTCTATATCATTTTATAGTATCATTTCTTTATCATGAAACTACATCTACAGTCAATATAGTGGCACACCACAATTTCTTGTTCTCATATCACTTTATTTCCACACCTGTTGATGAAGTATGCCCATCTTCTTCTCCCACACAATGTCCCTCAGCCTCCAGCAACCACGATTCTGCTATCATCCTTTATGTAAACAACACATTTGTAGATTCCACACAGGAGTGACACTGGATGGTGGCTGCCTCATTTCACTAACAGAATGATTCCCAGTCCTGTCTACATTGACACAGATGGCAAGAGTACATTCTTTAAAGTGGCTAAGTAGAATTTCATTGTGTCTAAGTACTACATTCTTTTTTTATCAGCTGGCATACCCATAAGTAGTTTTTATTTCTTGGTTATTGGGATAATGATTCAATTATTGTGAGTGTAAATGTCTCCTGAATATACTGATTGTATTTATTGCATTATATACTATTGGGGTTAATGGATCATATCGTGCTTCTGTCTTTAACCCTTTGAGGAATCTCTGTAATGAGTTTGAAAATAGCTATAATAATGTTTCCCTCAACATAGTGTAAAGAATTCCCCTTTATTTCACATCCTTGTCATCACCAGAATTTGTTATTTGTATTATTTCTTTACCCTTCCCATGCCATGTTTCTTCTCTCTCCTCTCTCTCTCTCTCTCTCTCTCTCTCTCTCTCTCTATATATATATATATATATATATATATATATATATATATTTCAGTGTGTACATTGAAGCCATAGTTGGATATGGAAGTCTTTTTCAGTTGTTCTCAGCCTTATTTTTTGAGACAGGGCTTCTCATCATACCTGTAGCTCATTATTTCATCCAGAGTAGCTGTACATCACCCCTAGGGATTAACTGATACCTGTGTCCAAGTGCGGGGATACAGATAGATGTATGCCCCCAGTGCCAGAGAGCTAAACCCAGAGGCCCATGCTTGTATGGAAAAACCCTTTTACATATAGACACCTTCTCAGCTCCTCATCTGTCTGTTTTGTATTAATCTTTATAGCTGGAATAAAGAAATATCTGAGTGTGGTCTGGGTTTCAATTTTCCTGATAATTAACGATATCGACCCCACCCCCTATGTTTGCTGGTTATTTGTATATATTCTTTCAGAAATGTCTCTGAAGCTATCCAGTACCAAGCATAGTTTCTATCATATTAAGAGGACCTTAAGTCCAAATAGACAGCTATTAGTTACTATGTACTCTGAGGTTATCTTGCAGCGGTGGTCACTGTTATGGCCTATGGGCATCGCAGCAAGGTAGAAGCGTTAGTATCATCCATCCCTTGGCAGCTTGAATGCTTATGATGCCATGGAAGCTAGTTCTTGGGGAGGAGACTTTCAGTTCATATCCAGTTGGGAACCCTGAAATTCTCTGTCTGAAGTGGGTTGTCCCCAGCAGTATGGACTTTGCTTTAACTTCTTAGCAACAAAGTCAACAACAAAGGTCTATACTGCTTTGGGAAGCTCTAAGAATCCACAGACCAACAACTAGAAAGACCAATACTCTTGTCTACTACTGGGATATTTATTAGACAGTATAGGATATTGGGGAAATTATTGTCAGCCAAAGTTGAATAATTTTATTTAAAAATATTTTATATAAACATACATACACTTATATGTATTGTATGTAATCTTGAATACATTGATTCATTATGGCTTTTCAAACATTCTTAGTTTAGTGCTATTTTTTTTCTCTTCCTCTTTTTTCTTCTCTATTGACTTCACCCTCCCTCCAGTTGAAACTCCACCCCCTTTTCCCCTTTCCCTCTTTATAGCATTTGTTTCCCTCCTTTCCCCTCTCTGCTGATCCTCCCTCCCTCATACGTCATTCCTGTGTCCATGGTTGAGGATCTTCCCAGTTATACACTTATATGTGAGGATTCGGAGCTAGGAAGAACACGAGAAAGAATATGCCGTGTTTGTCTTTCTGGGTCTAGGTTACCTTACTCAATATACTCTTTCTAGCACCTTCCAATTACCTGCAGATTTCATTGTTTGTTACAGCTAGCTAATGTTCTGTTGTATATATGAACCACCTTTTCACCCATCTGTTGAAGAATATTTAGGCTGTTTTAATATGCAGATGATTGTGAATGCGGTGGGGTGGGCAATGGACATCGGTGAGCAGGTGTCTGTGGAATAGGATATTTCATCTTCTGGGCTCATGGGAGGGAGTGGTGTAACTGGATAGCATGGAAGATCCTCCCTACTGGTTTAGAGAGTAGCTGTAGCATTTGGCATCCCCATTGACAGTGAATGAAGGGTCTCTTTTCTGTACACTCTTGCTGGCATTTGTTTGTCAGTTGTTTTGTTGCTCTTAGGCATTCTGACAGGGATGAGATGAATTCTCTCTCTCTCTCTCTCCCTCTTTCTCTTCCCGCCTCACAACTTGAATTAAACAAACAAAAACAAAAACCAACAAACAGACCCATATACTTTAGGGCGTTTGTGAGGTAGAATTAAAGGTCTTTTTCTTTACTCTTTCCAATGCACTTATTTTTCCTTTAAATTTTTTTATTAATTTAAAATTTTTATGTATACACTTATATTATTATACACATATATAAACTAAACTACCTGCAACAAGAAGAACCATGAAACAATCAGGAATTATATAAATGTTACATTCATAGCTTTTTGGCTATGAATTTTCAATGTACTTTTTTTTTAAACTTGTGTTTCCCTAATTGCTAAAGATGATAAACCCCTTTTGAGAGATTTCTTAGCCATTGTTATTCCTTCTGTTAAAAACTCTCTTTGTTCAGAATCAGACCTCACTTTTTAATGGTTTTTAATGGTTTTCTTTTTAATTAGTTTTCATGACTCTTTTGTTTTAATTCTTATATATTTGCAATATTAACATTTGGTTAGATGTATTCCTGGCCAAATTTTTCTGTCACTCTCTGTACTTCTTTTTTACACTAATCCTAGCTCTAGCCCTAGCCTACTTCCCGGAGCTAATGAGATCATGGATTGCAGAGGAGAACCTTCTACAGTACTTAACTAAACCAGCATAATTCCTAACTCATTCTAAGTATTTATTCTATTGATTCTATCCTATCTCTGTCTCTTTCTGTCTCTCTATCTCTGTCTCTATGTCTCTCTCCCTCTCTCATCTATCATCTATGTCTCATCTATCTATCATCTATCTATCTATCATCTATGTCTCATCTATGTCTCATCTATCTATCTATCTATCTATCTATCTATCTATCTATCCATCATCTATCTTTCTATTCACTTTACATCCCAAATACACCCCTCCCTCCTCTCATTCAGGTCCTACTCTCCCACTCTTTTCTCCCTTTCCCTCTCTCTCCTTCTCCTCAGAAAAGGGGAGCCACCCCTATCACCCCACCCTCCACATTCAGTCAAATCAGGACTAAGCGCATGCAACTCCACTGAGTCCAGATAAACCAGCCCAGCTAGAGACAAGTGATCTAAAAGCTGGAAACAGAATCCAGGTTTGAGATAGACCCTGCTAGGGGACCCACATGAAGACCAAGCTGTCCATCAGTTACATATGTGTTGGGGGGCCTAGGTTCAGTCCATGCCTGCTCTTTGGTTGGTGCTTCAGTCTCTGTGAGCTCCCATGGCCCAGGTTAATCAACACTACTTGAGGAGTTTTTGTCCTCTCTGGAAGCTTTTATCCTTCCCCCGACGCCTCCACAAGACTCCCAAACATCTGCCTAATGTTTGGCTGTGGGTCTTAGCATCTGATTTGATCTGCTGTTGGGTGGAGTCTCTCAGAGGATAGCTCTGCGAGGCTCCTGTCTACAAGCATAGCAGAATATCATTAATAAGTGTCTAGGGGTTGGCTTTCACTTACAGAGTGAGTGTCAGTTTGGGGAAGTCATTGGTTGGCCACTCCCTCAATCTCTGATCCTTCTTTATTCCTGCATTTCTTGTAAATATGGTAAAATTTGGGTCAAAAGTTTTGTGGATGGGTTTGTGTCTCACCGCCTTCCACTAGAAATCCTGCCTTCAGTCTCCATGTCACCCCTTGCCATTACGAGTCTCAGCTAGAGTCACCCCCACATCCTCCTATTACAGGTCTCCAGCTTGTCCCAGAGATGCCTGCTTCCGGCTCTCTTCTCTCTCTGAACCCTCTCAGCCTCCCTCCTTGCATTTGATTTATACCATCATTTCCCTCCCCACACCCTCTACCACCCAGTTCTCACACTTTATCATCTATTCTATTTCCCTTTCTGAATGAGATTCAAGCATCTTCCCTTGGCCATCCTTGTTACTTAGCTTCTTTGGGTCTATGATTGTAGTATGTTTATCCTGTACTATATGGCTAATAACCACTTTTAAACCAGTGAATACCAAGTGTGTCTTTCTGGGTCTGGTTCTGGGTCTGGGTTACCTCACTTAGGATGATGATCTTTTCTAGTTCTATCCATTTGCCTGCAAATTTCATGATATTCTTATTTTTTAATAGCTGAGTAGTATTCAGTTGTGTAAATATACCACAGTCTCTTTATCCACTCTTTGGCTGAGGGACATATGGGTTGTTTCTCCTGATTTCAAGTTGTACTATAAAGCAGTAGTCATAAAACCACATGGTATTGGCATAAAACCTAACAGGGTTATCAGTGGAATCAAATCAAAGACCCAGAAATAAGCCCACACACCTACAGAGACTTGATTTTCAACAACAACAACAACAACAACAACAACAACAAAAGCCAAACCATACAATGGAAAAAAGGACAGCATCTTCAACAAATGGTGCTTGTTTAACTGGATGTCTGCATGTACACGTATTTATTCGTATGCCCCACAGATACATGTAATTTGTGCAAAACATGTAACTTGTGCAAAAAATGTTCTTATACCCCACAGATACATGTAACTTGAGCACCTAGGGCTCAGGGGACACTTCAGAAGAGAAGGAAGAGTCTAAGAACCAGAGCACAAGAAACTCGGTTGTTAGACTGTGTCTCTTAGCAATGTCATAGAAGCTACTCATGATAGCTCAGCAGCATGGCTGCCTGAAGAAGACGGTGACAGCAGCAGTAGACATACAATAGTGAAGGGGTGGGTAATCTCACGGGCCCACCCTAGACAAGGGTCTCAGGCAACCAGAGAATGCTGAGAGGGGGAGAGTTGACCTTCTCAATGAATGAGCACCCTAGTTTGTTATTTCATTTTAAATAATTGTTCCTGGAGATATATACATACATATCACCAAATTAAGTATTTATGCATTTACGCATATATGTAACAATAAGAATTATAGGAAAAACAACAAGCTATGAGTTTGAGAGGAAGCAAGTGGGATGGGACACATAGTGGAGGTTGAAGGGAGGAAAGGAAAGGGAAAATAGTGTAATTATATTTATTATATTTTAATTTAAATATATTTAATTAAAAATGTCAATGTGGATATACTAGTTGCTCTAAACTATTTTTACTGACTCTCTGTAAGTTTCCCGTCATGCACCCCAGTCATTCTCATCTCTTTGTTCCACTCACATCTGCCCTCCACTCTTGCAAACCACACACACACACACACACACACACACACACACACACACACACACAC
>OU015743.1:49456477-49474726 GCA_907169655.1 Acomys percivali | reverse complement strand
GAGAGAGAGAGAGAGAGAGAGAGAGAGAGAGAGAGAGAGAGAGAGAGCTCCTTTTGAAGTTGTCTTCATAGCACTTTATGGTGCAGAATACCTTCCTGTATGGTGGTACCATGTGCTTTTCCCATGATAGCTATAAGCGGTAGATCTGAAAGACTTATTTCCTGTTTCACAAATTAACAGACTGAATTGCAGATCTGTTCCATGACATACACAAGAGCTCATGGGAGACTGAGCAAAGACTTAGACATTCCAAGTCTTGAGTTCACATATTTATAGCAGATCATATGCTCCACATCATTTATTTCAATGAACATTCATGTTTCACTGTCAAAAGCCAGCTTTGTAATAAGAAATTATATTATATAAATAGAAAGTTGGTTTTCTATTATATTTCTTGCTCTCTGAGACCTAATACCCATACTCAGAAACTGTGCTGTTGCTGGAAGAGAATATAATTAACAAATGGTACATTTCAGTATTTGACATGTGTAAGCACCGTATCCTTCTTCCAGATTCCCTTTAGATGAGTATGTGTTGTAACAGATTTAAAATACTTCTATATATTTCTACCGAGCCCAACTCACTCATGAGTACCTATATTTGCTCCTTGAGATAAAAACAGACATTTTTCCCCACCCAAGATATCTCAGTTGTAGTCTGTTTTAAATATGATAAATTCAGAATTTAATCTCGGTCCAGTGAACATGCTTACTTCTATTTCCTCTCTCTCTTTCTGCCTTCCCTCACCCTGAGTAAGAAGATTGCATTTGCATATTCTCTTTTATCGGGGCCCTGGAGTGGAGTTATATGTCAATGTGCACCCTATGTGCTTAGTCTGTCTTGCTTTCTGAACTCTGGCCATGATGTAGTGTCATCTGCTTTAGTAGTTCTTGCATTTCCAGCTATGGTCTTGGTCACAATGTCAACCACTGTTGTCTATGTTGTTCCCATATTGGCCATCCTCTGGTTTCCCTAGCCACTTCTTATTTAACTGCCTAAGCATGGAGCAGAATGGCAGGGCAGAGGCTGTGGGCAAGTTAGGCACTCTCTGTTGCGCATACACGGCATTGAGGAGGCTGTCCTCAAGTTCATATATAGACGTCCTTTCTTCATACATTGTGTTGAAGAGTTTATATTTACTAAGGTCTATTCTGGGTTTCATTTATATTGAGCTCCTGGTTTGCCAAAACCATAAGCTCAAAAGATCCTTGCTTTATATGGCTTACTAGTAGTATATTTACTGTAAGGATGGTAGAAGAAGATGACAGAAGAATTCCTATAAACCATCTCTGCTGCCTCCGCATTCACAGTTACTGCTTTTTACCTGAAGATGGTGGACACAGAACTAACTTCCTCTTAAGAACTGGTCACAGCTAAATGGGATGAAAGCAGTTACAACCACAGAATTGTTCTTCAGCAAACACATAACTTACTCATTGCTTTATGTTCTCCATCATTTTATTCCAGCTGTTTGTCTTTGTATCATAAGCATTTGTTTCCTAAAGCCCTGGTACAGTACAGTGGTGACACAGTTCATGTGACCTACGTGGTAGTAGTTTGGTTGAGCTGTTGTAGTGTACTGTGGCTAGGCCTGTGGGTTCTTATAAATACATCACAAATCGGGAGGCTCACGCAAGCTGTGTAAAGGCTGACTGAGTTGCTGGAATGCTAATCACAGTCTGTTGGACTGTAGTGAATAAGAGGATGTTGAGATATATTAAACCAAAGAGTTATCTGAAGGTCACAGGTGTATTCTTTTATCTCCACATGCTGGCTTCAGTCTCTCAGTGACAGGAAACAAAACCATGGAGTCCCGCAGAGTCATATAGCATAGGCTGAGCACTATGAACTGTTCTCTTCTTTTGGTCAATAAAGAAACAGATTTGAACTCCAGTTGATCTTTTCCAGGTCACAAATTACCACCTATAGTCAATTATTACTAGCTCTAAACATCCAGTAGTATTGCTAGCTCTATGCTAAACAGCGTGGCCTCAACTGACTAAATAAATGCATCCCATCCCTGTGATCAAAGTGTGGTAGAAGAATAGTATGGACCAATAATCATTTGATGATGAATTGACTAATTGGTTGATAAATGGAGGAAACAGGAAACTTGCTCCAAGTGTATCCTTTGAGTTTAGCATCTTCTTTGTATTTGGACACTTCACTTCCCCACATGAGTTCAAGCTCATCATGTGCTTTATGTCAAACTACTCCTGCTTTTATTTATAGAAATAATAACCTAGTCATTAACACCCATCAATGAAAATGAATAGGATGAATCTAAATTAAACCGTAACAGTTCAATCTGAAATGTATTCACAGTGATTTCCTATCGTTTTAAAAGAGTTTAAAATTTCCAGTCAAATCCTTCTTTTTGTATAAAAGCCCAAAATCCTATCTTTTGGGTTCATTTAAGTGATGGCAAATGACTATTTCATTGGCATATGTTGCACAAACATCTTTCCTGCTGTTCATGAGCTTAATTTTCCCCGCCACATACCTCAGCATGATGCTTCGCAGGACCCATTTGAATACCATGGCATGAGCTTCCTTGAATTCTTTATTTTAAAAAGTTAGTAATTTTAAATGATTCTTAGCAGCAAAGCTTGTACATCTTTGGGGAGTGGGTGCACCCAGAGAAGTTTTGATGCATGTATGCCAGTGTAACATTTAATTCAGAGTAAAAGAGTCCTGAAACCTACTACAGCACACCAGTTTCACGAAGTATGAGTAACTAACATTTGGAAAGAAAACTGTTACTTGATTGTGGTTAGCGAGAAGGTCCACATTAGTAAGTGGCGAAAGGGACGGAGGTGAGCGAGGGTGCTTTAACGTGTGTAGGGAAAGGACTAGGCAGAGATTCCACACTGGCATTCTGTAGAACACTGCCTTTCTGTACACATTTTGCATGAAAATATTTGTAATTACTTTCCGGTGAAAAATAAATTCGTAAGCAATTCATGGAATTCATGGGAATTTAAAGTTATCCTTCAATGTGCATTTCTCACTTTCACTCTGCTACTTAAAGGGAGACCTTAATAAATGCAGGGACATTAGTTATATCAATTATATTAGCAGAAAGATTGCAGTCATGGTCTCAATGAAAATCCTTGATAGTTTTAAATGCTTCCATGCAATAAATGAAGGTATAAACCCATTTTGAATGTGCGTGATAATTTACAATTTCAGCCTCATTCCGTGATTAGGACATGATTTCGTAACTAACGTTGGTTTTTTTTTTACCTCATAAACAGTGTGTGTATTTATCTCTATGAATGTGTACAAATATTGCACCTGCTCTGCCGAATGTGTCCTAGCATCATTTAGTGTCCGACGAAGTAATAGAAGAATTGTCCATTTGAAGGTGCTTGCTTGTTTGCTGTGTCTTGAGACAGGGTCTCACACTGCAATCCCAGGCTGGCCTTTGATTCATAGTGATCTTCTTGATTCAGCCTTTTAAGTGCTGAGGACAGGCAGGAGCCATGACACCCAGCTCTACCCCTGGGACGACACAGTAGGTCCTTAGCTGCTTACATATGTGGAAACGGGCAGTTTCCTAACTACTTAAGTAGCCTCAGAAAGAAGTGTTAATAAATGGGCATATCACTATTCCCTTCAAAGACTATTTCTTACAAGAAGGGTGTTAGCATTTTAATAAAACTAGCATGCTGCTTTATTTCATCAAATGTATAGACGTGGGTGGCCGGGAAAGCTGTTTTGAAGGCATGGTTTTCAATTGTGTTGATAATGACTAGTCTCGGACCATAACCACCCTCAATCAGCATTGCTGTGCAGTATTAGAGTAACGGATGGCATCATGTTTACTTTAAATTATCAATGAAATTTCTGCAAACTAGTAACCTATTTTCCTGTTACCCAGGCCTGTAGAACGTGTCTACAGACATCTCACATAGGTGCTTGTTTCGTGTTTTCTTAGATTTGAAACATAGTGACACGATGGACAAAGAAATGTTGGCTTCCGTAGGTCCAGAGCCTACTTCGTTTCCTGATTTGGTACATTTTCATCAATAGCCCTTTCCAAAAAATTGAGTGGGATTGTTTTTCCTAGTTTATTTTAGTGAGATGCAAATTAGAAGTGTTAAAGCTAATCAATGCCACCAAAGTCGTTCTTTTAAATAACCAGGACATGAACTCTTTAACAAGATTCACTCGGTTCTATTTATAGTTCCCCCGAGCTATGAACTATCCGTACACCCATGTTTCTGCATAATGACTTTTCAATGTGGTTTCAGTAATCATTCCAGAAGGCACAATCTCAAAATATCTATATGCATAAAGAATATATTTAAAATAAAGGCTAAATTGGCTGGCCATGCATTAAACCATTTGCCTGTGAAATCATTTTGTGAAATATCTCCAAACAGGAGACGCTCCAGCCGAGAGGACACAGCAAACAGTTTTTTTCCCCTTCTTTTCTCTTACCATATTGTATCGCCATGGCTTCTTTTGGAAGCAATTCTTCCTCCAAATGTCCTCTAAGACACGTCTTCCTTCCTCTTCCACGATGACAAGCCATTTTGAGAACTTGAATTTCATTTAGCCTACGTGGGATTAGAAGGGAAAGACGCACTCTCAAACGACTTGCCTTTAAATACTTAATAGCTTAAATGAGAGGCGCTGATGATTCCGTGAAGGAAGCGTGTTAGCACCAGACTCCCCCACTTTAGAGACAGAGGAGCACTGCAGAGAGAGAAAGGAAGGGAGACGAGCTTCCGTGGAAGAGCGCTCTTCCTCCGTGCTTCTGAACGGAAGGAAGCTCCTTCGCTAAGGCTTTGGAGGAAGACATTTTAAAAGCCGTATCTCGAGTTTTAAAACGAAAATGAATTCACTTCTTAAGAGCTTTTCTTCGTTTTGAGAGCATGCACGAACTCTTTTCATACATATGAATAGTGCTTGTATAATTAACCCGATCTTCTACAGGACAATGTCCAAACAAGTCCACGGTGTTGCTACCATCTTTCTATCTTCACGAGTGCGAAGAGAAACTCAGGTACCTAATAACTGGGGAGACTCTTCATATGTCATACCTTTAATTTTAATCTTTCTTCATTTTCTTACTCTAAATAATATAACTTCAATTATTTTAGTCAAGTTGGTTAAACAACAATTCTCTGTGCTCAATTATACTGCATTTTGTGCTAAATTTTAGGCAAACCATTCCTTGGCATTCATCTCTGACCCACGTTTACCAATAGGAAAGATAATTAATTAGTTAAATAAATTCTAATTGCTCTTAAAATTATACTTTATATACTAGCTTAGCTCATCATATGCCTTTAGAAAATAACATGTGGTCCTACAAACTTGGCTCTTTTCCGGGTGATGTTTTAAAATTTTTTCATTGTGGACTGAGGAGAAAGTCATCCATGTAGTGAGAATTTTAATGAAGACTGAGATACAGGTTCACAATTTTGTTTGATAATTTCTCATGCTAGCATGAAATAATTTTGTATGTCCTATCTCTGCTATCTAAATGTGCCTACGTGTTTTTAAACGATATACAGGGCTGAAAATATTGATTTGTAGGTGAGGCCTATTTCCAGCTTCTGAATGACAAAGGCTGCTCACTGTCTCTCTCAGATAAAGAACGACTTGTTCATAAGCACCCTGTCTGATAAACACACCTATTCTACTTATATAAGCACATGACATCATCGCCTAAACCCAACCGATTTCTAAGCACCACAGCTGTTACTAGTTATTTAGAAGTCTAATTTGAGCAGAATGTGTCACGCCAACTTTGCACACACTCGCTCACACAGGCAGTATTCACATTAAAACTTTCACCTCTATTAAACGGCGGCAGTTCTTCAAAAATTCCGACACTCTGTGCTTAACAACTAAATAAAATATGTGTCTTTGAGGAGTAACGTGCCTATTTTATTTTTATTCCTTGAGGCGGATCTTGTATTGAGTGGTGCAGTCTTGTTACCCTGCTGTCATTTTATTCAGTTCCCAAAGACGCATGTGGTGCTGGGTGGGCTGAGACTTCCTGCCTTGGTGTTTGCCTCCTTCTGAATCAGAGAGGGAGCCTTGCTGACTTTGTTTTCGATAGAGGTCACAGAGACACAGCCATCAATATCGAAACGGCATTTTATCATGCAAGCAGAAACTTTAATGGCCTCTACCAGGGCTTGCTCCTAAGGGAGGCTCCTTTCAAACTAGCACAGGCCATCTGTTGTGGTGGGATTTTTAAGTTCCATTGAAGAGCTCTCAATCTCTTTCTCTCATCGTCTCATAAAGTGACAGTTTATAACCCATTCTTAGATTTCATGTTGACTAACTCGTAAAAGCGTAGCATGTCTTCAAACCTACAGGTAAGCACATTGTGTAACCCGACCACTGGGGAAAAAAATCAAACCTGCAATTTAGAGTCAAACAGTCGATTATATTGTTTTTACAGTAGTGTCTAGGGGGAAACTATTGCTCAAGTCTTGGAGAAATTTGGGGCACAAGAAAGCTGTGGCAGGACCCAAACTGGTGGCCACATATGATTATTACACACACCTGAATACCTTGATCTCAAAGAAATGTTGTTGAGCTGAAATTCATGTAAAAAGTTCACCCCTTCCTCTTCCTTTTCAATTAATTAATTAAATAATATTATATATACATATATGTCTGTGTACCACATACACGTCTGTTGCCAATGGGAACCAGAACTGGGCATCTGATCTCCTGGTACTAGAATTGCAGATCATAGTAAACTGCCCTGTGGGTGCTAGGAATTGAGCCCAAGTTTTCTGGAAGAGCACCCAACATTATTAGCCTCTAATCCATGTCTCTAGCTCCTCCCCTTTCTATAAAAGAAAGAAAAATGGTTTGGGGTTGACTTAGATATCTCTCTTAAAGTCTCAGGCAAGATTTGTTAGAAAAGAAAATTTAAATTTCTGAAGTGCAGAGAATGTACATGGCTTTCAGAAGTATAGATCACTGTAAGTTAATCTGTGTCATTGACACATCATAGGTTTAAAGTGAAAAAATTGCACATACAGATCTGCTGTCTAGCAGGATATTGGGCCCCTGTTAATGCTTAGTCATACTCAGGATGGGCTGGTGGAGGGGAGGAAATGGGAGAGGGACAGAAGGAAAGATGGATGGGAGTAGAGAGGCCATGTCAGAGAAAGAAGAAACGAGGAAGAAAAAAAACAATGAAAAAAAAAGTACCAAGTTCATTAAAAAGTATTGAATCTTCAGACTGACAACTCTAATAAAAGATAATATGAAATTAATCTACCAATTTGGAGAACTGTTTTAAAAAGCTGAGCATCAACACTCTGGTGAGTTCTCTGAGGACCACCTCAAATCGGCTTCCAGACTTGACATTCTTATTTTGAGTCTGGAATTCAGTTGATTTTTATGTCGTGAAATCTCAGCTGCTTTCAGATCGATGGTGTCACAAGAGCACTGGAGGTGAACAGGACTCTTGGTCAAAGTGTGATTCCTTCAGTTGTAAGACACTACAAGCTGTAATGAAGTACCAGTGACATAGATTAAACTCAGCCATTACTCATAGTTTTTGGACTAAGGTAATTTAAACTTCTGGACTCCCTTTTTTTTAAAAATCCACATCAATTTATAACAATAATATTTGCAAGATTATGGCAAAGCATGTATGCATTTCTGCATAGGGGCAGTATGTCCCATGTTAAACATACCTTACCCACTCCCCTTTGTTTGAGAAGCCAGCATGGGGCCTAATAATTATGGGTCATTTCAAGTGTAGGATGAGAGCAGTTTTGGCAAACAATCCCGAAAGTCAAACAGAGGGCAATGTACTGCTCTTTATTTTGGCCCTGAATCGAAATAGGAGTTCTTTCTATAATTTTAAAACTGGCTTAGGGCAGACACTATTGTTTTAGTTACTTTCCTATTGTTGTGATAAAACACCATGACCAAAGGAACTTATAGAAGGAATTTATCTGAGCTATGATTCTAGTGGGGAAACACGGCAGCAAGCAGTAGGCATGGTGAGAGGAACACATGCTCGGACCTCACATGTTGAACTACAAGCATAAAGCAGAGAAAACCAGGAAGAAATGGCGTGAGGATTTCAACTCCGAAAGCCTGCCTCCAGTGACAAACTTCCACTGGCAAGACCATACCTCTTACTCCTCAGAGAACAGAGCCACCAACTGGCAAATAATAATTTAACTCCCAAAGATTATGAGGCATATTGTTTTTAACTTTTGAGATTATAATATAGTTAAATTTCTCCCCCTCCTACTTCCCTGTCTCCAAACCATCCCATATGCCTCTACACTCTCCTTCACATTCATGGCCTCTTTTTCCCACTAATTGTTATTGCATGCATGTATTTATATGTACACACATATATTTCTAAATATAACCTGACCTTTTCTTCTTATGTTGCTTGTTATGTATACTTTCAGGGCACATTTATTTTTTCAAGCCACATAACTGTCTTTTAAGCCCCAGTCCATCCCCAGCCCGATGTTAATCTATCCTCATGTGTTAAAATAATAAATTTTAAAACACACAGAGAGACTTCTAAAAATATCCAGTCCAAAGAAGACTATTTCAGGAAAACCAGTAGTAAAATGAAATCTGCATACAGATTCGAGGTGACAGTCTCCAGGAGCTGGCGAGGCTGAGGTGACCCGTCAGTACGCCTCACTTCAGTCATCCTTTGTCCTAACGTCTGAATGGGCTAGTTCCCTCAGCCAATGAAAAGAATGATGTAAGACAGGGCTAAACTTTATTGTAGCTTCTGGGTTTCCAACCTTGCATCATTGTTTCACAGGCCCCGGGTAGCCTGCCGCCTCATCCAGAACACCATGTAGACGACCTCTTCAGGGGAGACCTCTGTGGTAGACAAGTGCGGCCTCTTCTCTTTTAGCGCTCTCATTTCAACTATTTCTATTTGTTAACGTCAAGTTGGCTGATAAGAGACCCAAATATATTTGTTATCTTGTTCACTAAACTGCATCCATTTTTCATCAGGGACTGTGTTTCTTGGAGTATGTGCATTCTGTTTTCTCAGTGCCTTTCATTTGCTCTCTGTTGAGCCACTGGGGAATCATAAAGGCATCCTTTTAGCTCTAAATCAGTGATATCCATTTATAGGTTAACAGCAATTTGTGACTCTGTGTCCCTGACTTCACTGCTTATCTTTGTTAACCAAACAGAATATAATTTAAAAATAATTACTGGAATATATTCACTGGGCATGCAATTTCATTCACGTACATCGTGTACCAAACTTGAATTGTATAGCCCTAGAGATCTCTATTTGTATTATTGTTTGCTTATAGTTTCACCAGTCATTTTTTTGAACAGAAGAGCAAATTCATCATTGTGTTCAGTGCATAACTGACTGCATTCATTGAAATATGTTTGAGAAATGTTGTCCTATGTCAGGCACAGGCAGGGTCCTTCTAATCGCTCGTCATTCGTCTCATCGTCTTTTGGAAGAAATAATTGAGACTCTACTACCATGGATCCAGGGCACTGTGGAGAAAAAAGCTCCATGCAGAAGATGGAGCTGACTTTATAGACGTGGGTGGCATCACTGAATTTTAGAGCATGTGTGCGTGTGTGTGTGTGTGTGTGTGTGTGTGTGTGTGTGTTAGGACGTCTTGGACTACTCTTGGAAAGAGGAAGCAGGAACATGTCCTAGCACTATGACCGCCAGGCTTCTAGGCCAGCAAGCCTGTGCATAAGGACACGGTTACCTACCACTGTTTTGTCTTTTAACTCAGTTTTTGTTTGCTGTTTTATTAGTATATGTGAGATAGAAGGGCATAACAAACTGTATTTAGGGTTACTGCATGCTCCCAAAACCTAGGACAAAAGACAAAACTCCAACGCGTTCTATAGAAGCATTCTGGGGTTTTCCTTTACACTGAACAGTAATACTTGCAGACGCTGTGACACCAGGGCTGCCTGGGAGGAATACACAACTTCCACTTAAGTGTTAGATTCCAATATGTGGATTCTAGTCACAAAAGGGCATCTCAACTGAGATCTGAGGACCAGGCAGGCCTGGTCCTTGTTTTACTTTGTGTTTACCTGGTCCTGTGAGATGTTTACCAAAATCTATTCCTTGTTAAAAATATCCTTATAGTAGCTGAGGACATGACCATCACACCACAGGCAGCCATCGCTAGCCTGTGTTGATTCCAGCCAGCTGAATACAAAAGGCTATATGTTTGTCCGTGGAATGTGATGTAAATTGTTATGCATAACCTTTGTACTGAAAAGAAAATTGCCATCTCTTTTTCTTTACCCTCCATCTCAGGGGTAAGAATAAGAAGTGGCCGTGACCCAACTTCGACAGAAGTGAAGACAAAAGCGAATTGGGGCCTGAATGACCTCCTGAAGCCGAGCTCTGTCACTAGCCAGGACTGCCTGTCCACTTCTAGCCCACTACATGAGAGCAAAATAACATTCCATTTTTCTCAATTTACTGTTTGGGATCCATCTGTTACAGAGCTTTAGCCTGTAACCTGACTAATGGTGTATGCTTCCCAGAAGGAGCAATGCATCCGCCACAGCAATGGAGAAAGCCGGAGCACTCGAGCGGGGCAGTGTGACTCTCTGGTCTTTATTGCTCCTAAGCCCCAGAGCAACGGTCCTCATGAAAACAGCGAGTACTGAGCAAGTGCCCAGGAGAAGTATGCTATGGGCCCTGACTGAAAGCAGCAACCAAATGACCTAGACGTGTACCTAACTCAGACTAAATGTAATTAAAGTGTTAGGAACCATACAAAGATTCAGTGGGAACATAAAATGTACGCTTTTCTCAGGGAGGCTTCTACATAATTTGGTGAGGAGAGGCAGGAAAAGTTGAGATCTAAGCATATCCTTTTGAGTTCATGGGATATAGCGACTATAAGTATTTTTATTAATGACTGAATTATTCATTCTTAATAACCTCATTATTAACTTTATGGCTACAAGAGAATCCGAAGTATATAGTATGTAGATACCTGTTCAAGAGGACTCTACCCACTTAAGGAGCTAATAGTTCAACATCAGTGATAAATGAAACCAAGTAACTGTATGTGTCCCCATTGCCCAGTGCAGGCCTGGGTTCAAGGATTATGGGACATGAGAGCAGAATAAAGCCAACATTAAATGATCTGAACAGAGAATCTCTTCCCAAAGTGTTTGCCATTTGCCCTTCAGACAGTGTGATAGATAGTGAGCATTCAGAGAAAAGGCATTGTCCACAAAGTTTGGAGCAGGAGTTGGGAGCACTTTTTGACAAAACTCTCTTTCTTGCTACGATGTAATTCCATTTCTTTTTCATCATTACTCTTTTCTTCCTTCTTTCCTTTCTTTTTCTTCTTTATTTCTTTCCCACTTATTCCATTCATATTAGCTATTTTTCCCAAGCATTTAAGTTATAGGTCAAAAGTGATGATTATTCTTGATTGATTTTTTTCACATCAGGAAATGTAAAAAAAAACCCAACAAGTTAGAAAACATTTTATTTTATCAATACTTGTAATGATATACCAGCACTATTTTCATATGAAATATATAAATTATGATTATACTCATGACATATTGGCATTGCAGATACTTGATATGTTTCTATAGATATTAGGACTTTAACTAGAATCCCCACTGGCAGAGCCACATGCTAGTGGTTATTTTTTTAACTATTACATTTCTTGAAATGTTATTTGAAGTACTAAAATCAATATATGATGTGTGTGTGTGTGTGTGTGTGTGTGTGTGTGTGTGATTTGATACAGGGACACCCTATTCAATTCTGGCTTTCCTGGACTCCCTCCAGAATGCTGGGATTAAAAGTATGTGCTACCATGCATGGATTAAAATATAGAATATATTTTAAGTTCTAAATAATGAATTTGAGCCTAAACATAGACATTCAGTTTAGCTTTATATTTTTTAGTGTCAGAAACATATATGCTACATTTCAGTTGCTGTATTGTATAGCTGAAGTAAATTAAATATATTGTCATTCTTGTTACCTGACCTTATATTCTGAGGGGAAAGCCAGTTGCTTCCCAGGGTGCATCTCTGCATGCTCTGGGCATACCAATAGTTAATACCTAACCCGTTGTATTGGCTGAGTTCCGCCTTCCATTAGATGGCTCAACTGAAGCTTGATGTTTATGGCGGAAATTGTCTTGATTTCTTTAGATGAGATGAGCATCTAAGGAGTTTGGAAATGTGTTTTAATTAAGATTCTGCTAAATTTTACCAGACACCTACTTGGAAAACAAAGCAACTGAATAATTAACTCTGATGAGAGCAGATGCTGGTCTAATGACAACCTGTTACTGCTCAAGTGCGTCATTAGTTGTTTACTCTGCTCCTTTAGTGTGTCCAGAGAGCTCTCCTCCACTAATGAATGCATTGGTAGCTGTGCACGCGCAGTAGTTTCTTGCTCTAAACTGTAGTAATGGTATTTCTAGCATCTGGAGAATCTTTCATTTAAAAAGACAGTCCCCACCCATCGATCTCCCGTTTTCATCTGTTTGGTATGTGCCTGGAACTAAACGTTTCCTTAGTCCTCCTGGTGGGATTATTTTAGCAGTACATCAAGTGAAGCTTACAAATTGATGAGGATCTAATGATGCGTTTATTTACAGATGTGCATTTAATTTCCCTGTTAAGTTGTTAAGGGGTAGGATGAGTTTTAAAACCCCCCCACCCTGTCCCCACCAGTGTTATGGGAATAGCCATGCATTTGACGCAATAAAGAGACATGGCCTTGTGTTAGAATATATGTGCCAAATGGGAATTGTTAGAAGTTCTCCTCAAAAGAACAAAATAGGTAATAATTTTTTAATGATCTAGTAACTTTACACTGTGGTTTTCTTTTCTAAAATTGATTTATTCTCTGACAATTTCATAAACCTATATAAAATATTCTGGACAGACAGACTCAATATTTTGTCTCAAACCCACAACCAGCTAGCTCCTTTCTCCTAAAAAAATGCCACTCAGAATCACACCCTTTGTGACCAACTAAGTTTAGCTTACAATATTGCATTATTATTACTTTCTAATTCAATGCTGTGCTTACAGTTTAAGGCTTAGGCACAGCAAAAGACAACCTACCCAATAGCATCAGTTTTAAGCCTGATGCAAAGTAATGGGACCTGGAATTCAATTTAACTTCTGTGCTCAGAGCCATACTAGCCTTCTCTTGAGGAGAGTAAACATCTTTCAGGGGACTCATGAGTGGCAGTGACTATGGGAAGGCTATATTCTAACTACTGTTCTAACCAAACCAAATTCAAGTGAGCTAAGAACTATGGGAAGAAGAAAAATGATGGGTTATGCATACTGTGTTGCTTGGTGGCCTGCTGTGCCTAAGATGTTACTTACCTATGTGAATCTATGCCTCTGCAGTTAGCCAAATGCCATTCAAGGCTCAAAGGGTATAGCATATGGCCTATGTATTTTTTCCTTCCTCCTCTGACTTAATTATTTTTCCTTCATCCAGTAGAACTCCATTTTAATTTAAAAAATCCTCTAAGAATAAGAGGGCTATACATAAAAATGGCCAAGCAGCAGAGTTCAACACACATGAGCAATGTAGCTTTCTCACTGTGCTAAAAGAATAGTTTCTTTTTGTGTTATAAAAGTTTATGTTATTTTATTTTTTATTACTTCTGTTTTATATATGCATTTATATTATTACACACATATATAATAAACTACAAACATCAAGAACCATGAAACATTCAGGAATTATATAAATGTTACATTCATAGTATTGTATTTGTATTGTATTCATAGTATTTGTACTTGGCAACCTTGAAGAAAACATCTTTTCCATCTTGGTGAGTGTAAAATTCTGAATGTAAATCAATATCTAACATATGTCATCTCCACCAACTTAAAACATTTATCTAGATCTAAAAATGTCTTAACCCCTAAACAACTAAGCTTAATTGTAAAACTAAACTATCTGTTCTTCAATCCCATCAGAGACTTGAGAAAGAATAAAATTAATTACCCAAATAAGCAGCAAGTTCAGGTTAGTAGCTTGCAAAATGAAAAAATGACAGAGACAGTTTCTTCTTTAACAGTCATCCAAAACTCTCTGTAATGTTGGAGCATCATCTTCAGCTTTCAGGCCCAATCAGTCTGACAGACATATTTGTGAGGCAGGAACTATTGAGGACTAGCTTACCCTGTCATGGCAGAATTTGGCCGTCGACTCTGCCTGCATCCAGGCTTACTCATTTTTTTAGGCAGAATTATGCCTGAGGCTGAAACAAGGACAAATTTCCCAGTGGCTTGTTTGCCACATTTGAAGCCATCTCCATAAGGAGGTTCTTTGATGCTCATCATCTTCTTTGAGGTAGGCTGGGTGTTGCCAGGAGTTAACCTGTCTTATTGCCAAAGAATCTTTAAAATAATAAAAAACATCTTTAACTACCATGATCTGTATGTCTCTGAGGTTTTTGAAGACCTTATCTAACTATTTTAGCCTATCTTTTTATAAAATTGTATCTATCTGTTAAACCTAAGATTTATACTCCTGTGATAAAAACAGACTAGTAATTGACATGACCATAATTTGATCAACTAACAATTAACTTGTATTAATCCTAAACAACCTGCAATAGCAACAAAAAACATACCAAACACCCTTAAGGGAAATGGGTTTTCGTTCTCTTAAGGCTTCTTCTGGCTGATTTGGTATGCATAATACCATTGTATGGGCCCAAATAAAATTGGGGAAAATGGTTAAACAATCTAGGAATAACATTTGTGGTCCGGTTTCTAAACGTTGAGAAATTCCAGGCTTAATAGCCTGAAATGCTGGACCAGTTGGGACCAGAAGCTTTCTTCGAAGCTGTTAAAAATAGTTTCTAATCTTCCTTTTTTGGCGGGGGGGGGGGTCAAGAAAAGTGAAGCATGCAATAATCCATTTCATCATATGTGCTTCAGAATGCTTGTACACATTCAGGATGACGGGAACTGCCTTTTATTCATTAAAATTTTGGTTGACGGGATAGAGAGATGACTTATGGGCACTAGTTGTTCTTCCAGAGGGATGGGGTTCAATTCCTAGCACACACATGCAGGCTAGCAATCATCTATAACTCCGATCTGAGAATATCCCACACACTGTTTTGGCTTCCATGGACACTGTGTATATGTGCCACACAGATATACAGGTGGACAAACTCCCACACACATAAATTTTTAAAAAAGCTTGATAGCCCCAAACTATTGTAATATAGGTAATTAAGAGAAAGCCATTTTTATATTTTTGTCCTCAATCTGTCCCCAAGCTGTGTTTAAAACCCTATATTGATGGCCTTATGGGAACTGCACTGTCTTTCTAAGAAGCAGTAGTTACTTCCCTCTGGGTGAGGATGCAGCTCAACTGCTCTTCGTGTGCTCTCCCACTTAGGAGGAACCCCAGACACCCAGTTCCACTCTCTCCATCCCTAGCAGTCCACTGATAACCTCATCTGATAAAAATTCCTTACAGACACATGGGCTCCATATACTGATTGCTTCGTCTAAGCATTCCTGAGTTTCAAAGAAGAGATGCATAGGGACATGCAAGACATCAAATGACAGCATGTGTGAGTCATTCGCTCCCTGTTACAGCTATTTCTGTCAAAATTTGCTTTTGCTTTGATTAGAATATTAAAAGCAGTCTTAAAGATATCTTTATCATGTTCCTGTTTCATGCACTTGTGAATGAGTCAAGAGCAGTTTCTGTATCTGTCCTTGGATTCACTAGCCTTTGGAGATTTATTTCCTTTTCTCCAAGCCCTACAGCCGACATGTGGCAGAGCCTGGGTTCTCGGTAGAGTGCTGACATGGTGCTGGGGATCAGGGCCTAAGTCCCTGCCCAGATTCTAAGAGGCCGTATTCTCCGAGGATAATTCTCGGCTCTGCTCAACACTTTTCTTACACGATATTCCCTGAAGAGATAAACCACAAAATTCCACTTTCCTGAACCTTCAGCACAGTCCAGAGAGCATGGCACACCTAGTCATCATTACTTGGTTTTGATTCTTTGAAAAAGGTTGTATGTATCGTTTGGTAAGGCCATGCACAGATAGAATACATTAGATTGTATCCAACCCAATTCTCTTCCAACTTCCTATGGAAACCCTCTATCATATCTACCATAACCCCTTCCCAACTTCATTTCTTCTTCTTCTCCTCCTACTCTGGGTCTGATCAGTGCTGCATCAATATGCACTGACGTGAGGCTTCATTAACTGGAGCATGGGCAACATACTGTGATCCACAACATTGAGGAAAACTAAGCCTCCCTCCTCCAGAGGCCACCAATTACCAGTAGTTTCTCAGCTATGGAGGGGACGCTGAATTTAACCTGTGACTATCTCCTCACTATGCCATGTCCTACTTCTCATTCTCTGTATTTATAAATTCAAATATTGACTCTACCTGGTAGCACCTTGGGGTAGGTGAAAATGCTGGCAGGTGTCTTCACAGTGCGGTACTCTGACTTGTGCTTTCAAAAGCCAAGTGATACACTTACAAACGATAGGATTATTTTCTGCAGCTTACACTGTATTTCAAATGTCTTAGTTATGGTCTGTCCTGTTTCAGACAGCATTTATTCTTCTTCATTTAGAGACTTGGGTGATTTCAAAATAAACCAAAGCTAGAATTCTCTCATGGGGCAAGCAGTCGTCTAGAGCAGTGGCATTTAACCTTCTTAATCCTTACTTGTGGACACACCATATGCTTTTGCACTGTTTCGTGGTGCTCTTGGCTCCTCTAGCCCTAGAAAAGTCATATTGCTGATAGAAGCTGCCTAGCATTCAGAAACTAGAGGTCTATAGTTAACTTAGAAATTCAGTCTCATGAAGCTTTGGCTAAGCTACTTGACCCACTGGAAACATAGCATCTTTACTTTAAAAGTCACATTTGTCACAATTGGTGAATGAAATTATCACCACACATGATTTACATGCAGCATATCTCATATAAAAGCATCGTCATGCTGTATCATGACCAAGAAAAAATTATCATGTTTTTCTACCCTAGAGGAAATAGTAAAAAATAATAAAATGCTCACTGAAAAATTAAGGAAAAGATATTTGGAACTAAATATGGTTAATTGGTTTACAATGTTTTATGGTGGTGAATATTATTTTAATGTATTATAACTTACATATCCTTATTATTATAAAAATTTAATATTTGAAGGTAAATTGTGGAAATATTTGGGATGTTAAATACAAGAAATTCTAAATAATTGTCTATATTCATGAATAAAGGAATTTTTATGATCAAATACATAACTTCACATTTTTGCATCTGGTATTGTCATACTATGAATAAATCAACCTTAAGAAAAATATTCCTTTAGAAGTTTATTGTGAAAACACTCCCAGATGGCAATTGTTTTGAGAAGTGCAAATGGCTTGTCCTGTGACCTTACTTCAGTTTGAAGGTTTGAAAGATGAGAATGAGAGAGAGAGAGAGAGAGAGAGAGAGAGAGAGAGAGAGAGAGGAGGGAGGGATAGAGACAGACAGACAGAGACAGACAGAGATAGAGAACAAATTAAGTTTGTTTCTCCTATTGCTGCTTGCCAGCCCACACACAGCCTAATGGATGATCTGAAGAGATGTTTACTATGGCAACTCATGGGTATGACCATTTGCTCAGAGTTCAGGCACAAAGGAGTAAAGTACTTGTTGATTAATTGCTATGCATTAATTAATGTATCAGTACAGTACACTTAAGATTATTAACAATCTCATTTGGGAATATGATTCTCATGAAAGCAACAGTGTAAAGAACCCATACTATGCCTTATCTCTTCACCTAAATGATCATAAATGATGATGCCTCTTAGTCACTCAAGAAACCATCAAATAAGAAAACCAACACAGGAATTGCTTCTAAGCCCTATTGTGGTTTGGTTAATGACTGCACTAAGGAGATTCCATCGTGGTGTCCTGAGGAAGTAAAAAATCCCTTTCTCCTTAAGTCACTGGCAATCACAATAACCAGAAAAAATAGGTTGAATGTCTAAAAACAATCACTATCAGGTTTAATTTTTTAATGTTTTTCTTAAAGTAATTCTGGACAGATCTTGTGGGAATTATCTGAGATATTAGCTCAGATTAATTTGATTATTTGTGTGTGTGTTCACATGTGTATGCAAGCATATGTATGTGTTGCATATATCTGTGCACATGCACATCACATGTTTGCATGAGAGAGAGAGAGAGAGAGAGAGAGAGAGAGAGAGAGAGAGAGAGAGA
>OU015743.1:49422587-49437971 GCA_907169655.1 Acomys percivali | reverse complement strand
TGGGAGGGTCTGGTCAAGCTTCACCACATACTTGAAGAATGCTTTAATTGGTTGGAAGTTTTCTGTGGCTTGCAGGGAGGGGATGTTAAAGAGAATTAGTATTTTCCTTGGTGAGTAAGCTGAACACTGCTCGTAGCTAGTACTCATGGGAAATTTATCCTCACCAGAATCTTGTGGCGATCCAAAGCTTGACAATAATAGAGTAATGTTCAATAATATGAAGAGTTCACAAGGATATGTAAGTAACTACAGAAGGAATTTATTCATTGTGGCAGCTTAGGTTTTTGTTTAGTGCATAATATAATTTTAAATTAGCCAAATGCAAGCTGATGTGGAAATTAGACAAGTAAAAGCTGACATGGAAATTCCCCGCACTACTAAGTCCTTCTTTGGCTGGAAGATGTAAGATGTCAGTTGTCTGGACCCAGATTTTCTGTGACTCTGGGAGGACAGTCCTTGAGTAGAACCTGGGGTCTTACTAAATGTTGAAAGAAGAGAAGAAGTTTACACAAGCACTTAGACCTGTTCTTGAATCAATGCTTAAAATCTGACATTCAAATATTACGAATTTGAAAATCTCCTGTATACTGCACCTAACATAGTAAAGATCTATGATACATCAAATATCCTCCCCAAACAAATTAGTGATTAATGCATAATCATACATTTCTAATAATTTATAGGCAAATTAAATTACAATTAGAAAAAAGAATGGGGTCATTATTTACAATTTTTGTCACTGAGGTAAATCTAGTGGACATCTGAGGAAAAAAATTGTAACCATAAAAGTTAACATATGGCATTTCTTTCATTGTTAGAAGAAGATCCATCTCTACATAGACACTTTAACTAATATATTACTTATATATTGTACCTTTTTAAAACTTAACAACATTATGAAAGACTTTTTACCCCCATTTATTTCACATGCATAGAGCATATATAGACATGTATTTACATTTGGAAGATATAAGATATTACATGTAAATCATACTTTATATCATAGTGATGATGAGTTAGAACTTAGCATGATGCTATTCATGTTCTAAACATCCAAGGATGCTAATTACTTCCAGTAAAGTAGAGAAAATACATGTCCACATGTCCTGTGTGTGCATGTGCATGTGTGTGCCACATAATAATACAAGAGAAAGAGCCTGTCAATGTAAAAGTGGCAGGCTAAGAGCAGAGGGGGACAGGTTGTAGGGAGGGCACCTGGAGACAGCTGGAGGGAAGATAGAGGGCTAACGAGATATTATTCTATTTCACTTGCAAACATTTAAAATTTTAAAAATGGTGAAGAAATTTAGCTAGGCCAGGGCTGGGGTATAATTTAGCACATCCACTGACATTATATGTTCAGGATTTTCATGCGCATAGTTATCTACTGCCCCCTCAGCTCTCTTTGGAATCCATTTATAATAATAAAATGCTTCCTGCAGATCTTGTCACATTTCAGGTTTTGGTTCCATGGAAATTATTCTCAGCTAAAAACGTATTTTTAGAGTTGTAGTATTCATTCTATTTTTGGTGAATGTTGAAGCTCCTCCCATGCTTGGCTTCACTTCATGAAAATTTCAGTGGTGGCCCTGACCATGTGCTCTGACCAGACCAGGTTCTCACAATGATGTCACCTGTCCTAAAAACACCGATCCCGTAAACTTACCTAAAATTCAGTGATAGAGATTCATGGTGAATTGAATTTCCCACCAGCTGTCTTGAACCTGATCCCAGGTTAGGTAAAGGAAGAATTCTTATCTGTGCATTCCATATCTCGAAACCAATACCAGGCCCGACTCCCCATATACCCCACCAGAAATAATCCCACTTCAGAAAATGATGCTTGGGAGGCAGGGAGAATGATATTTTTATTAGTTGGTATCTGGACATCTGACTAAATCTGACTAAAAATTTTCACCTTCTGCTTTTTGTTTAAGCTGGTAAAATATCTAGGTTATTGTTATGAGTCATCAATGTCTGGTTAATACAGAGACCAATGGTGAGTTTGATTGTCAAGCAAAGTGTATGAGGAATTAGCAGTGTCCACGAATTCAGTAATGACATAGCCTCAGATGTAATGTTTCAATTAAAACTTAATAAGCATGCATGAGATGTATTTACAGTGTATGTTGAGTAGTGGTTAAAAAAAAACTTGTTTTGCCCACTTTTGCAAACTGGTAGATAGAACATATTTGTTTACTTGTAACATGATAATTCCTGGAGGTGTGAACACTGGGGTATGGGAGAGGTGAAGAGACAAACATTATAACAGGTATTCTGCAGAAGTGTCAAGAGATACAGAATGTTTCAACACAAACAAAAGATGGTGAATCGAAAATGATCTGTCCAGGGGTTGAATGAAAGCTCTAAAAGTGGCAAATAATCACACCATGTTGCTTGACTCATGAATTCAAGATGCATTCAAAGTGGAACGCTGGACTGGATTGTTTGAAAAGACATTTCGTTATTAATCGTAGTGTTAGGACAGAGAACAGGGAACACACACTGTCCCATCACATGAACAAAATGACTAGCGGGATTCCACTGATTCAACTGAATGCATGTGCTACGCGATAGATGAAGAGACCACGCGTGTGAGTAATACCGGCTTCTCATGCTGCAGTTGCTTAAAACATTAAATGATATTTGCATAGACAATATTGTAAAAATAACAAAGCCAGTATTTTCCTTCTAATCTCAAAGTCTTCAAGAACCATAACTCCAAATGAACTGTAAACTGTCCCTTTCATCTTGAAATGCCACAGCCAATCTCACCCATTACCTATTTAGTAAAATACTAGACTTCAGAACACTATGCCTATCATTTCAGCCCACTACTCTTTTTAGTTTTTCAGCATCCTAAAATCAATTTCAAAAAGCCTACTAGTTTGGGGAAAGTTTTTACTTTTGCTTAAATTCCATGTCATTTCCTCGTTTTGTGATGTACATCAGACATTTAATTTTGAAGGAAGAGCATATGTTTAAGAAAAAGGACAAAATCTTACTATTAAATAAGCATGTTTCAAAGATAAAAGGGATGTTGCAATATGCCAGGGAACTATCTGATTTAGAAAGAAAATGCGGCTATTTTCTTCAACTAATTTAGTTTTAAGACAGAATGTTTCAAAAGACTAATACTTCAATTCATATTTTACCTTAAAATCCATGAAATTAATTCAGTTAATAGAGCAAAGACTTTATCACATACATGGTCATATGCATATATATCATCAACAAAGTTTTGATATATCAACAAGATATAAGAAGCCAACAAGATTTTATAATATTAAAGAGTATTTGTCAGGGTAATAAGAGTTTTAATATTCTTAGTGTAAATATTTGGTTATTTTGGAGTAACAATCTTAAGCCTAACATTACCTTAAACTACTTTAAAATTACATAAATACATTCTTTTGCCAAACTATTTCAATGAAAAAAAAAATCAAACTACCTACATGTAGCCAGACTGCATAGGCAGGGTAATGGTTCCTTAGCAGGCTTTTCGGCTAAACTCGTTCAATTGTTTCAGTTAAAAAGTTTTGACATTTTGTTTAGTTGTTTCTTTCTCATTTTGATAACTTTAATTTTCTGGAAATCCTTAAGAATGTTCTTATAAAACATTACAAAAATAACCTGTTTAATTTTCAAAATTCAATATCAAAACAGAAAAGAACAAATCAAATGGGAGAGTAGTTAAATATTTTTAGAGCAGTGTGGTATTTTACCATCACATATCATTACTGTATAATTACTGAGAAAACAGAAGAAACATTTAAAAATTTACCCTAAAAACAAATAAAAAAGATTTTGTAGTATTAAAGAGTATTTTCTGGGGTAATAAAGATTTTAACACTATTAATGTAAATCTTTGTTTAACTTAGAAGAATAATTTTAACCTCAAAATTATTTTAAAATCTTTTAAAAACATTTTAAACATAAATAGGTTAAAATTTACATGGCTTTTCATAAACCAGCCTCTACTATTAACATATTTTTCATTATTTTCTGTTTGATTTTATAAAGAACAACTTTTGGTGCTTTTCCTTACTTCTTGAGAATATGCACACATATTCACACAGAAGCATCCATTCACATGCTAGCAGCACAAGCTCACACCTAAAACACCATGTAATATGTCTCTGTATCTTTGCACAGTGTTATGCAACATGTGTTACTCTGGATGGAACAATAAAAATAAAATCAAATAAGTAGTCTGAACTAGGTAGAGACTTGTTGGTGATGCTGTTGCTTTGTCTTATGTCTATAACAAGGTTATATTTGAGTGGGAAAAAAACAACCAATAATTAAAGTCAAAGTAAATTACAGATATGACATTGTCTTAACTTTCTTACTGTTAACACGGAACATGCATTGTCTAAAAGAAACTTAGGGGTGCATCTACCATATGCTGCCATCTGCTAATGGTGACAAATATTTGGAAATATCATTTATTTTTAATGATTATTAGATTGAGGCAGCTTTAGAACAGCAGATAAAAACCTTCCGGTAAGTGTCATTGAAAAATTGATCCTATTATGCTAATAATTACCAGCATTCCAGGCAGTTCTCCACAACTCCATGCAGTGTCTGTCATGGAAAGATGTAGTGTGAAGTTCTGGGCCACTGGAATCTTGGGGTGCCTATCCAACACCTCTCAGCTCACCAACCCTGACATCTCTGAGCACTTACCAACCAGAATTTGTCACCTGAAGGTCCAGCTCTATATAGGTTACGCCAATATTCCTAATGGGTGTTCTTTCTAATACCAGCAATAATGATCTTGGTTTAAGTATTAGTTTTGCCATATTAATAAATGATAAAATTTGAAAATTCTTGTGTGTGTGTGTGTGTGTGTGTGTGTATGTGTGTGTGTATGTATGTGTGGTATAAAAGCAAGCACACGTATACATGTGCATGGTATATTTGTGTGTGGTGTATACATGTGAGTGTTCGTATGTGCATGCCCATGCGAGCACATGTAGAGGCCAGAGGAGGATGCCTGGTGTCTTTCTCTGTTGTTTTCCTCCTTACTTCTTTGAGACAGGTTGGTGAGCTATGAAGAGATTTTTGCCATCTCTTTGTCATTATACAGATGTTACAGGTGTGTGCAGTCGTGACCATCTTTGTATAAGCATGCTGGGGACTTGAACTCAAGTATGCATGCTTTTACAGCAAACATGTCAACCACTGGGCCATTTCCTTATCCCAGATTTTCACTTTTGAGTGACATTTTTAACAATATGACCTTATTTAAGACCAGAGTATTGGTCTCTTTGCCTTGTCTCTGTGATAGGTAAGAGACAGTCGAATTCAAGAAGCTTTTTTCCCTCTCCACAAACCCACCCTAAGAAGCAACAAGAACACTAGAATTCTCCTCAGAATGCTGTGTGTGACACTTAGGGCATGGAATCGAAGATGAAACCATCTGATGTTTCTCTTGGACGTTTGGAGTTCTTGGAAACATGAGAAGTGAATGCTGGAGGGTTTTTCTTTTGCTCCCATTTTCTGTTTCAAAAATAATAAACAATAAACAATATCCATAACCAAAGCTTAAAATATGTAGAGCATACCTTATACTGGACACTGATCCAGGAGAGGGGTAAACAATTTCTTTAGTCTATTAGAGCTAGAGACGACGGGCCAGAGGCACTGTGCCTGTTGTAGCTGTGTTCTTAGATAAGGTGGTGTTACAGAATTATCAAAGGTGCTGATCCAACTGACCCATGGGAAGACACTCTCTGGAATGACAGACCTGCCCCAGAAGTGTTCTCACAGAGCACTATTCCATGGGTACAGTAGAGAATCCTGACCTTTTAAGAGCATGTGTTCTGGGGGCTGTGTTGTATGGGTCTTGATCACTGGGTAGTTTTTCTCTAACTTTCCCCAGATGATGACTGCTATGGTCACTGGCTGCCTGTTCTGGCTCTTCTAGCCAGTGCAGGCATTGAAAGCAATGCAGCCCTTGGTAGTACAGCTTATATCGTGCCGTGTGGGACTCAGAGCGCACAGCTCCCACCACAGTCTTCAGATGGAAGGCGACTTCTTGTGAAATCAGCAGGGTGGGCAGCTGAGAAGCGTGTGAATATTGTGCATCTGTAAATATTTGAGCACATCTGCTTAGCTCCCTCCTAACAGACCACTGGGGAAACCCGCCTTGCATTGTGCCATGCAACGCTGTTACCCTGCTCTAATTGTCAAGTCTGTTGAGTGTTTTCCTCATGCACACAAAAATTAAACATCACTCTCCTCATTCATGATTAATTCAGCTGCAGTGCCGCACTGTGTCACACTGCATTTTTTAAAGTAATTGTTAAATTCGACCTCATAATGAGAGCAGTTTTAATTAACTTTTTGTCAGTTAATCTTTTTTTTTTCCTCATACATTTTCCATATCTGGTGTGTATACGGTGTGTCTCTGCCCAGGGGTTTGCAGCCCCTTGATATGAATGCTTAAGCCTGGTGAATGCCAGTGGGTGTACCACATGCAGGTGGGGCAAGAGGGCCTCCCAGGCACCATTGTACTCAGCTTGCCCGGCCCTGGTTGCGTCTGTTCTTTGCATTAACCAACCCCTCTACAGTTGAGGTCACTTAGGACCCTCCAAGCTCAGCTTTATCCCCCTGTCTCCTAGATGTGCTTTGTACATCTACTAGAGAGTGAGTAGGCAATAGAAGTGGGAAGAGTTGTATGCAGCACACAGGTGTCAAGATCCAACTGCTGGGTAGAATGTGTCCAAAGCAACGAACTGGCAGGGTTGAGGGGTCTCTTCACAACTTCTTGTAGAGTGTACTTTCCTCAGCCTGCTTCCTCAGGGGGTCTTGATAGCATAACCAAAGTCACTTATTTGAAGTGATTTGTTCAGTTGTTTTTTATCAACTCTGTGTACTTAATCGGTGCATGTCTCTCTTCATCCACATGCTTTTCTTCTACAATAATTTTTTTCCAATGGACATCCAATTCCATATTAAGTAATACATATCCATAGTGTTTTCCTTTGCAAAATAGTTACATTTTATAGATTTAATAATAATGCATAGGTTTTCCTGAAGGCTAAAAAACGATGAGCTTTTTCTAATAGTGCTAACTGTTTCCACTTTTTTGAGCAATATCAGCCATTTTGGGGACATGTATTGGATGTATTTATAAGCTATTGTTTCAGTTTTCCTGTCTTACAAAGCATAGGATTGAGACAATAGGATCTGATAATTCCTGTTTTAGAATTTTAGGATAAAGCATTGAGAGGTTAAGTAAACACATACTGACTTTGCTAATCAAGCTATTTAAATAGAGTGCAGCCGTGCCCTAGAAGAGAGTGTGGGTCATCTTGAATTTGTCATCTGACATGCTGTGTCCAGTTTCTCTTTAATAACCTTTGCTTTTCGTGAACATTACAGTGAAGAGATTACAACTAGAGAGACACATTAGAAAGTGCAATCTCAAGAAACTGTACCTTGTATAAACCAATTTGATCTCCAAGGGATTAAAAATCCCTGTGATTCAGAATCTGTCCAATCTTGAATGCTGGAGAGACAAGCAGTTTCTAGCCTGGACTGATGGAGAGACTAGAAGAACCATTTTTCTCACCTAAAAAATGTAGGATAATTGTTGTATATTTCAGTGATTTTTCTAATATGAAATTATTTTAATGTATATAGCCCAGTGTAAGTTATAGAATTGTTGTATATTACAGTGATTTTTCTAATATGAAATTATTTTAATGTATATAGCCTAGTGTAAGTTATAATGGACTGATGGTGTGCCTTGGTTTGTCCTGTTCTGTGTGCCTGATATGAGCACGTTTTTGTCACTGTGTGACACAGTGCAATACAGCTGGAAACCTACTGCAGCCTTCATCAGGGCCTATTCTTTGTATCTTCCAGGAGGAAGCACCTCTCTCTGAGCTCCTGGAGGACTCCTGCTTTAGTTAGTTTCTCCTTTGACCCTAGCACACTATCCACATGATATGACGGCTTAACAGATCATTGTCAAACTGAAAATAAATACCCTGTTTTGTTCTTTTATTCATTAAACACTCTTTACTGCATCATTGCCTGAAAGAAGAGTGAAGCGTACATTGTTCTCGTTCTTCAAGCGTTTTAAAACGTTCAAAAGTGAGTAAGGAATGACCTACGTAGACAGATACTCCTTGAGCTTTACAGACAGTGCCTATTGGGCTTTTTTTTAAGGTAGAAAAAGACTTACAAGGAGGCGGAAGTTACTTGGATCTTGAATATGGAGTTTTACCCAGATTGATGATAATGCCAGTGAGCGTGTGTAGGTAAGGACTCGGGCACACAGAAGGGTCAAGACTAGAGGTCTGTGGCAAATGTCCCACCACCGTCCCACCATCCAGTCACTTCTAATTCCATGCTGAAATTCCTTAGCCTCGTGGGAGTCAGGTGGGTGTTTCACGAGATGATGAGGTGGGAGAAATGAAAACCAGCGCTGGGAGCTCTTGGATAATGCTGCAAGAACAGAGGAGGAAGTAATGAGTAGAAAGATGGGGGTGGATTTAAAGACTTAGGGGGAACCGAGGTTATGGCACAGCCAAGAAAATGTCATTTGCCATCCATAAAAATCATATTTCCCCATGTTAAGCCTTTTGTTGTATGTGTATGTGTGGAGTGTAGCCTTAATTCTGCTGCTTATATGGTTGAGAAATTCAGATCAGTGTTTATGCTTTCCCAGAACTCGCTTGCTTGCTCTTTGTCTCCAGTACAAAGTGGGATGGCTGTATTCCAGTTCTGACTTGGAAGGCAAGTGGGATGGGAGCAGAGATGTCAGAGCAATGTGTCCAAATTTGCTTTATCTTTGAAATGTCGCGAATCTGGTGCTTAAAGTGATTCATCGGCGCTGTACATTTTTTCCTGACATAGAATCATCTTATAATACCACTGTCTTAACTCGAGAGTCCTAATGTAAAACGTGCAAATACATAAACTTTGTTAATATGCAATTTCTTGCATCACTTTACTCTATAAATAATGTCTAAGCTTGTCATTTGAAATACATATTAAAAGATACTGCATAAAAGCTACTAGCCACTTATCAGTACTTGAGAAAATTTGAATTTCCAGAAATTCCCTGTGGTGAGAAAATTGCTGATAAAGTACAGGACAAATATGGTAGAGTCCTAGTATTCATACTATTGAATTCCAAATTAATGTCACTGTGTCATAAAGTACCAAATAATTTTGTATTGCATTTGTAACCAAAAGCAAATGGCCATTTAATCAGGCTGCTAAGTTTACAAAGTATTTTGTCATGAATTCACATAATGTAAAAATAAACACAAATAAAATAAAACACACTGCTATTTATTTTTACTATGTGCAAGTACTTATAGGGAGCCGATTTAAGGACTATTTTTCAATGTTAGACATTTATGACCTGAGCTGCTTTTAATTTTCATAGCTTATTAAAATAATTTTAATTATAACTGAAAAATGAAAAAATGTTGTTTGTAGAGGACCATGGCCATATATAACTTGACCACAAACTCAATAATAGTATAAATTTCTGAGAAGGACCTGTAAGGATCTCTTTTTGGAATTAACGCCCACAGTGTGCAAATGTGCTTTGTAATTGGGTATTTCCAAACTAGTATCTGGTAGCAAGGTTTTAATTAGTGAGTATAAAAATAAAATTTATTTACAGAGAACTAAACTGGAATTTGAGGTTCTCTTAATCCAAACTGATATGAAACTGAGGAACTTGATTTTAGTCTCTTTTCTCTCATAATCATAATGAGATGTGATTAACATGAATTTCATTATTGTTCCACTGAGAAGATATTTTTTAATGTTAAATTTGTAAAACAAAACAAAGCAAAACAAAACAAAAGCACTGTGGAAGAATATATGTACCTATAAAATGGCTTTACAATGAAAATTGTTTAGAGTGGAGCGACCTCAGCTCAGAATCCAGGCTGCACCTGCTCAAAGAGGTTGGTTCGGAACAAGAACAAATGATACTTTTAATGTTCCTTCTATCCTAAGTTTCAGAATCCAACCTTCACTTGGGCTTTGGACACTCGCAGCAGTTGAAAAGAGAGCAGCCTCCCTACCCGAGACATCCCCTTCTAGTATTGATTAAAAGTGTGTGAGCTGTTACTATATGGAAGTGTCAGCCAAGATTAGAACAGACAACAAAAATAAAGCAGCGATTGTTGGGAGAGACGTGGATTTCAGAGTCAACTGTAAGAAATAAAAGGCTCTGCTGCTTCCTTCTGTATTCCACGGAAGGCACAGTTTGCAGAATTTTTATTGGCACACTGCCATCCTTATTTTCATTTATCTGCCTCAAAGCGCCATTTCGAAAAGTGCAAAACCATGTTGTTGATAAAGTAGATTGTTTATAGCCGAATTGGAAATTTCCGAACAACGCGTATTGTCATAAAGTGGGGGAGGGAGGTGCACGGAGAGTGCACCTGCAGCTGTTTGAAACCTCTGTCGGCACCACTGGAAGGAAAAAAAAACCAACAAGGAAGATGTGTTAGTTTGCCCTACAAAATTTAATAAGCAAATTTTTATAAACTGTATTAAGTGACAGGCATTACCAAAGCCATAAAGTCCTCCGAGGCTTTATTTCTTGAAACGCTTTCCCAGCACATTGTCCCCATATTGCAGTCTCCTTTATGGTGTTGGGTTTTGTAATGTACTCAGCTTCACTGGGTGATTTCAATGATAGTAAATCCTGGCCTGATGTGTCCCCATGTGTACCATAGTCATTTTAATACTTCTGCAGTTAAGTACTATGGGGCATAAATTTTAGCCCTAACTTCAGTTGCTTCGCGGTATATTTTCTTGTCACTGTTTTAACAAAAGCATTGTCAATAGCTATGAAATACAAATATGCCTGAACAAATGAAAAGTCCAAGGGAACGCGCATCCCGTGACTATACAGGGAAG
Source organism: Acomys percivali (assembly GCA_907169655.1). Taxonomy (NCBI): domain Eukaryota; kingdom Metazoa; phylum Chordata; class Mammalia; order Rodentia; family Muridae; genus Acomys; species Acomys percivali. The sequence continues at coordinate 49,427,063 of OU015743.1, read as the reverse complement.
CATCATAGTTGATGAAGGTGCTGCCTTAGTAGGTGACTCTTTATAAATCATTAAAAATAATAACTTTAATAAAGTGGATTTCTCTGATCACTAGGACTCTACAGATATTAACTCGGATTATTGATAAAAGGAAGAAAAAAGGTGGAAAAGTCTAGGATGAAATGCATTTAAGAAGAAATGTTTGGTAGTTAGAGTTAGGCTTCCTGTGTGACTGTGTGGCCATTTCTGTCTAATAAGCAATGCCCCTCTCCAGGATCTGTCTCACACTTCGTGTACTTGTTTTTTTATTTTATCAATGGAATGACTTCATCAACATTCATCTGAAAATTTTTTTTCCTTTCTGTTCCTTCTGAGTGCTCTCCACCTACTGACAATAGGACCTCTATTTTCTGGGCCATTTAAACTGATTTTAGAATGTGTCTTCATGTACTTCCAGTGTCTTATAATTCAAGCTCTTTTGTTTTTGTTTTTTGAGACAGGGCTTCTCTGTGTGTCCTTGGCTGTCCTGGAACCAAGCTGGCCTTGAACTCATGGAGATCCACCTGCCTTTGCCTCCCCATTACTGGGATTAAAGTTATGTGCCACCATGGCTGGCAATTCAAACTTTTTATATGTAATCATTTGTACTCTGACTATATCCACTCTCCTAACTGTTTGTTTAGATATAATGTTCATCACACTTAGTTAAAAATTAAATGTTAGATGCAATTAAAAGAATCAGTATGAGTCTGTCTTGTTTCATTACTTAAACCATTTTGGGTTTACATACATACATACACATGTGTGTGTCTGTGTGTTGGTCATATATATATATGAAAAGCATGATTACCCAGACCCCACCTCTATTTTATTTGATCATTATGCTCCACCTGGTTTTAGTATCTATGCTGCAGTTTCTTAGGTTTTATTTTGCTTTGGTTTTGGCCTCTGTGTTGCATCATCACTGACAGTAGAACTATTTGTGTTACCATGTAAAATCTTACCTGGGTAGCATTGTAAGAAGCAAAGCTATTGTTTGGTTTGTTTGTCTGTTTTCCCATTCTTCCATGGCAGGGCCACCATCTTATTATGAATTGGGAAGATTGAGGCTCAAGAAAACATGCCTAAAAGATTCTTCCCAATGAAATCTTATGCCTGCACCCAAATCTTCAAATGAAATCGTGCTCGCCTACATGAGGGTCTGCAAATGTATCCAGCTCTGCACAGCGAGTAGAGAGGAGCTAGCTTGCTGTCACTCAGGCGTGCGGAGGGGGAACCACGGCCATACTGAAGAATCAAGACACTTTAGTTTCCTGGAATTCACGATGGGTTTTTTACTTCGTTTATATTTATTTGTTGATGTGATCAAATAGTACAGGTGCCTCTAGAGGAAAATAAAGTAAAATATTTTGACATTAAATTGACATTTTCCAAGACTCCACACTACTACCTTACAGGTTAATTATCGGGATAGGTATCCAAGGTGGCTTGGGAAAGACAAGGCAGGTTTACGTGGAATATGGGCAAACCACTCAACAAAGCGAAATGAGGAAGCCTGCCAAGGTACGCAAGTACCCCTGCAGCAGATGAATTGGAAATTTCTGTTTGCAGAGCTGTCAACATAGACCCTCTCCTAAATACTAATTGCTTAACAAACAAGGTATTAAGATCTTTAAAATAAGTGTTTCTTTGTCATATATGTGTATTTATAAACATAGAAAGGAAATCTCTACATGCAAAATATTTAGAGTTAGATGCTGTTGTAGGTAATTAGTGAGCAAGGCTGTATGTTTTCTCATCCACCTGCTGGTAGAAGCAGATGGTAGCTTATTTCTGCCCATGTGACCTACAGATTCTTCAGGTTTACCACAATCCTGTGCCTATGGTAATAGCATTGTTTCCTTCCCAGGTATGGCTAAGATCCTGGTGTCTATACATAGTTTGCTTTCTTATTGGCCCCATCTCAATCTTCTGGGAAACGATATCACCAGAGAGGGTGTGGGTCTTGTCACATCAGAGGGCATTTGAAAAGATGTTTTTATAAGCTTATTTTTTTCTTGCAAAACCAGTTACAATTACTGCATTGTTGTTATTTCCAGTCTTACAATGAGAAGGATCCCTTTGTGGTTTACATCCTGTTTGATTTTAGCAAGAAATCAGACCCGCAGTGCAGTGCAGAACTCCCCTTTAAGCCTCAACCTTTACACTCTTCCCATGTTCTGTGGCCATGTTAAATGCTCAGCTTTTTACCTTTACAACAAATAGAGTGCACTTTATAAATGTATTAGTTTATTAAACCTAATTATAATATGCTCATTTATCATGTTCTGAAGTTTTATTAGCATAAAAAACCCAACAAGGCAAAACCCCTCAAACACAGTAAAATTTTTCCTTTTAACTACCCATACTTAGTTGTGAAAATTGGCATTTAAGATAAAATATAATAAAAATTACAAATGATGTCCTACATCATTTTAGGGTAGGAGTTAAAAATGTGTTAATGAAAGTAATAAGATAAACATAATTCATAAAATATACCAGGCGACAGTTCTAAAGAAATTTAACTTTTCTTTTAGACTAGCCCCTTTACAGTGTGAATTGCAGCATTTGAAGCTGCCACAACTCAACTAATTTTCCAGTTATTACTCAGGCAGCTCATATTTTCTTAAAGGATTTTTGCAGGTGATTTTTTCTTGCTTCCAACCAACTCATCTGAAGTTTTGTGAAGTCCCTTGAGTCAATTCTTCAAGAGCTACCTAATCAATGGTTCTCAAACTATAGATCAAGACCCTTTTGAGGGTCACATATCAGATAGTCTACATATCAAATACTTACATTATAATTTATATCAGCAGCAAAGTTGCAGTTATGAAGTTGTAATGAAAATCACTTTGTGGGTGGGGGTCACCACACTGTGAGAAACTATGTTAAAGGGCTGCAGTGTTAGGAAGGTTGAGAACCTCTTCTAAATTCTCTGTGATGCTGGTTTCTACGTAAGATGTTTTTTACAGGCTCCATTGTACTGTTGGTTAAGGCATGCATTCCCTTCGTTTCACCAAGCTGAAGGATCCTTACCTGGTCAGTTGGTTGCACCACACAATTTCAGTGAAATATTCTGAAGACCTAGTGAGTGATTTGAAGACCTAGTGAGTGATTCAATGGGATCGGCCCTTCATTCTCCTAACACCATGAGCACAGATATCCATCAGAACACGTCTGCAGCTCCTCTGGAGATTGCAAGACCTTATTTCCCTTTGATAAAGGATGGTTTTGGTAGAGTCAGAACTAGTTTACACAAAAACCAAAGAGAATTTGAACCTTTCACTCAGTGTCTCATCTTGGATCAGCAGTAGGGGCAGTACTGGGAGCTTGCTGCTCACTCTGAAACGGAGGCCCAGGCCAGACTTCCCAGAATTGGACTTGCATCTTAGGAAGACTGTGCCTGAGTGCTACAATTTAAGCACTGAAAGACAGCCCTGAGAAATGTGCATGGCGGAGCCCTCTTCGTTCAGATGAGGACTCAGCCTTAAGGAGGCTGGAGTGTGCAGCCTGGTTTTAGCTCAGGTCTGTTGGAAACTCAAATTCACATGTTTTCACCACACTTCGTTGCCTTCGGTGTGCGTAGCCAGCTTTTAAAGACGAGAGAAAAATTGTCACCAACCCCCTCCCCCTGTTTTTACTAGTTATCAAATATTCTGGCGATGGTGTCCAGGGGGACCAGGGCGAATTTGGATGGCAGTGAAGTCAGGCATTGCTGGAGGAGTCCAAATTTGGTGGGAAGATCGATAGCACAGATTCTTGTGGCTTTGCACAGTTCTATTTTTGAACGTTTGGAGGATTCTATTTATTAGAGTGTGTTTGCAGAATCTGTCAGTAAACATCTTTTCCCTGTTAATATTTAACCCACCAGCTCTTTCAAGCTTCCATCTTTCTGAGCCTCCTGGTCCCACATGCTTTTTAATCCACTAATAGCACCAAACTGTCTCTCTGGTGCAATAAAAGTCTTCTATTTTATGACTTCCTTGAATTACTACCATAACTTATAATTTGCCAGATTTGTTTTGCCTTCAAATCTCTTACTTCACTCTAGCCACATGAAAAATGTCACACCCTAGCTTTTTTTCTCCCCAAACTCTACTGCTTATTTTTAATATACTAATAGTTCTTTCCGAGAAGAATTCCATCCTGCTGCCAGCCATAATGTTTTACTCACCGTTCAAAGGAACTTTTAGAAACTTTCCCTATAAATATTGGGAAACACTTAAAATAAATTTTAATTGTAATTAAAATCAAGGAAAGATTTATTTGATTACATAATTGAGAAAAGCACTCAAAATGTTTATAAAAACTAAAGAAAGACTAGAGGAAAAATTGGATTCTCAATTTCAATGGTTTCTAAGGTAGTTTTTTAATGACTCATTGTAACATGTCTGGAAGTCAAGACACAGGGCTTTCTTTCTTTCTTTCTTTCTTTCTTTCTTTCTTTCTTTCTTTCTT
>OU015743.1:49396260-49413478 GCA_907169655.1 Acomys percivali | reverse complement strand
AGAGAGAGAGAGAGAGAGAGAGAGAGAGAGAGAGAGAGAGAGAGGAGCACCATTCACAGGAACCAAAAGTTGAAAAATATCACTGTAAAGATACAGGTAACTTTTTGGTGTATTTATACCATGGAAGATTGAATAAAAGGGTCCTGGTTGAAAAAAAGTGCACCCTTTATGTATTCATCTATGAAGAGGATACATATCAACCTAAGGCATTAGATGTCAGCATAGCAGATGCCATTGAGGAGTGGAGGAGTGATGATGTCTGGGATGCAGAAGACTGGATGTGTCCTAGATCTGTTTTATTCTTTAATCAGAATTGTGGGTACAGCATTGTGTTCACTCAACTTTTATTGAGCAGAAGGATTGATTTGTGCAATTTTCTATTTGTGGATTCCATATTTTTAATGGAAACAGTACTTTGATGATAAAACATGAAAACTAATCTATTCAGATGTAATTTCACACATAATCAGTAACAGGGATGTCCAAAAAAAGGAAATTTATGAGAAATGAACATTTAAGGCAATATATTGTAGCCAATTAATGACAAGTCTCCAAAAAGTTGGAACTTTCTTCAGGGTATGAATCAAAATAACTTTTATTGCAAGATTGGGCAGGATAATAGGGAAAGGAGAAAAGAACTTTATGGAGAATCTTAGGTCATTTGTATTGTCAAAGAAAATGTACCATATATTATTTAGGCCATTGCAACAGAGATCATTATTGAAGAACATGAATAAAGAGAAAGGAGCCTGCAGCTTCACAGCCCAGACACACAAGAGAACCTCACCTAAGCTGCACGGGAATAATGAGAAAGGACTGGGAAAGATCTTAGTAGACACACCGAACAGGGGGCAGTATGTCTTGAGTTTCTGAATATCAAGAGTATGAAAATCATTTACAGTTAGTCATTTCTGAGCCAGCAAAAGGTCATGGTATTATTGTTTAACCTTTGATTCCATTCTGAGACATGGGAATCAGGGTCAATTAAACCTTTAATTTGATATTCAGATAGACCCTAATATGGGTCATCTTTATCCCTATGTCATAGAAAAGACAAACGTTGACATGGGAAGGCACTGACTCAACCTTTTGAGACACTTAACAATTTGGAAAATTTTGTCTCAATCTTAAATTGCTATAGTTTATGGCATAGATCTGGGTAATAGTTAAGGACCAAATTTTAATTTACAATTTTTGTAGATGCAGTTAACAAGGAAATCTGGAATAATCATGTACAGACACATGCACAGAATACATCAGGCCAGGTCTTATCAAAGTTAAGAGAACCTGTGAAAGCCTGAATCAGGGACTCTTATTTAATTTAAAAGCCATTGTGAGAAGATGACCTCTATGAAAAAATATTCTCAAGGAATTGAATATACATGAGAATGAGAAATTCAATTCCTCCCTGCATTGTGGCTGCTCCTAACTAGTGCCTGGGTACAGATAATAACTCCAAAATCTCAATTAAATTGTCCTGGAGGCCAAGACAAACTCCTCAAGGAAAATCATTGGCTCCTCAGTGATGGAAAAAACATAATACTCCTTAAGCCCAGTGTGTGTGAGATGTTTGATTACATTTGTAGATTCAACAAACTTTAATAGCCACGGTCCTGGCACTGAGAGCTCCCAGCCTAGTGGTAATGATGAAAATACATGGCAACCCTAATACTAACAGGACAGTCAGTAGAGGCATCTACAATCTGCTTGGGCATTGTGGTGGTAGATTAGATGTACCTCCTTGTCAACTCTTCAGAGTGTCAGTGCTGAGGTGTCAAGACAGCTCCCTGTCAATGTGTTTCCGAAATGCCCCTCTTCTGAGGAAGCTTCTGATGTGCTACCATCCTCATTTATGGGGACATTCAACTCTGGTAGTAAAAACTAAATAAAGGAAGTACTGAGAAAATAATTAAATGCTTCAATAGCCTGCAAAGGAAGACAAAGTAAAAAGTTCTGTGGAAACAATTGTGTCAATAAAGTCGAGAATTGGGTTTGAGTGTCAGATGGAGACAAAAGAGGAAGAGTACATGAAATATATTACAATCCCAGCAATGCATTTGACACAACATTTATCAAAACTTGAGCGAGTAATGATGAATCCTTGGTTGATCGGCCAACTTTATAAATTTAAAATTCCATCTTTTCAAACAACGATAATAATAAAAACATGCATGTGGCAGATAAAGAATAATTTACAAATGTCCATTGGATTTCAAGTCATTTTTTATTGACTTTGAAGCTTAAAGTTGCCTTTAAAAATCTAATTAACCCTCTCTACTCACTATTAGAACTAATAAAAAATTAAGTAAAGCTCTTATAATGCTTTTAATTTATAAAGTCTATTACATTCTATATCAAAAGCTAAAGCAGTTGTGTGTACATTGAATATATATCTAATAATAAGGCAGAACTTTAAAAAAAAGAAATTCTAAAATCTTAGAAATATGTCTGGCAAAGACTTACATTATGTTTAGGGAAAAGTAACAGAAAATTTATTTTCAAACCATAATATATATATATATATATATATATATATATATAAACCACCATGGATAGTTCTCCACAATTAAAATTGTTATTTTTTCTCAATTTAAATACAAACATAATGGCACTTTATATCTTTTCTAATTTTAAATTTTATCTGAGAAGCAAGCACGAAATGCCAAGATGTTAGTATAAAGATCAGGGTAGTTAGACTCATGATAAAGCTTTAGTGATAAGACATAGTACCTGATGCTTATGATTATGTTGAGTAAAAATCCCTGAAACATACACCCATGCACATGGAAATTTTTTGAAAGACAAAGACAGCACTGTGAGGCAGTGGGAAAATACAGAGCATTTGCTAAATCATTATGAAGGAGGAAGAAGTGTATTTAAATTATTAAATCACATGATACAAGAAAAATAAATTATGGGGCGCTGGAGAGATGACTTAGTGCACAGGGTTTAGATACCACCACCCATGTAATTCCATAGTTGGGAAGCAGAGAGTGGAGGATCCCACGCCAGCCAGCCCAGTTTGTTGGTGAGCTCCAGGGTCAGTCAATAAAAAAGTACCACATGCTATAAACCTGAACAAAAGGACAATCTAACAAGCAATGATAATATGAAAATAGTCTTGACCTTAGATTCACAGTTGTATACTTAACTAAGCTTCCTGTTGCACTTATATGGATTAAAATGTGTGGCCAATCTGTACACATACCTTGGGGGTCTGCGCTTCTTCCGTAGGAAGAGGATGAGGAGTGAGAGATGCTGATCAGCATTGTAAATGTGGACTTGAGCTGACTTGAACCCTTGGTCTAGACTACTGGTTCTCAACCTCCCCAAGGCTGTGACCCTCATGTTGTGGTGACCTCCCAACCCATAAGATTATTCATTGCTACCTCATAAGTGTCATTTTGCTACTGTTATGAGTTGAATTGTAAATAGTTTTCATGATAGTGGTTTGTTAAAGGGGTCGTGACCCAAAGGTTGAGAACCATGGTCTGGTCTAGACAATCCAGAATGGCTATGAGGTTTTTCATAGGGCATAATTGTGCAAGTAACTCTAATTATATTTTTGTACCAAGTAGAGACTTATCCTGCTAGTCTTAGAACAGGTAGGGGACCATAACAATGACCAGAGATGGTGGTGTAGGGGCAGTGCTGGGGCTAGAGGAAGGTGTGGCTGCAGACATCATCTTGTTGGTTACAAGCGCTGGAGGCAGGGGAGGAGAATCGTTCCCTGAGCTGGGCAAAGTATTTCACTTTCAAACCTTCTTACGTTCTTGAACTCCAGCTTTCTGGGCATCATATTTCTGAGGCTTCACTTCTATTCCCTTCTCTTTCAGGAGATTTTGATGTTTGCTTCAAAAAATGATAGGCCCAGACGTCCATCTTTGACACTTTTCATCATCACAAGCCAGTGTTCTTTACAGTTTTACTTTTTGTCATTTATCTTATGTATGGAAATAACTTTAAAATTTACCTTTCTAAGCCAGTCTTCTACATATGCCATTTCCAACCAATGTAGATCTGAAACTGAATGCATTTGAAACTATTTGTTTTTCCATTATATTGTCCCATTCTTTTCTCATTAAAAAACACATTTATTGCCCTGTATCTCTAGTTTCTTTATGCTGGGAGTGTGTGTGTGTGTGTGTGTGTGTGTGTGTGTGTGTGATGTGTGTGTGTGTGTGATGTGTGTGTGTGTGATGTGTGTGTGTGTGTGTGATGTGTATAGATAGATAGATGGATAGATAGATAGATAGATGTATATAGAGAAGTGGATGGACAGATAGATATAGATACAGCTGGCATCTACATATGTAGACATCGGAAAGAAACTTGTTTGTTATTGGACATATTATACTATTACTTAAATGGTGATCTCTTTTTATAAACATAGAGCTAATAATCTTGCTTTACAGTATTCTAATGCTATATCAGCATCTACAAGAAACTTATTGCAGATACACAGATTGTGACATTTTTCTAGACCCCTTGTATTGTACACCCTATGACTGGACCTTGCAGCGTGTGTGTTTTGATAATCCCTCAGGTGATTCTGTGAAGGTTACAGCATGAGAGCTAGTGATCAAAAAATAACCTAACCAGTCACATACACAGAGATCTAGGAAACATTCTCTTTTCTTTCCTGCAAACAGCCAAACTCTGTTGGTCAAAAGCCTCCAAACAAGTCAAGATTTCATAGCTCACCCATTCTCTTCTTGAGTGCTCTTGGCCATCTATGTTCTCACAGATCTCTGTGATAATGGTCTAAAATGTCTGCCTTACCCAAACCCTTCTTCTAAAGGCCACAAGAGTAGTGTTTTTAAAAAGCTGTTTTGTACACTGGTGTGTTTTTGAGACGATGGCTTTCCTCTGCATCTATTGCTGAGTAGAGACACACTACTTAGTATTTTGCTATGACTGACTGCAGACTACAGTCACAGGCACCTTCCTCTTGTCTGGTCAGCTTCCCTCTTAGTCCTTGTTTCTCTCCTTCAGACCTTCCTACTTCCAAAGCAGCAATGCGTATGGACGAGGCCCGACTCTGTGACAGAACTCGGTGCATTAGCCTAGAAAGAGTGGTGGCTTCGAATCTGCAATCTAGACTCAGCTTCTCTCCTTTAAGGTATCATAATCTCTGTATGTCTCCAAGGAGATGTCAGCAGAACTTCCTCCAGTGTGTAGTTGTAATATCACAGCAGGTGAACACATTGTGAATTCAGGCCCATTGTTGACATTACTTTTATTTTTTTATTTATTTTTTATTTTTATTTATTTATTTTTTGAGACAGGGTTTCTCCATTTAGCCTTGACTGTCCTTGACTGGCTGGGTAGACCAGGCTGGCCTTGAAGTCATAGTGATCTACCTGCCTCTGCCTTCTAAGTGCTGGGATTATAAGTGTGCTCCATGATGCCCGGCCATTGTTGACTTTACTTTTAGACTCTCATTGTTCTCTTTCTATGGCCTCTAGAGACTGGGTAGCTTTTGGCATTGACATTGTTTTTGGTCTATTGCCTGGGGTATACCACATTGGATTCTATATAGTTTACTGTCATATTACACATTTGTATTTGTTTACCAGCATCCTTTCCCTGCCTTATGACACCCTACACCAGATACTGTAAACCACACCTAAAAAGTACAGTGAACCAGGACTTTTTTGCTTCCCACCCTCTTAGAGAGCCAAGTTCCTAACCCTGGCTCAATCCCCTGAAATCCTTGCTAGATATTTTAACTCTTGTCACAGATATGTAGAACTTCAAGCCCATATTGTTCATCTTGGCTGGGGATGCCTTCATTGCCAGGGTGTGTCCTGGCTTTCCTTCTCTTGAATATGCAGCATTCTCCTGCTTTCTAAACACACCCATTCAAATTCTAGTTAATGGACTAACTCCCCAGTGAATCTTCGGTCCTCCACGGAACCAGTTATAATGAGATAATTAGAGCCAGAAGGACTGGCATGCTACCCTTTGCTTTAATTTGGTCTTGTATCTCATTGAACCAAAAGACACAGCCATAAACCCTTATGTGATTAAGGAGAGGCTCCTGTGAAAATGGCAACACTGAGGCTGAGGGGATGTTTACCTGGTAACATGCTTGTGGTAAAGGCATAAGGTCCTGTGTAAAGGCATAAGATCTCTCATAACCTGGCAGCAGCAGGCTGTATCCAGACATGTTTCTAACCTCCATAATGTATAGGAAGGCAGACAGACAGATTTCTAGAGCTTGCTGACCAGGCAGTCCAGCTGAACCAATAAGCTCACTGAGAGACCCTGTCTCAAAAAATAAGATGGAGAATGACTAAATAAGAAATCTGATGCCAATGTCTGATCTCCATGTTGCATGCAAACTCACACACACACACACACACACACACATGCACACACACACACACACACACACACTCAGCTGTGCACACACACATGAACACACACAAAAACCTGATGTCTTTATGTGTGCATGCATGCGTGCCACACACACACACATGCACACACACACACACACACTCACCTGTGCACACACATGAACACACACAAAAACCTGATGTCTTTATGTGTGCATGCATGCGTGCCACACACACACACACACACACACACACACACATTGCACTCTCACCTACACAGAGCTACTTACACATACACCCACCGAAGCACAAACATCCCCTCTAACTAGTATTTTCAGCATTTGAATTGTTTGCACAATTGGTAGGAAAGACATGGCCCATGCTTTGGTTATTTATTTCTGGTTAATGTTAGTTAAAAAAATTATTTTAAGACCTGGGTTTTTATTTCAACTGAATCTAGGAGCATCATAACTATATTTATTAGTACAAGTTTGCACTTGCCAGTGATTATCAATTAGTAAAAGCAGATTTGAAGGACTGAAATAATAACATACAGTATTTATCCTTCAAACCACACCTCACATTACCAGGCCTTCCCAATTGGCCTCTAAAGGGCAATACTGTTTTACTCTGTGTAGAAAGAGAAGAATTTCAGATATGCACCATATTTTGTCTCTTTTCATAATTATCCACGTATAACGTGTTTCATTTCTTTTTTCAATATATTTTATTAATTTATTCATATTACAACTCAATTGCTATCCCATTCCTCCCTCCCTCCCATTTTCCTCTAACTCCCCTCCCCTATGACTGTGACTGAGGGGGACCTCCTTCCCTGTATATGCAAACTAGTACAGCCACTTTGGAAATCTATCTGGTGCTATCTCAGAAAACTGGAAATAAGGCTTCCTCAAGACCTAGCTATTCCACTCCTTGGAATATACTCGGAAGATGCTCCAGCACACAACAAGAACATTTGCTCAACCATGTTCATAGCAGCCTTATTCATAATAGCCATAACATGGGAACAGCCTAAGTGTCCCTCAGTAGAAGAATGGATAAAGAAACTGTGGTACATTTACACTATGGAATACTACTCAGCTATTAAAAACAAGGAATTCCCAAAATTTGTGGACAAATGGATTGAGCTAGAAATGATCATAATGAGTGAGTTAACCCAGAAGCAGAAAGAGTAAAATGGTATATACTCACTTATATCTGGACACTAACCAAAGGGACATGTCCCATGAATGTCTTCACTTACCAGGAAAGTGGGACAGAGGGGAGGACATCCTACTGGGACTCTAGGTGAGAGAAGTGTTTCATTTCATATTCATGGGTTTCTGTAGCATTCAAGAGCTGAAAAGGAAGACTGTTCATACTCATCCACAGATCCAATACCTGCTTATCAAATTTTGTTATTCCATCCAATGTTTCTTGGTGGTAAAGATATCTTGTAAGCTGTTTTTGAAAAGGATCTGTGGAAAAACAGTTCCTCTGCTATGTTTTCATGTGTTAAATAAGACACACTTTCTTCAGTAATAGTGTCCACTGTGTGTTTGCTGAAACCAAGGTGATACATGCGTTTTAATAACAAAACCATAACTAATTTCAGTGATTAAAAGGTGCATATGTCAGGTAACATTTTAAGTAGGCTTGCTTTGACAAAGTAAAACTGTCCAATTCCATTTTGATCAATCATCGGCAAAGATGCCTTCTTGACTTTACTGCTTGTCAGTTTGCTCCACTAAAATGTCCAGTTTGCTGTGCCCTGTTGTGGATGAAACCCATGATAGGTCACAAGCTTTGGAACCATCCCTGAAATAAGCCTTAGAAACAGGTGAGAAGGGAGGGCCTGCCTCCAAAGTTTTGCATGCTCCTTGCTGCAGGCAGTGCACACAGGGCCAGCACTGAGTTGCCCTTCTGTTTTCAATCTGTCCTGGGATTCGATCTCAGGTATATCTCCTTCCCTTCTGCTCTGTGTGCACATACAGCAGGTTGAGTGCTGTCAACATTTTCCAGAATTTTCCAGAGTGACATGACCAGAGGAGCTGCAGCCCAGGACTTTGGCTTTTGTAAACTGGTGAGAATAGTGGGATGTGCACCGTCTCTAGCTAATGACTTTCCCATCTTCTCACACAGACTCTTCTGCCTGGCCGCTCAGGAATAGGATATGTGTTAGACAACTAACATCTGGTCTGAATATTATTAGGGCCATATGCTTTCCTCTGCTATTATCATCCAAGAATAGATTACGGGAAATCCAAACCAAATGGGGATTTGGGGAAATTTTCAAGGGTCACTTAATAAAGTAATTTTGGTTTCCCCTTTACAAGGAACATAGTACAATATAGAGACCCAAGAACAGCTTCAAAGCAGAAGTAACCTGAATAAATAGTCATCATTATCATTGCCATAGTCCTTCCAGTCTTCAAATGGGAAATAGAAACTGTTAATTGTCACAGTTACAAATAGGTAGATCCTGCAGGGGCTTAACTTGAAAGATGACGTTCTGTGAGACAGGCTTATACTGTAAATGAAAACCAGTAGCCTTGGCTCTGCCATTGACTTCCCCAAATTCTTCTCTGATAGTACTCCCCCTCCTCCTCCCCCTCCTCCCCCTCCTCCTCCTCCTCCCCCTCCTCCTCCTCTTCTTCATCTTCTTCTTATCTCTTGATTCACTGTTATGAGATCTTCATGGCCAAATGACAAGGTCCAAGTTCTGATTGTATGAATGCAAACACTAATAAGCCGCTCTCTAAGACCAAGTGCAAACCATTCGATGTTGACTTTACAATTAGAACATAAGCCATGGGACTTGATAATTTGTCTCACATCAAAATTTAATCAAAGATATGGACACTGCCTTTGATTTTTAAGATTTTTTGTTTCCATTCTTTTCAGGAATTGGAATCACACAAAATTTAGAGTGAATGGTGAGTATGAGCATTAACCACTACGATAGAATTGCATCACTGGTGATTTACCCTCAACATCCTACCAAATAAAGAATAATTGTTTTCCTTCATCATAAAGAGGATTTAAAGTGGACTGGAAGTATGTTTTCTTAAAATAATTAAAAGTTATGTCTAAACAGATTGTGCTAGGCAGGAGTAATGTCTGTAGAAGTGGTTCATATTTCATTATTTTTAAGTCCACATACACTAACTGAACTCTTTAGCAGAACATGACATGCACCGGGGCAGGTGCTTGTTTTAGAAGCTAAGCTGTGCTCCTCACCTGCTGCATCTGACTTTGCATCATGGGAACAGAGCTGGCCTAGAGCCCATTTCAATGTGAGAGAGTTGTATTTGCCTGATAAAATGGTGCTGCTTTCCGTGCTCTGGGCTGGGCACTCTTGATTTTGTCCCTATTTAGAAATTTTACAGCTGATAGGATTCACCTCTAGTTATTAGAAAATGAAAATAACTAAAATCTGAAGTTTAATATTTTAAAATTTTTGTGAGAAATAGCTTTGAGTTGTCAAAGCAATTAATCATAAACTTTAAAAAAATTTAATGGAGTATGATAGGATACTACAAAACAGAATAGAATTGAGATTACAATGGACATCAGGAAGTAAGAGTATGCGGTGCTTTGAAAACTTGATTTTCAAAATATTTTGTTACTTTCAAAATCATACAAACATTTTTGAATAACGAAACAAATCTGTACACCACATTGTGAATGTAATAAAAATGTTTAGAAAACACTTGATAACAATGCTGAGCTTTGAAAATCTCTTGAAAAAACAAAACAAAACAAAAAACCTTACCAGAGTCTTTGGGACACAACTAGGGCAGTTTGAAGTTGAAAGTTATAAATAGTGACATTAATAAATAAAAAAGTACCAATAAAAATCTAGTGATATAGCACAAGGTCTTAGAGAACCAGAACTCCAGACTCTCAGGAGGCAAGGGTCAAAATAGTAAAGATAAGGGCAGAAACTAAAAAAAAAATAGTGACCAAACAACAGACTCCATCAAATAAAGACTTGGTTCTTTAGAAAACTAAATAAGATCAACCAACAACTCCCAAACTAACCTGAACAGCAGCAACAACAAAAAGAGATAAAGCTCAAATTAATAAAATTAAACAAGAAAGAGGAAAGTTACTACTAATTACAATGAAATGTAAAGAAGTATTAGGGAATATTTAAAAACTCAATCACTAAATTTTGGAAATGCAAAAAGAGATAAATTTTTAGACTCATATGACTTATCAAAATCAAAAGAACAGAAATATTGATTCATATTCGTGGTAATCAGCATGATTAAAGCAATAACAAGAATTTTCTGAACAAAACAAGGTCCCAAACAAAGTGGACCCGCCGACAAACTGAGCTAAAGAGTTAAAGAAGGACAAAAGTCAGTGTTTCTCAAACTGCTGCACGAGCAACGAGGGGAGGGTACATTCAAACTCATGATGTAATGCCAGAATTACCCCATACCAAAATCATATTAGAACACAGTAAAGAGTAAAACGATGAACCATTTTCCCTGATGAACATAGATGAAAACTGTCAGTTAAATCCCAGGAAACTACAAGCTGGGGTTGTAGCTCAGGTAGTAGATGGCTTGTCCACTATGTCATGGGGTAATAACCAGCAAGGTGGCAAACATCTGTAATGCCAGCATTTGGGAGAGGAAGCAGGAGGAAACATTTAACAGAGTGAAGCGACAGACTGCAGAATGGGAAAGAATCTTCACCCAGTACATATAAGACAAAAAATTGTTTTCCAAGGTATATAGAAGACTACAAAAATTAAAGACCAAAAAACCAAAATCCAAACCGTAGAAGTTGTCCAATAATTAAGTGGACTAACAAACTAAAGTAGGCAATTCTGGTTTATAAATGGTCCATAAATGCTTTGAAAAGTGTTAAACATTCTTAGCCATCATAGAAATGTGAATTAAAACTGTGCTGAGCTTGTCTTTCATTCAATCAGGAAAGCGACCAAGAAAACCTGATAACAAATTTCAAAATGGATTTGGTGAGTGATAAACTCTTACTTGCTGCTGCTGAGAGTGTAAACCTGTGAGGCCACTATGGATATCAATACACCAGTTCATCACAAAAACTAAAACCACCATTACACATGACACAGCTGCTCTGGGATACATCCCCATGACTAGGTCAGAATTTCACAGATACTTGCCCACTCGTGTTCAGTGATACACTGTTCACAATAGCCAGAAACATCTCACATGTTTGCAAACGGATAAATGGATAAAGAAAACGTGATGTAAATATTGAATTTTATGCGTCTATAAATAAAAACTAAATAATTACATTTGTAGGAAGATAGATGGAATTAGAAGCCAGTATGTTTAGTGAAGTAAACCAGACTCTGACAAATACAGCATGCTTTCTCTTGTGTATGTGACCTAGATTTAAAATGTGTGTGTGTGTGTGTGTGTGTGTGTGTGTGTGTGTGTGTGAAACTATCAAGGGGATCATGAAAGGTGAGGAAGATGTGTGAGAGGAGCAGTATAGGGAGCATATGATTAAAAAAAAAAAAAGCAGAGGCGGGTGTTCTTGGGGACCTGCACACAATGGAATACTACTCAGCTATTAAAAACAAGGAAATCATGAAGTCTGCAGGCAAATAGATAGAACTAGAAAAGATCATCCCGAGTGAGGTAACCCAGACCCAGAAAGATGCACATGGTATATGCTCACTTATAAGCAAATATTAGCCATATTAGCCATATAGTATAGGTTAAGCACATTATAATTCACAGACTCAAAGAAGCTGAGTAACAAGGAAAGCCCAAGGGAGGATGTTTGAATATCACTCAGAAGGGAGACTAGAATAGATAGTGGAAGTGGCTGAAGAGAGGGAACAGGATAGGAGAAAGAGTGCTGAGGGAAATGAGGGTGTAGATCAGATGTGGAGAGAGTGGGAGTGGGATGACAGAGGGCTTGAAGAGAATCGAGGAATGGTGTGGTGTGCAGGGGCATCTCTGACACAAGCTGGAGGAAGAGGCAGGTTGTGAGTTTATTGTTTTTAATTATCTGTATTATCAGTAGGCCTGGCTAGCAATCAATCAAGACACAGGCACTTCTTATATTTTAAAATAGCCTTAGCTAACCTGGGGCAGGGAAGATATCAATCCTCTAAACTACCTCCCACAGTGGGGCAGGCATGGGATCCCTGCCCCAATCCCATGTCATCTGCTTCCATAACTTCTATAAAGCTACCTCCCATCCATAATCCCAAATACTTGCTAATGTTCTTCATCTGGGCTGGATTCTCCATCCATGCTGGCCATGTGCTTCTCCTCCATCTAACCCATGGCGGCCTTCCTCTCCTCTCCTCAGGGTCTTTCTCCTTCCTCCTCATTGCGATCTTTCTTCTTTCTCCCCTTGGGACCCTCTCCTATGGTCTCTTCTTCTCTTTCCTTTCTTCTTCTTCCCAGAATCTCTCTCTCTCTCCTAGCCCCACCTATCTCCTTTGCCCTGCCCAGGTGTGATGGATTTTTATTAATCAAAAGTTGGGTCACAGAGACAGGAAGCAGTAATGAGCATCAAAATACATCACACCATACCCCAACATGAGTTTGACACCAACCTGGTCTACAAAGCAAGTCGAAGACAGTCAGAGCTACAAGAGAAACCCTGTCTCAAAAACAAAGCAATACAAAACCAAACCAAACCAACCAACCAATCAATCAAACAAACAAACAAGGTAGGCTGCTGGAAGGATATGGCTATGACTCTAGCTGAGACCCCTAGTGGTGGGGGTCATGGAGACTGAAGAGGCCACTTTCTAACCAAACAAGTCTCTTATTAGAGGGAGAGGACCACCAACCCACCCACAAAAACTTTGACCTAAAATTTACCCTGCCTTCAGGATGTGCATGGATAAAGTTAGAGGACCCAACCTGAGACCCACACTAAGGAAGAGAGATAACCCCTGACACTATTAACGACAATCTGCCATGCTTACAGGTGGAAGGCGAGCATAGCTGTCTTCTGAGAGGCCCCACCCAGCAATGGATTGGAACAGATGCTGATACTCACAGCCAAACATTACAGTGAGCTTGTGGAAGAGTGGTGGGTGGTATTGGAGAAGGAAAGATAGAGGGACCTGGAGGTAACAGGAACTCCACACGAAGACAGAGCCAACTAATGTGGGCCCTGGGGGTCTTGCAGACACTGAAGGGCCAAGCAAGAATGACACACGGACATGGCCTAGGCCCCTACACATTTGTACCTGATGGGCAGCTTGGTCTCTATGTGGGTCCCCTACTAATGGGAACAGGGGCTGTCTCAGACAAGGAGTCTGTTGCATGCTTTTTGATGACATCCCCCTGGGGTGGGGTGCTTTGCCTGGCTACCTAGGAAGAGGATGCTTTCAGTTCTGATGTAACTTGATGTACTTGGTGGCAGGAGTCCTCTTTTCTGAGGAGTAAGGAAGCAGGGCAGGGGCAAGAGGGAAGAAGGGAGAGTGGGACCGGGAGAAGAGGAGGGATGGGGCTAAGATTGAGATGTAAAATGAATCAATCAATCAATCAATTAATTTTAAAAAAGGCAGAGGAGGAACTACAAGAAAGAAGGTGGACCAGCAAAACAGAACAAGAAGCATGTGGAAGTGAGGGAGAGATGAGTGATAAGAAAGAATAATTAATCTCTCTCTCTCTCTCTCTCTCTCTCTCTCTCTCTCTCTCTCTCTCTCTCTCTCTCACACACACACACACACACACACACACACACACACACACACATACACGCAGGCACGTGCCATAATGAAGCCAATCATTTTGTACTCTAACTTAAAATTTAAAACTTAAAAATAAAACTACTTTAAAGATGCTATAAGGGACTGTTGTTAGAGATTATGAATTAAAAACTTTCATTGAATGAACAAACCTTTTCTAAGTATATTTATTTTAAAAAATAGCAGCAACCAAGAATATGTTTTAGCCACATCATTAATAGTGGATCATTTACCTGAATATAACACATGACAGCACAGAGCCTTACCTATGCTAAAAATTGAGTCTTGTTCAGTTAAAAATGAAAGAAACACAGGAAAGGAGATTTCAAAAAAATTTACAAAACCTGGTGTGGTTAAACAGACCTATAACCCCAGGCTTCAGGAGCCACAGACAGGATGATATCCCAAGAATTAGAAGTGTTAGGCTGCACTACATAACAAGTTCCAGGTAAGCCAGAGGTACAAGAAAATGCATCATCTATGAATGAAAAGTAAAGCTACTAGAGTTATTCTTTTCATGGTGAGGCCTGGTGGCACTCAGAGGAAGGATAGCAGGCTACCAAGAAGAGACTTAATATCCTATGAGCATATACAGGAGGAAGAGGTCTCCCTTAGTCACAGTCATAGGGGAGGGGAGTAAGGGGAAAATGGGAGGGAGGGAGGAATGGGAGAATACAAGGGATGGGATAAGAATTGAGATGTAATATGAATTAATAAAATATATTAAAAAAGAATATTTAAAGCTTGCATTACCTCATTGGCCATGTGTTCTGACTTCTGCTTTTCTGTAAGACATCAGTGATGGTCATAATATTTTAGAAAAAAAGAGTAATAAAAATAATTTCTGCATGTTTTGTTTCAAAGGAGGTGTAAATGTCAGAATTATAAAAGTATTAAGATATCCTCATCCTTTCTTTAAAACATTAAACCTTGGGGCTGGTGAGGCATTTCAGTGGGTAAAGGCTCTTGATGCAAAACCTCCCTATGTCATGTTTGGAACCCACATGGTGAAGGTGGAGAACTGACCCAAGCTAGCTGTCCTTTGACCCTCACACACCCCTGGGTGCATGTGTATGACCTTCTCCTATAAATAAATGAAATAAAAAGTAATATTAAACTTTTAAAATCCTTTCTGGAGACCAATAAGATGCCTCCATGTTGCTATTGACAAGGCTGATGACCCTAGGTCACTACCAAGGATATACATAGTGGCAGGAGAGAGTCAACTCATCAAACTTGTCCTCTGACCCCTACATGTGTTCCAAGGCACATCTACCTACACCCATATCCCCAAGAGTAAATGCCTAAATGAGTTAATAAATATAAAAACAAAACCCTAACCCCCCGTGAAAAGACCTCACATTAATATGAATAGACACAGTTATAATATGTACATATATTGGTTTTAAACTGACTTATGTTATATTAACTATATTTTGAGACAGTGTTATGTGTTCAAATTGACAAGTTACTGTGATGATTGGATAAGGATCATAGTGGCTAAGGGTCTTTCTATCATCTTAGCTGACACTTATTTTTAATGTCAGTTAGGGTGATAGAGCATAAAACATGATATTCAAAGTTCTTTATGCCTCTATCGTATGTAGCAAATGGCCTGAACTGGACTCTTGATGGCTGTTGCTGCTCCAACTACTACACCGGAGGTTGCCTTTCTTGGGACATAGTGTTGCAATTGTTTAAATAAAGACTGTCCTAGAAATCTTACTACATGGAAAATATGAGTCAGATTTCATTTTGAGAAAACACTGGAAGTGAAATGTAAAACATTCAGGTTATTTTAGTAAAATGAAAAATAGTGTACTTCCCCTTAAAATGTGATATCTGAGAGTAAATATATAGCTTTTAGTTTTATTATTGGTTTTGAGTTAGCTACATGAGAAATATACTCTTGAAATTCACAAACTGTAAACTCAGATGAATATGTGACTGGTGGAAAAAGAGTTCAGTTACCTGACACTCTGCTAGGCCACGTGATGCCACACAGGAGAGCAACGCTTAACTGTGCCCTGGAAGCTGTGGGTAGAATAAAGAGACCTTCAAATGCTCGTACTATTCTTGACATCTGCGAAGGTGAGCAGCCTATGAACACTCTCTGTGTCGTACCTCTCTCAGATATGATGGCAGAGCCACTGACAATGAATATGAAAATGCATACCAAGCATGTGGTCTTTTTCCCCTGGATGTAATGAATGTTAAATGAAATGAAAGAATTGGAGGGGAATACATAGTTTAGGAGCTATCACCACATACTCTCAAATGGCCATCTTGTACTTTCTGTTAATGAAGTTGGTGTAGGCATAAAGTTATCATGTAATTAAAATGCTGATTTCTGTACGCCCCCATATCTGATTGCAAGCCTTCTTCTGAGAATCTTCTGTCTCAACATTGTATAAACTCTGCTCCTCAATCATCTCCTGCTATGCCAATAAAGCAGCTTACAGCCAATTGCTGAGCAAGGAGAGAGAATAAGGCCAGCCAGGGGAGGAAGAGTTAGGGGGGAAGTAGTGGATTCAACCAGGAGATTGAGTTATGGGCAGATGTCCAGGTCACATCAGAAGAGCAGTTGCTTCAGGGAAAGTCACCAAGTGCAAGTATCTCTGTGATGTACCCTGGGGGGAAACCTGATTAGTTTAGAGGGTTAAGAATAGAGTTAATTCTGCTCAGTGTTGTGCTGTGAATCTTGATAAAATAATATAATGGAGTCTCTGATATTTTTGTGATAGCCAGATTAAGAGAGAGCAAACACAGTTTTATATATATATAAAAAACTTGAACATTTTGGCACCACACATTGGGAGCCACCTGTAGGCTTTGATTTTTTTAAAAACCTATTTTATTTTGGGTTCCAACCCACCTGCCTTCGGTCGGAGAGAAAGAAGGTTAGTAGGGACAGGCGATGTAGAACTTTTTAGACTCAGTTCCTTGGGGTGATTCCACTCTTTGTCATCAGGATTCCAGCAGAAAGCAGCAGTGAACAGCAAACAGCAAACAGCAGAAGCAAACAGCAGCAGGAACAGCAGAAGAATCATTAGCAGCCTTCTCAAAGTGTTCTCCAGAGCATTTCTCTCCAGGAGCACTTCAAAACAACTCCTCTCTCTCTCTCTCTCTCTCTCTCTCTCTCTCTCTCTCTCTC
>OU015743.1:49373494-49396160 GCA_907169655.1 Acomys percivali | reverse complement strand
TCTCTCTCTCTCTCTCTCTCTCTCTCTCTCTCTCTCTCTCTCTATCTCTCTCTCTCTCTATCTATCTATCTATCTATCTCTGCTCCTGTTTATAACATCTGTAAGTTCGTAAAAGGATGTTTTCCAGATGGCAAGACCACATATCCTCTCACAAGGATGTTATCAGTTGACAAAGATCATATGCCCTTTCATGAGCCTATTATTAGCTGTGGGTAAGCTGAAGGCAGTTACATATGCCACACTTGGGATCAAAACAAAAACATGTTTACATAACATAACCACAACCTCCACTACAAGTTGGTGACCCCTACAGGGTCAAATGTGGGCTCTTGGATTAAAGTGAGTGGGTACAGCTTTAGCTCTGTTCCTAATAACTAATAATAGTTGAGATATATTTAACTTTTCTCACCTAGCACCATCTGGATAATAGATAAAGTCCACAGAGAATAATTAAGAATTTGAAAGGACAATCTTTGTAATATTTAAAAGCTTAGTATAGTATCAGGTGAACGTGATGTGTTCCAGTATCACTATACACAGTTCCTGACTAGTTAATACTAAAATGTTAGTTGTGGGAAACAAGGTGTATGTACAAAACATGAAAAATAAGCAAGCTCACCATTTATTATTCAAACATCTCCAAACAGTGTTGTTTTCTTACCATGATTTACAGATGCAAGCATATTTCCTGGGGCCACTCCACACTTACTCCAGTGTGGATTTGCAAGTAGCTAGTGCATATAATTTTAAATGTGCTCTTTATTGAATTGTCATGTTTTGATACAGTGTTTGACTGTTAGTAGGCATTCCAAGATGCTTTCTTACTACCTATATAGCAGATAGGAGCCTATGCTAAACCTACTGCATTCAAGTAAGAGTGACAGAGTCCAAGGAGTGGACTAGCTGGGTCTTGAGGAAGCCCTATTCCCATTTTGCTGAGAAAGCGCCAGACAGATTTCCAAAGTGGCTGTACTAGTTTGCATTTCCACCAGCAATGAAGGAGTGTTCCTCTTTCTCCACCTCCTTGCCAGCATGTGGTGTCACTTGAATTTTTTATCTTAGCCATTCTGATGGGTGTAAGATGGAATCTCAGAGTTGTTTTGATTTGCATTTCTCTGATGACTAACGACATTAAGCATTTCTTTAAGTGTTTCTCAGCCATTCAATATTCCTCTGTTGAGAATTCTCTGTTTAGTTCTGAGCCCCATTTCTCAATTGGGTTATTTGGTTTGATGGTGTTTAATTTCTTGAGTTCTTTATATATTTTGGATATTAGAGTTTTGTCAGATGTAGGGTTGGTGAAGATCTTTTCCCAGTCTGTAGGCAGTCGCTTTGTTCTGTTGACAGTGTCTCCTGCATTACAGAAGCTTCTCAGCCTTATGAGGTCCCATTTATTAATTGTTGACCTTGAGGCCTGAGCTGTTGGTGTTCTGTTCAGGAAGTTGTCTCCTGTGCCAATGTGTTCCAGGCTCTTCCCCACTTTTTCCTCTAAGTGATTTAATGTCTCTGGTTTTATGTTGTGGTCTTTAATCCACTTGGACCTGAGTTTTGTGCATGGTGACAAATATGGGTCTAGAAGCATGGGAGAATAGGGAAATAGTAGGATCCAGAGGGTCCTAGATACCTACAAGAAGAACATTATGACAGGTGGATTTGGGCCCAGGAGTCCTGCTCAAACTATGGCACCAGGCAAGGACAATACACGCAGTAAACTTCAAACCCCTACCCAGATCTATCCGATGGACAGATCATTCTTCACAGTTGAGTGGAGAGTGGGGACTGACTTTCACAATAACTCTGGTACCCCATATTTGACCACTCCCCTGGATGGTGAGGCCTGGTGGCACTCAGAGGAAGGATAGCAGGCTACCAAGAAGAGACTTGATACCCTATGAGCATATACAGGGGGAGGAGGTCCCCCTCAGTCACAGTCATAGGGGAGGGGAGTAAGGGGGAAATGAGAGGAAGGGAGGAATGGGAAGATACAAAGGATGGGATAACAATTGAGATGTAATATGAATAAACTAATAAAATATTTAAAAATATGTATGTCAAAAAAGAAAGAAATGAAAATATATTAAAATAAAAGAATGACAGAGTCTTATGTGAATCTACACATGCACACACAGTCCCTGCTGTCCTTCATGATACACAAAAACATATTTAGCATTTAATTCCACGGTACACTTTTGTGTGTGCATGTGAGTATGTGTGTAGATGCATGTGTTCATGTACAGGACAGATGTGGGAGCACATATGTAGTTGTGTGTGCATACATGTGGAGTTCAGGGAAAAACCCTGTGTATCACTCTTCAGGCACTGTCCATCTTATTTTTTTTTTTAAAGACAAAAATCTGAAGCTGTCCTGGAGTTCGCCAAGCCGACTAGGATGGCTCAATAGGTGAGGCCTGGGAATGTGTCTACATGTTTCTGCCTCCCCGGCCCTGGGGTTAAACATACACAACACCACAATTGTTTTATTTCCCTATGGGTCCTGGGGACCATAACTCTAGTGCTTATGCTTGTGCCGCAGGCTCTTTACTGACGGGGATGTCATCCCCTCAGCCTTCCACTGTTCACTTTAAACTTAGTTCAGTCAGTCACTCCTTCCCTGCTTTGGTACAATTTACATGTGTTTAATCTCACAAAGACTACGCATACACATTTGTGAACTCAATGTCCTTCTCTCTGGCACTTCATGGAGTCATTATCTTCTCTTCCATTGCTGCTGGCGTTGCTTCTTCATCTTCTCCATATATCTGTGTAACTTTGAATTTCCTCGTAAAAAAACCATGTCAGTTCCTAGATCTTCTGTGGAACATTCTTCTCTCCCCATCCCTTAAAAAGCTCTTCATTAAACTTCAATATTAAGGATGTGCACAATGTACTATGTGTTCAGGTCCACTTACCCTTTAGTGGGATCTTTTTCTACAGTGGGTAATATTGGCTAGTTCCGGTTTAGTCTCCAGGAATGTAGAGTGAGAGCTGCTCTGATTCATGTACCTTTCCTATCATCCTAAACTTTCAATGTTTTTATTTCCTTATTTAACCTATTTTATTCATAGATCACATTATTATTATGTTATATTGCAACATAAGGTTAACAGGTTTCCAACAATTGTTGCAATTAGTATGGACTAATTTACTGCAGACAGTCAGTAGAGACTAATTGATATAGACAATCAGTATGGATTAATTCATGCTGGAGAACAAAATGTAAGGGCTCAAGCAATCCTACTGGAACCCAATTTTCCAGTAAAATTGCTATCCATTACGCCTTAAGGAAAACACAAGGTGCTATCTCACAAGAGAGGTAATCTAAGCCAGCATCTCCTGCTTCTTCCATAGTATTCTTAGGCATGTGAAAGGAATAGGGTTTTTAAGTTATAAAGGAGACACAAAATGGAAGAAGAGAATCAAAAGAAATCCCCGTGATTTAGCCTGGTTGTCTTTGTAAATAACCCAGGGCTCTGAAGGCCAGGGCATCTGATAGAGAGGACTCTAATGAGGGTACAGAGTGCTCATTTTTTTCCTTACACTTTTTGTCTCGTTTGTCCCTTACACATCTCAACGATAAGAACAGACCTTTTTAACATCACATGTTTGGAGATTATCAATACTGTCAATGTAACAGTAGTTGGCCCAGTTTGCCAAAATACTTTAGCATAGCGTTGTGAACAGGTATTTAATGAAACAATGGGTATGACAACACATATAGGTCAGAACCGAGAGAATACGATATCGCTAGATTCCCATCTACATATGAAAACAAAATCTATTTTTTGAGTGATGCTATTCAACACAAGGTGGTTTTGCTCCTAGCAGGGTGTTTAGTGATTTGTGTAGCCATGTTTTTTTGTTACATCTGGGATGGAAGATTGTTTGTGCTTATAGAGAAGACACCGGGAATGCTACTATATGTCCTAAAATGTATATAAAGGACAGCTGCCACACCAGCCTGGACTGATGACTGCATGTACTGGCTTCAGGTTTCTTTAGAAGTGTAAATTTTTGGTGGTGCTTCAGCACTGGGGAATACACTTCCTGCTAACTTTGAGAGGAGAGGTTGCTAAATGTCCTGTAACATAAGATGCTGGAAAAAGAGTTTCTCAGGAGCTAGATGCATTTCCTTTTCTTACAGACGGTTACAAAGTATTCTCTTCAACCTGTTGGATGCAGGATAAGAGAGATGCCATGCTCTCCATAAATATTCATCACTATGGAAACATTCCCACATCCATGCACTTCAATAACCTTACATGGCAAACACGGATCCCCCCTAAGCGTGGTGAGAAAAGAAATAAATAAAGTCCTCTACGGGCATCCTTTGGAACACTTGTCAATTCTGGACCAGTGTGTTCAGCCCAGGCTATTCAACATGATCACAACGGAAACTAACAAGTCTGGTATTCAGGCTGCCAACCTGGAAACAATTCACCCAGAAAGCGTGAGCTAGGGCCTAGATGGTACCTTCCCAGTAAATGGAAGGTACAGTAATGGCTAAGAATCATTATGGGAACAAAAAAAAAAAAAAAAAAAAAGGCTGGCTAGAATTTTTATACGTAAGAACCAAGTAGATGGACCGGTCACTTAATATGCTGAGATCCATGATGGAGAGGCTCCGTCAAGGTGGGCCTCGGGTGGTTCCAGGCTGCTGGACATTGCTGCTTAAGCGTTGCCGAACAGGGAGGAGGCGGACGCGGTCTTCACCAACCCTGTGCCTCTTCATCACGCGCTAGAAGAAATGAAAGCAAAACGGTTTCTTGCAGCATTTCAAGGGCATCACTGGGTTTTGACAAGAATAGAAGTATAAGACACACACGGCAACAAGGAGGAAAATTTGAATCCATCCCTAAAAATTTCTACGAGAAGAGGAAATGCTGTAAACAAGCCATCTGTGTTGTGATGTGAAACACATTCGCTTGTGGTGGCCCTTGCGGGGTGCCTTGATTGTGTTCAAAAATGGAGGGGAGCTTGCTGCGGGACCAAAGGCAGCAAGAATCCTGGACGGCTCATTTTCTAAATCTGCACACAATTTTTCCAGCGAGGAGACGAGGCATTCAAAAGTCAGGCGATGGGTGAACTAATATAAATCTAAGAATTAAATAAGATCCAGTATTGGCAAAGCAGAGCTTTGCTGCTGCTCTACATAAACACGAAAATGAACTGTTATATTTAGAAGCGAACAGATTCCCAGGCAGTTTGTCCTTTTTCTATCTACAGTGTGGCTCCGTCTCATCGTGCACTGTACAATTGATGGCAGCATGTGGCTGTGGCAAATGTCCCCAGGAACCGATCCAAATCAGAAGTTCAATTTTCTCCAGGCTCTTAAAATTGTTCCAGAGGTGTGAAGTAGGCTGCGTTCCTCCTGAATTCTCATTGTCTTTAAAACACTGACACACAGGGAATGGAGTGGGGGGTGGGGTGGGAGCATGAAAAAGAGCAGGGTTGGCCACTTAAAAAAAAATAAGTATTTCACATTGAATTTTCAAGGGAGCCAAACTGTTAATGAATTTTTGAGAAATTACTTGCTCCATCTCTGTAAAATTTCTTCCTAGTTTTCCTCTTAAAATAAAGTATGTATTTTTCCCATTTCTGACTTATATGTTGTTCTTGGGTTTGGGAGTTATACAAGCTCCAAATGCTCTTAGCCAGGCAGCCAAGGAAACTCGTGGATCCTCAGTTCAATAGATATGAAATAGTAAAATTTACTCCTAATAGTGAGTGTAAGGATTAATCCTGATAACGAGACACTTGTTAAAGTAACATTATCTAGCAATGTAAAGGACATATTAAAAATAAAATACCAAAAGTCCATGTTATATTATAGGAAGGAGATCAGAGCGGAAGGAACGTCTACGTCTCTGCTTATTATATCAAGAAGAACTGTAGAGGCCTGAGAGAGACCAGTGTGGCTGCCAGAGACTCAGATCAGGGGTGGCAACTCCCTAGGAAACATCAGGAGAGATCTTCCTGGGAGGTGGTGACCGTGGTTAAAACTGTACAGCTACCAATTCACGGAACAAAGCAGCTAACTGGCAATTATGTAATCGATAAGCTTACGAAAGAGGTTTAAAACAAATATAGATGTTTAAGAAGTAACACCGCCGTGAAAGCGCCTGGCATGATTTCGGTAACCCCATCCCCTACCCTTCCTTTCACAGCCACATATTTTACCTGCCATCCATATGTGAGTGTAATTCCTGATCAGTTCTTTTCTTTCCCACCTTTGGTTCTTGTCTCTCACAAAGACCTTAGAGCCCATTTATTTCCTGAGCCTGGTTGTCTCCCCCCTCTGAATTGTGGGATAGTACCTACTCTTCCTGGTACCTTGGCCTCCTACATTTGAGGACTCGACCAGAGCCTCCTTCGCCTTGTGCCCACAAGCACAGCGATTCCTCAAAGTTATGCATCCCTCTGGGTTTCCTTCACTCTGTACGTTTGTTCCCGCTCCCTAGCAGGGAGACCTGGTGGCACTCAGAGGAAGGGGAAGCAGGCTACCAGGATGAGACCTGATAGGCTGTGATCATGTGGTGGGGGAGGAGGGTCCCCTTCTGTCACAGACCTAGGGGAGGGGAATAGAGTGAAAAAGGGAGGGAGGGGGAACAGGAAGATACAAGCAAGGGGATAACAATTGAGATGCAATCTGAATAAATTACTTAAAACAAAACAAAAGAAACTTCAACTCTCCAAGTCCAAAGCCAGCCTCGTGTTTCCAATAGCTCTTGAGTAGCTCTGACTCCAAAATTAGGAAGTCTTCCAAATTAAAAAAAAAAAAAAGCCTCAGAAGTATTTATTACTAATACAGAACTCTCTTAATGATGCAGGTGCTGCAGGCATTTCTCACATATCACATTACAGTGGGCATGGAAATATTCACCACATAGAATGTCTGTTCTGTGGCAATTATCTGCTATCTCTGACTGACATCTCATGTTCCTCACTATGATGATTCAATTTATTTTTGTCCCCGATAATGTGAACTTCCTTCATCACTTATTTTTATTTTTTCTGGCTATTTTCATTTGTCTGTTTTTTTTTTTTCGTTAAATATTAGCAGTATTCTGGGAGGATTTCGTGAAGACTTCATGGCTGTATTATTTATACGGATTAGTTGGAGGGCCATGAACATCTTGACAATAGTTGTTCCAGTAAAAGTTTTGTACCTATACTTACTTAAGTCATAGGTTGTATTCTTCAGGAAATTTGTATAATTAGTTCCATGTTGGGTCGGCTCACTGCTTAATAAATCATTCTAACAGCTTCTGTTTTTCTATTCAATCCCTAAAATTCTCAAAATTCTACAAGAATGTGAAAGTCATCAGAACCCAGACTTAAAGCTGATTGAGCACTGGGAAAGTCAGGCATTTTTGCACAGATATCTCGTTATTATATTAAGTCATTTGAGTATTTGAGACAGCAAACATCAAAAGCCGTATGTCAGATGCAAAGAGAAAATCAAATATTGAAACACACACATATTCAGGAAGTTGAGAAAAATAAGTGGAAGTTGCTAGAATCATACTCAAATCTACTTTTTTTTTTTTTTTTTTTTTTGAACAGTTTCTCTGTGTAGTCTTGGCTGTCCTGGACTTACTATGTAGACCAGGCTGGCCTCAAACTTGCAGTGATCTGCCTGCGTCTGCCTCCTGAGTGCTGTGATTAAAGGTGTATGCCACCACACCTGGCAGTTTAAATCTGCTTATTGATAAGTGTGAGTCTGAGAGGCACCATCTAGGCAGTGTTAGAGAAAGGCATCACAACTATTGATGATACTATGGACATCAGAAAAGATTGATCGCACTTGCTGTGAACCAGAAGGTTTTGGGAACACAAAGGGGTTTGTTTAGGATTTTTTTTTCCTGGAAGACCTGTTCATGGTTATTATGAAAAGTGTTTTTATAATTATGTCAGAGAAATACCTCTTTACAAAACTTCCTGGCATTTGATCTTTCTCATTCTAGAAATTAGCTTAGATTTTCATATCTAAGTTATATTTTGTAGATTAAAAATAAGTACATTTCACAAATTTATTTTTATTTTTAGGTTAATTCCCAATACTACCACCCCACCACCTTAATTTTTAAAAGATATTCGTGTGGAATAATAGTCTCTGTTATAAAGAAATCTACTTTTAGGGAACAGCTCTTAGGTTTCCTGAGAAAATGACGAACTCTGGCTGCTAAATGATTTTCTAATATTGAACAGTCTGTTCTGACTAGAGTGAACCCATCTTGCTTTTAGGGGCCTAGCCCTTCTTCAAAGTATACAGCAGGAGCTACTAGAATGTCCTTCCCAAGTTATCCTACTGGCTGTTTCATGCATTACTTCTGAAATATGAAAAAGACATTTAGGAAAACTTTAGAAAAGATTTGCCACAATTTTGTACTGAAAAGTTGTACATAAAGACTCTGTCTTTCTGAAATTCTAGTATATGCACCATCCTTGTTAACTCATGGCATTTAGATTACACTGGTCTTATTAGCTGGTTAGCCAAAGCCTTTCTTAATATGTGAGAGGCAGACATTTTTCTGTGTTGTGTGAAACTTTGAAAGGATTCTTCCATAAAATTTCCTGAACTTGAAACTTTGTTAATAGTAGTTCCTTGAAGGCCATAATTTTCATGATTATTATTAAAATTTTTACTTACATAATTCAGCTTTATTTTGTTTTATTGGTTGTTTTAAAGCTGCATGGCTATAAAAAAGCATTCTGTTAGGTTTGCAAAAACATGTCGATAGTGATCTAACCAATCACAAAAATGTTTATAATTGTGCTTCCTACAGCTTTATAGTTGCATGTAGTCAAATCCCTGGGTTCTCATGAGCTATGGGATGTGTGAAATATGTTATATATTTATGTTCTAATTCAACTAAAAACTTGAAGTTTTCCCTTCAAACATACTTTTCAGCATCTGTATTGAGACTTGTGTTAGCTACATGATCAATCTGAATGATTTCTAGGTTTAAATTGACTTCCTTTATCTTTTCTACCTATTTTTATTTCTTAGCCTGTTGGCATGGACCTTCAGATATTTTTTCTCAGCAGCAGCATTATGCAGTTCATCTGTTTATGTTTTCTTAATTTTTGTTATTTTGTCTTCAGGGATTAAATACAGATTTAAATTACAGCACAAATTTAGATTTATCATATGGTTTTTGTTTAATACTTCACCCTCATCCTCCAACCAAAATCTGTGTTTATTTGTTTATTTGTCTTTCAGTTCAAAATCTGTTTGTTTTGTTTTGTTTAATTTGGGATTCTTGGAGGGTGATGGGAGTGACTCTGCTTTCTTCCTGCAGGTATGTGTATTTTGTATCTTCTCACTGGTGCTTTTTTTCTTTGTGAAATAATCTACTGTTCAGTAAAACAGCACAGATATTCTCAATGAAGTGTATTTATTCACTTTCACTTGTTTTGTTTAAAAGGGCTGTCCGCCATTCCAGATGAATGGAGAGCACAGGCACATCTTCATAGGCCAGCATTCATTCTGCAATCTTTCCTCGTACTTGGACTTGGCTTGCGTCAGCCATTTTTATTTTCTTTTTGTAACACACAAGTTGTTCTCTTCTCTATTCCCTCTCCACCCCGTTCTGCCATCTCTGTCAGGACATCAAGACAAGTTTCCTCTGTCAGAACTGCCACACACCCTGGCTCCACGTGCTGTGACAGCGGTTGTGCTTTCCTCCTGCTTTCTTTCCGGTGTCACTGGTGTCCTGTCGCAGGAATGAGCTTGCTCCCTGGTTCTCACACACGTTCGCCCAGTGAAGCTGAGCTGCAAGTCCCTTCCTGTGTGTCCTGGGGGAGCAGCTCTGTCCTCTGCTTTCTCATGCCACCCTGCACTTCCTCCCTTAACTCGCACAGCACAGCATTTCCCCAACAGCCTAAGTGTGAATTAATTCCAGCCCAGCCGCCTCTGCCAACCCTTACAATCCTACCTCCTGCTACCCATTAGTCATGTTCACTTAAATAGTCCACAGGGAATTTAAAGTCAACATGTCGTAAGTGTAGCCCACTGTCCCCTCAACTCTCCTTAACACTCATCTGCTCTATATTTGTTCCCTCACAGAAGGGATGACATCACCAGCTCTCCAAAACCAAACTGCCTTTGATTCACCTGCCTTTCTCATCATGTAGGGTATGCTATTACAAGCATCCTCTCAATAATTTCCATCTACTTCTGGCCGTTTCTGAGTGTTCATTAAGCAGTTTGGGCCGTTAGTAGTTCCGATTACGACAACGTCTTTAGGTGCGTGCTCACTTTGTATCCATCTTATCCCACATTCCAAGCGGGTGACCGTCTAGAGTAGGGCACTGGATATTCAAGATTCTGACTGGGTCTCAGGTCAGCATTCAGGCTGTCTGGAACATTGTCGCTTACAGCTCTGGGTGGCAACAGAATCAATGCATTCGCCGGATGAATAGGAGTTACCGTAGCTCCCCAGACACCAATGGAATGGAACTGAGATGGCGAGGTTCATACTTAACTCTCATCACTGGTTGATAAAATGCTCACTTTTTTGCTTTGCTCTGTAGTTTTGGACTCTTTTATGTAGAGACTTTATATCCTAAAGAAGCAATGGTCCCAACAGAAGACATGTACGTCCTTCTACTGAACTGAAAGTAAACGTTTCTATTTAGACTTCTTGGAATCCTCATTGCAGCAATGAAATGGAAGAAGTAAATGCTTAAAAACAGTAACACAATGACAACTCTGTCTGCTTTCCCAGAGGCCTGCTGGCAAAAGGGACACCAGGTAGGCCCCTCCTCCCCCAAGCCCCTGCTGGCCAACTCACCTGAAAGCACATCCAACAGTGATAAACTGCACCCCATACGTGGTGCTCCATTTCCTGCCCCACAGCTCAGCCTGCTTTTCTGGAGGCCTGTCAGCAACAGAGCCATCAGGTAAGCCCCGCCCCTTGCCAGACACATACCTATCAACTCCCCTAAAAGCATCAAATTGTACTCCATGCTCTGAACTCCTGGAGGCCTGCAGTCACCAAGGACAAATAGGCAGGGGCCTCTTAATCAATACTAGCAAAGCTCATAGGAACTCACAGAGACAGAGGCAGCATAACACATGGCTGCATGGGTCTGGACCAGGTCCTTTATGCTTATATTATGGCTTCCCATTTAGAGTTTTTAATCAGACTCCTGAGTGTGCAAATGAGTGGTCTCTGATTCCCACGCCTTATCTTGGGCACTTTTCTTTCTGTTTGTTTGCTTTGTCTGATTTCAATGTGTTAGATTTTGTTTTATCTTCTCTCATTTTTTAAGTTTATGTTTTAATGTCATTATTATTGTAAGCACCTTGAGGAACACAATTGGCCAGGCCCTGCCATCCAGACACCTTTAATGAACACAATAGCCCTAACAGCCATTTCCAGCCCCTCAAGATGCAGGAGGCTAAACTTCACCCTAACAAAAAGTTAGGAGAACCCAGATAAGGTCACAAAAGTCCCACTAATCTCAGGTCATCCTGGAAAGCTCCCACATTCCCAAGAATCCCTATAGAAGCTTGCCTCCTAGTCAATTCTTTGCTGCTTTCTCTTAGGCAGAGGCAGGCACCCTCTGTGTCCTTCCCAATAAATCTCTTCTGTTAAGTTTGTTGTGTGGTGTGACTCTGTGGCATTCCTTGACTCCCAACTACCAGGGTACCTTCCCCTCAGAGCAGTAAGGCTTACCTTGATGTCTTAGAAGCTTGTTAACATTCCTCTGAGTGCCACCAGGCCTCCCCATCAAGGGGACGTGGTCAAAAAACGGGACACCAGTGTTCGTGTGAAAGTCAGTCTCCACTGTCCACTCAACGGTGGAGAATGTCCTGTCCATTGGCTAGATCTGGGTAGGAGTTCGAAGTTTACTTCCAGTATTGTCCTTGGCTGGTGTCATAGTTTGAGCAGGACCCCCTGTGCCCAGATCCACCTGTCATAATGTTCTTCTTGTAGGTTTGTAGCACAACAGCCTACCAAGAAGAGACTTGGTACCCTATGAGCATGGGGAGGAGGTCCCCATCAGTCACAGACATAGGGGAGGGGAGTAGGGGGAAAGTGGGAGGGAGGGAGGAATGGGAGGATACAAGGGATGAGCTAACAATTGAGATGTAATATGAATAAATTAATAAAATATTAAAATAAGAAAAAGAAGATCTCATGATCAAGAATAAATAAATGGAAAAAAGAAAAAAGAAGCTTGTTTGTTTTCTAATGGGAGACAGAAGGGGGGTGCGTCTTGATGGGAGGGGAACCAGGGAGGAACTGGGAACAGTGGGGGGGGGACTGTATTCAGGGTAGATTTTGTGAGAAAACGAGGAGGATGACACAATTAGAGGGCTGGGAGGGGGTTAGTGGGATTTGTTTAAATTTAGGAACCTAGAAATAAAAGCATTTCCTTTCTTAGGAAATTCCACAGAGTATGAGAAAGGCCTCCATGTGACTGTGGAAGTTAAGGTTTCCTTCTTGTCCTTTTTGGTGGGACATGCTCATTTGGCTTCTGCTTGTCCAGCATTTTGAATCTTTAAAGATGAGAAAAACAATAACATAACTACAGTGGCACTGGACTCTAAAGGAGCCAGGTAAAACAGCAGAACTGTGATGAGGGGCTCAGGGGATTTCTTATGATGTCATCCTAACTCAATGTCAATGTTCTGGTTGTCTGGCCACTCTTGACCGCCATTTTTCTTCTCGGTTCCTAAAGCTACAGCCTGCTTGCTCTCCATGAATTCTTTGACTTACTTGGTGAAGAAATGGTACCCAGAAACATGAAGCAAAATAGGGCTTACTCTTGAAAGACTGTACGAGGGAGTAATTGGCTACAACATTGACTTTTTAAAAAGAGCATCCCTAATTTACTGTGGCTACAGAACCAAAAGCTGATGGATACCCATCAACTGAAGAGCTCATCCCTCGTAAATACAGAACACTCTGCAAAGAAGAAAGCAATGCAGAAATGACTTACATTTTTAATAATGCAAGTATCATATAAGTTGTCCACTCTGGGAAAATGCAGGAAACTTAGAAACCTGGGACTTGTGAGGAAATTTTCCTGTTCAAGTTTTCATTTGTTCTCAGATAGAAACTTGTCAAGATAAGTAAATTGAAATTTTATATTAATAAATCACCCTTGTGCAATTTAAATACTTCTAATGATCCACACACATGACAATCTTATATCTCCAAACTTATAAAAGAACAGTTTTCCAAATGACAGCCAAATATTTTTTTAATCTTTTACCCTAAAATATTACTATTAGATTTCCATTTTTCTATTTTTAAACAAATAACATATAATCATATCTTTAATCCAGAGAATGACAAAATATTATATGTCATAAACAAAATCATCCTGAATATTTTACAATTTTATCCTCCTCTAAATTATTTATGGTGTAATATGCAGAATAAGATGTGTGTAAATGAAGTTTGACTAAATATTCACAGTTTGGGAATATCTGGGTTCATTTGACAATGCTTTTCAAAAAATTTAAGCATAAAAATGCTTTACATTACAGTTAAAGGACAGCGGTGTCCTGAGGTCTTGCTGGAGCCTGCACTGTGATGGATAAGCCTGTGGGTCTTATCCAGCATAATATTCATCCATATTTAAGTGTCAGGACAGATCTAGTTAGGAAACCATACACAATAATGGTCTGGAGGAAAAGAACTATGTTATAGTAGCATCTTCAAAAGGAAATAGACCTGCCACATAGGTGGCTCACACTTATGAGCACAGAGCACACACTATTCAAAGCAGAATGTAAGATCCAGAATAAAGACAATCAGGGATCATAAACCTGGGGCCATTAGTGGCGTGTGGCTTACAGTTGTGATGCAAATAGATGTATTAAAACTAAGAAACATTCAGTAACATTTTAAAACAATACTTGTACTATAGGAAAATTGTACATGTTGGAACCCCAGCATCCAGTATTTTTAGAATACATCCTTATTTGGAGGTAGGGTGCTTACAGGGTATGTTGAGTCCATAGTGAAGTAGGGAATGGCTCAAATCTTACATGCCTGCCTTCCCTATAAAGAGGGCAAATATAGACACAGGTAAGCATAAAGAGACAATGCCTTGTGGAGGCGAAGGCAGAGACTAGAGGGAAAGGGGATGCTTCTAGAAGCGAATGACACAGAAGTTTGTTACCAATCCTCCTGAATCCATGTATAAAGCACGAAAGGATTCTCACTCACAGTCCTTTGTGGACATCTCAATATTGGACTCAGCTCTCTAAACGGAAAGAACCAAGGTCTGTCATTGAAGCCAGTCAGATAAACCACGGAGCCATGCAGCCTTAGGAAACTGCACAACTTGCATAGGAAAGTACCGAGTTTTCAGCATCCCTGAGTGACACGCTGCTGATAGGCTGGGAAAGAATAGTGACTTCCCCTTTCCTGGGACATCGCCTTGTCTACCTGAGACCCAGTCAGTCTTTTCTAATCATCCAAGTTGTCTACGTGATCATTAACCTTGACTAAAAACTCGGTTGCCAAAAGACTAATAAAGCCCACTTCTGTGTGTGTCAGTGAAGGAGTGTCTGTGGAGACTTAGGAGGAGAAGGAAGACTCACCTTGAAGGTTGGTAAGGGATGGGATAAAGCCAGGTGTGTTAGGCAGTCTTCCTCTCTCTTTCCCATCTGCCCGTGGATGAGCTCCTTTGTTCCATCATGTGACCCCAGCTATGATGCCCAGAAACCATGAGCCCAAATAAAATGGCCTCCATCAAGGTGTTTTCCTTAGGTATCTGCTGTAGTATCTAACACAACTTCTTTTATGACTTACAATACTAAAGAAAAACATATCAAGAGCTTTGGGGAAGTGTATAAGCATACATATTGGAACAATATATTGTTTTAGGATCTTCAAAAGTAAACACAGCTACAAGTATTTACCAAAAGGGGTGCTTTCTTAAAAGAGAATTTCCTATCACCTCTGAAATTTTAAAATACATTGTATTAATTTATTCATATTACATCTCAATTGTTATCCCATCCCTTGTATCCTCCCATTCTTCCCTCCCTTCCGTTTTCTCCTTACTCTCCTCCTCTATGACTGTGACTGAGGGGGACCTCCTCTCCCTGTATATGCTCATAGGGTATCAAGTCTCTTCTTGGTAGCCTGCTAGACAGGACATTTTCCACAGTTGAGTGGAGAGTGGGGTCTGACTTTCACACGAACTCTGGTGCCCCATATTTGACCACGTCCCCTGGATAGGGAGGCCTGGTGGCACTTACCTCTGAATTTTAAAGATGTTTTACAAAGGGAAAAATAATAATCAAACCAGAAACAAGTATAGACCACTGCAACTATATTCATGAAGATGTAGACCCTGAAGGCCGCTTCGGTAAAGAGGGATACAGGAGGTGTCACACACTGCCTGAGAAAATTGTTAGCTGCAAGGAAAACTCTGAAAAATGGTCTTCAGACACAAAAGACAGGACTCAGGACAAACAGACATCTGTTGAGCAGATACTCTCCACTCAAGTCCCACTTTGAACATGCATAAGCCATGAAATAGAAATAAATTACATCTCCAGACTCAGACATGTTGATCACAAAACCAGGCGAATACCCTTTGAGGATAAGAGAGGATCCAAAAGACTGAAAATGGATAAAACAAATGCACTTCCCAAAGAGAGACCCATGAGAAATCTTTAGGTGCTTCAGGCCAGTGCTTTTGATAGAAAATTTAATAGATAATCATAGAAACATATTTGATATATGGAGGGAAAATGGACATTAGAATTTTGAATTGATTCAGAACTGAGGACAGGTTTACTGAGAAGGTAACCCACTTAATGTCTTATTATCCTGGACCACCCCGCCCCAGTTTTCCTAGCCACATCGGTCTTCTGGTTGCCGTTGAGTCCACCCAGGATGCTCATGCCTAACAGTGTCTGGGAAACTTTCTCCCATTCTGGAAAGCCCCTCCCAGAATAGTCCTTGTACTCTAGGTCTTTAAGGCTCCAACCCAGTGTCTTTTCTTCCTGGAAGCCTTTCCGGGAGACTTTATGTAATGTCCCGTCCATTCCCCTCCGTGGCCTGCTCTAACTTAAGTTTAGTTCATAGCAGGAGTGTTTCTTTAATATAACTACATGCAATGACCCATGACCGTTTCTTCCCTAGAGACCTTTAAAATGCCCGTTCAGTTAATCCTAGCAACGCTGAGGTCCTTGGAGACAGCGGTGCAGTGGTCAGTAGTTTTTTCCCTCTCATCCTTATGCTCTTGGACTAAAGACTCATGATAAATCA
This sequence comes from Acomys percivali, assembly GCA_907169655.1. Taxonomy (NCBI): domain Eukaryota; kingdom Metazoa; phylum Chordata; class Mammalia; order Rodentia; family Muridae; genus Acomys; species Acomys percivali. The sequence continues at coordinate 49,379,910 of OU015743.1, read as the reverse complement.
AGATAATTTTTGAAAAAACCTATTGCTTATAGCTAAGGCAGGAAAAAGGAGATGGAACATCCAGGAGGCAGAAAGAATTCTTGGATAGTGCCATTCAACACAGCAGTTTATTTTTGCTTTATTTTTTGCTAGCCCTTATTGGGTGGTATATGGTAAATAATCAACATTCTGTTAAATGAATATGATATAAGTGCAACAAGGGCCTGGAAATCAGAGTCTTTTCTTTAGGGAAAGACACCCTCATTGATCATAGGAATGGAGGATTACTAATCTTTGACTCTGGAACCTGGAAGAATGCCTGACTTGTGTATTGAGAAAACAGAGGGGAGGAGAAAGCTGGCAACAGAAGCTGGAAATGCAGGAGACATGTTGGAACAGGAAATAAAATACTCCAGTGTCTCCAAACTGCTGATAAGAGAAGTATGTCCCATTGACAGAGTACTCCACTGTGAACAAAAAAACACAGAGACTGCCACTGACGTTTACAGTCAGTGACAGCCTCTGAGCCAGGAGTAAAATTGTCACCAAAGAAGATGGAGCATTAGTTGCAAAATAAGCATCAAGTATAATCCATGTTTAGGCACCTTGACAAGTGCTAGAAGGCCAGCAAAGAAGGATGGGAAACATATCAGCTCTGAAAAGATGAGTAACATGCCAAGGAAGGACGCAGTAGTCAAAATGGCTGTAAGTACACATAGAAAAACAGTTTAAAAAAAAAAGCACAGTGAGATGACTGATGGCGTTGAGTTCCCGATGACTGCTGTGGGACGGGCAAGTGCCCTCCGTGAGAATTGGGATCACAGTAGGCTGGCAAAATACAATTCTTGGGAGCTCTGCGTTCAGTAACACAAATGTGTGTATTCATGATCACAATCAACAGAAGAGAGGGTTACTAGAATAAATGAGTGAAAAGAGAAAGAATATTAATACAAATCAGGATTTGACTTCAACACACCCCTACCTAGTGCTGTTAGCATTTGAAAGAAAAAAACATTCAGATTTCTATTCTACCGGGGAATATTAACATAATGTGGTTTTGAAATTTTTAAAAAGACCTCATAATTAATTTAATCACCATTTTGCATAGCACTCCCACTTGTAATCTGCATTCCTGCTTTAAGACTCTTACGATTTAGCTGTCATTCTGAGCTAATGAAATGCCTCTTACTTCGGAAGAGAGGAAAATTTCGAATGTTGCGGCCACACAGACATGGAGAATGAAACATGTGTCTGTCGCTGCAATTTCACCATGGTAGACTAATTGCAGAGGCCTGTGGGTATGGCTGGATGCTGCTGAGTCGTCAGGCTTTACTGCCATTGCTTTCAGGGAGATTTGCATAGCATGGCTCATAGTGTTTTATGATTTTTCTTTTAAAAATAATTCTACTTGTTAATCACGAAGTCTGCTTAACCCTTGAAGTGATGACTGGCATGTGGGGTGTTTCTGCAGAATGAATACATTTGTCTCTCAGCTGGTGAGTTTGGAATAGGGTCTATAGCTGGTGCCCACTTCGGGCTCTTTTTATCCTTTGCAAAGACTGCTGTTATAGTCTGGATTCCCTTGGAAGCAAAGAGTGTTGGTTATGTGTCAGCTTGACTGGGTGAAAAGATGCTCAGATAGCTGGCAAAAGTATTATTTATGGGTGTCATTATGAGATTGTTTGCAGAAGGGATTATCTTTGCAATATGGCAAAGATTGCATGGACAAAGTCCAATGTACTGAAAATCTGATTTGAATAAAATAATCAAGCAAGGGATGCACCACTCTTTGGTCTGAAACAACCCTCACCTCCGGCCCTTCGCATCAGCGGTCCTGGTACTTGTAACGTCATATGCATCCTGGACTCACTCTCTGGACTCTCTTTGCTGTCAGGCCTCCATGCTTAAGACACATCACAGCCCCTACCTTCTCCATGATTGCAGTTTGCAGAAGGCCGACCACAGACCTTCTCAGCTTCCACATGAACCACTTCTGCATTATGCGTCTCCTTTACTTGTCCACATAAATGTTATTGATTCTATGCCTCTGGTAAACAGTAATATGCAGATCCAAAGTACTGAGGAGATCGATGGATTATTCACAAGACTGATACATATAGAAGAGAAGAGAGAATATCCAGAGCCTTAAAGAGCCTTGACCACAAGGCAGTCAACACGGAGGCGTGAAAGTAGCATGGTATGTCTGACTCAGTGCAAGCTGAAGTGGAGGGCTTGGCCTTGATAGCCACACACTGCCAGCTCGTTGGGTAGGAGATAGCCTAACAAGGGTACACGATCTGTGTGGCGCACTTCAGAAAAGGGCTGAGGATTGCCTATGAAAGACACAGCAGCCAAGAGTATAAATTCTTTAATCCTGAGAATAACATGAGCATGTCATTAAGTGTCCCCTCTTGTCACATTTCTTTTAATGGTGGAAGCCTCGTGAAACACCATGCAAGCAGCATGGTCTATGTGATTTTTGTGGAAAGCGTTTCAGTCAATTGTTCTTGAAGAACCTGTTCCCTTTGCTTCATAATTGAACATATCCTTATTCATCGTAGTAAGTTCCCTAACTGTGAGTAACTTAAAGTGGATCTTGTTAGTGTTATTTTTTATCTTAAACCCAATACCAAGGTCAGCTGATCACGCTGCTATAGGCTTGTATAGAAATAGACTGATGCTTTCCTATTTCATTGAAGCTTTTATTTTGAATTTTGGTGTTTGAATAATAGTTTGGTGTGGGAGCTGATGGGTATCTTTCAAGGGACTTAGGACTGGTCAAATTTGAATGTGTGTTTCTTTGCACTTTACTGAAGGGAGCTTTGTATATGCTCTTCCCTGTAATCCTGTAAACTATCCATGCACTTACCCTTTTAGGATATTTCTGAAGAAAGCGATAGAAGACAAGTTTGAAAATGCCACATCAGACACAGAGGCAGTGAATCCTAGTCTGGCATGGTGCATAAAAAAAGGCATGTGCTTCCCTCGTGGAACACTGGCATGTAAGTCAAGGGGAAACATCTAAAGTGACACAGAGGATGACTTAGAATGCAGCTCAGATTTAGACACAAACAAAAGGGTATTCTGGCTTGGCACCGCCTGGCTACTGCAGCAGTGTATCTGAAGGTTATGTTTTATGTTTATTAGCTCCATCCAGATGGTGTTTTATGTCCTTAATAACTTTGTCCCTGACTAAACCATGGACCTACCATTTGACAAGCACAGTAGGAAGTGTCTATCAGCAAAAAAAAAAAAATCACTTCATAATCAGAAACATCACTTGGAACATTTGGACAACATTGTGAAAGGGGTTGGTTTCTTTCATGTCAATGCATGTGGTTGTCGACAAATAAAGACAGCTTTTCCAAAGCGAATCTAAATTCAATGAGCTCCTGGGATGCCATTAAAACGAATACAATTCCATACTCATATTTATATAAATAATAACTTCATTGTAGGATATCAAATTACTTCGATGCACCTTTATTTTAGATGACTGCAGAAACAGTGGATAACATGTCCTAATACTCCAGGGCTATAAACTAGAAGCCTGGAGGGAGGGATTAAAGTCTGTGGTCACCCACAGGACTGCCTCCAGCCCTGCATCCTCTTAGGCCTCTCTGCTCAGAGGTCTAGGTCGGCTCACTCACTGAGTTTGAAGCCTCCTTCCGCAGCATAGGAAGTGCCTTTCTCGTGATGATCATTTGTGCTGTGGACTAAATTCTGCATCTAAAATCCAACCCCCTTGAGGGCAGCTGTTGTTGTTTAGTCACTGAACATAAATCTAAAGATTCTATTGAAATCAAACAATACTTTTTGACAATAAATTTTTTTAAAACACTCCAATAAAAACTAACCAAGCATTTTTACTATGAAGGAGGACACAAAAGTGATCTGCATTAGTTCTCTTATAGAATTCAATCTAAGGCAGAGATCCTTGTCTAGAGTTTCATTCCGAGAAGAAAATTAGAGAATAATGAGATTTAAAAGTCTTTACTAATTAATTTTACTTAATTTATTTGAGAATTTCATGCAATTTAAACAATTTCTACTCCTTTTTCTTCCACATACAACTGCTTCCATAACTCCTCCTCACTGTCAAACTCATATTATTATTATTATTATTATTATTATTATTATTATTATTATTATATGTGTATACATATACATGTGTATATACACATAAAATATTGAGCCCCTTTTAAGTGTTACGTCAAGATTAGGGAAATGTACTATCAATGAGTATTTCATTTTAGTGATTTTAATTTTAAAAATTTAGTGTGAGTAATGAATACCATATCTTTTCACTTTCAAATACTTTTTTCTTTTATCACTCATTCCTTTCTCTCTTGTTCTCTGTCTCTATTTGTCTTTCTTCCCCTTTTATATTCCCCCTACTTTCTTCCTTTCTGTGGTTCATCATTTACTTTGTTTGGACAAAGCCCATACTTAGTATTGCTTCCGCTGAGAATCTAGATTCCAGGCAAACACATAATAATTTCAGAAATTCTTGAGTGTAACCTGATTTTATGTTGTATCATAACTATAAAATACTGCCTTTGAGATTATTTTATAGTTGTGTATACTTTAGACAGTTTTGCCTGGAACAAGTGATACAAAACCAAAAATAATTTCTATGGCAACTTATTCTCCTTAGAATAAATAACCATTCACACATCCAATCAGCCAAGACTAATCATAATGTATCTCAAAGGCTACCGACAGCTCGCTTCCTAAAGGACAGACTTACACGCATGAGGACCTGCATCCTGCCCTCGGAATCTACGTTTAAAAAAATGGGTATGCGGCATATTCTTGCAATTTGTGTGCTGAGAAGTCAGAGAAAGAAAGGTTACCATGGTTGTTACTAAATTGGTGAGTTCTGGGCTAATAAGAGAATACAAGACCCTATCTCAAAGAAAGCAGACATGTGCACCAGTGTCCACACATCCACAACTGCAGGAATAAAGTTTTGCTTTTTGACTGTAGAAAGTCTGTCTCCTTCCCTGACTCAAAACCAGAGTACCATTCTCTCTTCTCCATCTCCCTGCTGCAGGCAGTTGCCAAAGTTTATAGTTTGCCCACCTGTTTCTTGTTCTTTTTTGTTTGTTTGTTTATTTGTTTTCTTTTTAACCCCAATACAATTGTCTTTTGGCTTCCTTCTGACTCCACCCCTAAATGTTTTTATTAAGGAACTAGGAACCCTGAGAGAAGAGCCAAGATTACCTGGTAACAATAAAACGTGTCATTTCAACCAAACAATTTTGCCTTTTTACTGAATTTGGAGGTAACAGAGTTGATCAAGAAGTCTAACAGGACCTGGCTAGGTAGGGTTAGTGTAATATTTTTGGTCACCAATTTGACTTCATTTTGCCCAAGTCTTGAGAATCTGAATAAAACTGAACTTGAAGATTACTGCTTATTTGTTTGACGAAGGAATTTTCAAGAGGGAAGAGCATTCAGCCAGGTGCTAAAGGAGCAATTATGTCTCTTACAAAGAACAGTTGAAGCGAGATCTCGTTCTTGAAGAGCGGTGGGGCAATAGGACGGGTATGTGAGCAAAACCCACCCTTTGTAGGCTCTGTCTTGTGAAAAATTCAGACTTCTCATTCGCAGGAAGAAATTTGAAGATTACGGGGTTCCCCCATTTTCAAAAACAATTGCGTAGGAAAGTATTTCTCCAGGATCCTTATGCAAAGAACCCGTTTGTGATCCAAGATGGCCGGCTCCATCCTTAGCTGGAAACCGAAACCTGGAGGTGTCCTGCTCAAGGCACTGGCTTTGGAGGCACCAAAGAAGAGAGGATGGGGGGAAGGGAGTTGGCTTTTGCTCTGTGGTTTCAGATAAGTTGAAGGCAGGCTGAGGCCACTGTCAAAACTGTAATGCTGAACCCTGTGTTGCCTTGGAGATCCCAGGATGTTAAAGATGTTACAACTAGAGATTATGCTCCAAGGGGAGCTGTTGGCAGAGAGTGAAGCTAGCGCCGAGGAGAAGCTAGGTGGTCAGGTGAGGAAGGGCCAAGACGATCAGAGACCTTTGTGACTCAGCAGATTGCATTACACGTAGGTTTTAGACACGGCGATGAATATTTTGGTCTCTTCTGTTTAAATTTTGGTTTAACTATTCTTTTTATTCTCTAATCCTTCCCATTTTTTGAATAGGAATGTTTACTTTGTGCCATTATACGTTGGGAGTAACTTGCTCATGATTTATAGAGCTTGCTGTTAAAAGATTGCTACAAGTCTCAGATGGGTAGTTGAATTTGGATGTTTAAACAATGGTAAAACTCTGTTAAAGACTATGAAGACTTCTGAGGTTAGATTATATTTGAGGCTTTGGAGATAAGAGATGAAGGTTAGGCCTAAAAAGTGTCGCGCTCGCGCTCGAGCGCACACACACACACACACACACACACACACACACACACACACACACAC
>OU015743.1:49358976-49373484 GCA_907169655.1 Acomys percivali | reverse complement strand
CACACACACACACACACACACACACACACACACACACACACACACACACACACGCTGTGGAGCTATGATAGTCAAATTCAGTTTTTAAGTTGATCAGAGCTTGACTCACCAGAAGGATGAGGCCCTGACAATGCCTGCAAGGGATTCTCTTAACTAGGGTAGAAATGCTCATCCACCATGGGCGGCGTCAATACCTTGGCAGGGCACTTGAGCTGTATATAAAGGAGAAAGTTAGCTGAGCATAAGCACTCACTGAACTCTGCTTCTAAACTCTCTATGAAATGTAACAAGCTGCTTCAAGTTCCTGTTGCCTTGACTCCCCTGCTGTGATGAGCTATACCCTGTGACTGTGAGCTAAAGTGATCCTTCTCCTTTGAAGTAGAAAAACAACAAATAAGTAAGTGAAAAAATGGATAGCATGCAAATTAAGCACAAAGTGGCTCAGAAATGTCCTCCAGTGTAACGCTTAAGGAGCAGAACCCAGCTGACAGCAGAAGCTCTTTCTGCACTATAGAATTCCTTGTGGGAGGGATACCAAGGCTCAGAGGTGCCCATTACATCACCCCAGTCACCTATAAAAATGGAGAATAGTAGCACATCAACTAATGTCCAAATTCTTATATTAAACAATTGAAGCCCAGAACTTCTTTGACTCAAGCCTGTATTGTGCTCATTTTCCCTGTTCTTAGAAAAAGGTATGTGTTTACAAACAAAAATGGAAAAATAAGACACAGCCACACTTTTCTGTCCCCAAGAAACTAATCTGAGTTTTGGCTCCAGAAAGACATAAATGGATTTAAGAACGTGTCTTGGGGTTAGCAGATTTGAAATCTAAATACCTACTTTGGGCAAATAACCTTTGCACAGCGTTAGAGAGAGGAGGGTGGAAGCAAAACACCAAGTCACTCCGGGTAGTGGGATGGAAATATTTATTCTTTTCAAGTGAACCAACACAGGAAACGAATGTCAAAGGTTTGGCCAAGATCTGCAGCATGTGTGCCATGCCCAAACTCCTTCAGCTTGGGGCATTCTGAAGACAGCTCTCAGAAGGAACAACAGAGGGTGCCTTGGGTTCCAAATTCAATCTCTTGATGAAATAAAGTCCAGACATTTATTATCTGTGCCTCAAGACCCAACCTGAGCTGATGGGTCACTATGATGTTATTTAGAAACGTTGGGTTTGTCACTTTGCTTTCTTTTAATGTTAATGCAGGCACTATAAAAACTATTTCTCCCAGGATCCAATTCTTAGTAGGTCCCTTTTCCCAAGCACTACACTCTTCGTTTCTAGAAAACATCTTTTGTCAGATAAAATGAAGACCAATGTGCTTTTCCCTACATTGTTTCAGAATTATCCAAAGAAATAACTTCATTTCTTGTAATTGTATATTTTTCTGTTCAAGTAGAACATGGCGCAGCATGTCTGGTGAATTACAACTAATTCAAGATTTATTTAAAATGCAAAGTTCATGAAGGAAAAAACTGATTGAAGCATTGCAAACTGTACTAAACTCAGTGTGCCGTATCCGGCTAAATATATGTTTTTTTTTTCCCTCAGGTAAAAAGAGGGATCGCCCATTAGACCTGCAATCACCTTTCACAATAAACGCTGTTTTCTTAAAGGCTGCTACACAATGAAGATATAATCATACTTGCAGTTTCTGCTTATAATTAACACAAATATGCAACCAAGACCCTTAAACTTTCCTCTTGCTCGTATCATGAGATGTGGTATACTTTTGTGTTAGACATTTATAACTTCTGGTTAAAAAGATCCACTGGTCATGACATACACACACCTTGTAGCCTTGATGTTAAATATTAAATTGAAACATTGTTATTACTAGAAACTGAAGGCATGACTCAGTGGTACAGGACTTGCTTAGCAAGCAGAAGGCCCTTGGTTCAATCCCCAGTACCACACACAAAGTCACTATCACAAGTTCATCAAGTTAATTAATGATGCTTCAGGACTTTTAACTGAAAGAAACTACTAACATGAAATAATAGGTTTAAAAGGTGTACATATTATATTATCTGCTTATACAGTTATTAAAAACTATGTGTATGCAATATAAAGTTTACTCGTACAGTGCATGTGAGGTGGCACATAAAATGAAATATTTGCTGTACAGTGTTTTGTGTATTATGTAATATTAACAATAATGTATAGGGAATATTTAGAAAAGTGCATTAGTAGAACTAACCCACAACAACAGCCTATCATTATGGCAATTATATAAAATACTGCACAATATTTATTCTCAAACATAAAATGTTATTAAATAGTATCTTTCATTGAAGAAGTAAGAAGCATAAGCTTGTTTCCAAAGTCTTTATTGTTCAGGAATATCAGTGTCCCTCTACCCAGCACTAAACATCTATGGTAGAAGAAAGTGAAATAAGTCTAAAGACTATAACCTTGGGTGCTTTATACCACCACACGTAAATGGCCTAAAACCATCGACACCCTAGCATCTTTTTCCTAGCAACTTTCCAAATGTTCTAACACCATTTCCTCTCCCTAGACACATTCCTCTTGAGTTTTAGAAATAACTCAAATGTGACAATGACAGAAATCTGCATGGTTGGGGTGTCTGCCACATAATACTAAAACTGCACTCCATTTTGATGCTGTTTTCTGGGAGCACAAGTGTCCCCTGTCCCTGGATATCTCACATCCCCACATCCAGAAAAGGCCTTGATAGAAATTAGCTCAACAACCTCACTGCACCCAAACCATTTGCTCTGAGTCATAGAATAGCAGACAGAGTTGAAAAACGTACACTTGAATTAGTTGAACCAGAACAGCATACCCAGAAGCTGGTTTGTGACATAAAATTAACCAGAGAGTTGATCTGCATCATGTCACAGACTCTCAGCTTCTGTGACTGCTCGCTCCACACACTGCCATTTACGGAGCATGGTACCCAGGAAATCTATTTTCTGTCAAGATGGGCTGGGTTTTCACAGCTCGGCACGTGACATCCAGTCACTCTTCTTGGCTCTTCCATGCTTTTAACATGGTGGAGTCTTGATTTTTTGGCTGATTGCCTCCAATATGTTCAATTTTGGATGGTTTTTAGAGTATGATTGTCAAACGAGGCCCCAGACATGTGAAAAATGTATAGGGTTCCTTAAAGGGCTGGTGGGAATCAGCCTGCTTCATAAGCATCATTTTGAAATTATAATAGTATCTCAAGCACTTGCGATATGGCTTTAGTAGGCAGGACGCCAACCCAGTAGCAGAAAGGCATGGAAAGGAACATGGGCTGAGCTGTGAAATTCCAAGTGGCTGCTGATGTCCACTGTGCAGGCGGGTGGCTGTTTATTCCTTATTTTTACTATTAAAATGTTTAGCCAAAGATTAACATTTCTGGGCCATCCTTAGCTAAGTGGGTAAGGATGTCTGCAGTTAAACCTGGCAACAACTCAAGGTCCATCCTTGGAACCCACATGGTAGAAGCAGAAAACTAACTCCTGGGAGTTGCCATGTGACTTCTACATCTGGGTCTTGGCTTACCCCACACATGCCAACACTAAATGATTACAGTTTTTTTTTAATAAAAAGGCAATATTCCAAATGCTACTGTAATTTTTAAGTTGCCTTCTGCAACTCACATTTTTCTCAAGCTAGTTAGTCTCAGAAATTTTAGCCCATTGAAATATGTCTTTCTCTGAATCCTAATTTAGTAATTTCATTCTAAACTCTTTTCCTATGTCAGTGTGGATACTATCTTATTAAATCTCACCTTTAAACCCCAGGCCCTTTTTTCACCTTAGGATTATTTTGCCAAATGAAATTTGTTGTCTATCGCTACTGGGACAATGTGAGCTAAATCAGGGTTCTAAGCCTATGACCCAGGCCATGCTCCACTGAAGGACCTCATAGAACCTACCTGACAGAGCCCCGTGCAACCTGGTGAAGCATCAGTATCTAAGCAACCGTGCCATAATAATTCAGTAACCAATACTTTCATCAAAGGTTAAATAGAACTAGGAGCCCAAGTGACCATGGCAAGCTGGTGGCTTCATTGTTCAGAATATTTAAAACTATCACATGAAAAACTTGTCTGAAAGACAGCAGAGGACAGACCTGAGAAAAATATGGTGCTTACTGTTTCGTCTCTTTTACCCTTATCTTTTATTTTTCTCTGATTCATGTTTGAATGTTGCACACAAATACAGGGTTTCCTTCTTTCACTTGAATTACTTGTACAACTCACAACTTTCAAGTAATGAGGAAATGGCACCAGTATAAATGGCAGACATTATATAGGGAAGAAGTTCAATTTAACTAAGTAAAATTAGTTCCAAAAGCAGAAGGCAAAGCGGACTTTGATTGGACTACCAGTTAATAAGAGCAAGTCAGACAGGGATAGAACAGAACCTTGCAAGTTCCAGCCTTTCTCTCACTTGCTGGAGTCCCCTAATTTCCTATCCCAGCAGCAAAAGGGTGGCGATAGCTTATATTTAAGGGTGTGTCTTGCAAGTAATCAGCCTGCAAGGTTATAAAGTCCCCATGTGAAAGACAGAATGGAATCGCAGAGTCGATCTCCCCCATCTCCTTCTCCCTTTACCACGCCCCCCCAACCTCCGTGCTTTTCTCCCTCCTCCGTCCTCCTTGCGATTCATCAAGAATTTTACTCTTTACAAAAATCTATGGTGAGATCTACAGGCAGGAGAACAAGCTGACTTAGAGATTTCATTAAAATCTGTGAAACTGAAAAAAAACTCTTTAAACCAATACGTTTGTCAATCACTCAGTAATTGAGAAGTAGGATCTGTGCTTGTCGGGTATTATATATGCAGCCATTCAATTAACCGAGTTCCCCAGTCCAAGAAAAACAGAGAATGAGACAAGTGAAAAAGCGCCATCTTGGATCATCTGGATAATTAATTTAGCCTTCTAATTTGCAAGCTTTTCTAGTGGTCGTCTGAGTTTACTCACTATGTGCCAGGCACCTTTCTTGGTGTTCTACACATTTTTACCCAAGTAGCACACACTGTGCTTCCAATCCAGTTTACAGATGAGTAGAGACTGCGCATTTGCGTAGCCAATAGATCTTTATGGAACAAGTCCTATCTGCAGGATGCGTCCTGAGTGCTGAAATCACGGTGATTAAACAAACGCATACAACCATGCAGTCCTGCTCAATGCCTCTCACTCACACCAAGTTGTAAGCGATGCAGAGACATCTGGGCTGGTCAGTGTCATGCCACTGCAGGCCACTTTGGGATGACAAACACTAGTGGTATTTTCCTAACTTGCGAATGGCTTACTACATAGTGGAATTAAGAATGAAATAGAAAGGTTTGATTCACATGCCAAGTTGGATATAAGCATAAGACAGGATTCCCTGTGTTTGTGACTGGTATAGCATAAAACATAGGACGCAGTGTCTTTGCACAATTTGGTGACATCTATGCCATCATCACTCACCTTAATTATCACAACCACTGGGCTGTGTCCATTGAAAGAACCATTGAGAGAGATTTCAGAGTCAGTCACCAAACAGTCTCACCCACACTCGTTTCTTTGCTGCCTGCTGCACTGAAGTCTAATACATACTGAGAAGAAACCCTTCTGCTTAATTTTCAGGTCCCATCTCCTATTGACCAATCCATTCCTTCATATTAAGGACCATAAAATTTCGGTGTATAAAGAAGGCAGCTTCGGATCTACAGTGCACAGGACAAAGCCAATGATACAGGAGGAAGGAGACAGATTACTGATGGGCACAAAGAGACTGGAAGGGCAGAGGTGATAGATAGCCTGACTTTTATGGTGATCGCAAGACAATACATTTGCTAAGATACTAAAAATGTATACTTAAAATTGTTAAATTTTACACTATGTATCTGTCTATGACGCTGGCAGAAATTTGTGTACTTGGAGATTTAATACTAGTTTAAAAATGAAATTACATACTATTTCTAATTTTTTAAAAATTATATATATAGTATAAATACATAGTTATGCACATGTATAATATATGTAGTGTTGTGTATATGCACATACATACATATATAGTATCTAATCACATTTACATGTCTGTATAATTTTAAACAAGCATAAAGTGGTAAAATCTTTGTATGTCTCCCATTATACTAGATGGGGACTATAATTAATAGTAATGTATTTCATATTCCAAAATAGCCAGAAAAGGACATTTTGAATTTATATATGTCTATATATGTCAATACTTAAAACATTTCTTTAAGAATTCTTAAAATTATATATGTATATTACATAACATGATTTGAAAGAGTAAAATATATAAAACCATAATTTAATGGGACTCAAGAGAAAGATTAACCATCACCTTTCATATAAGGAATGTCAAAATAAAGTATTCTTCAAAATAATCAATGCTTCTGAATGTTTTTCTGTAGTGAACACTGCAGAACACTTAAAGTATCCTTACTAAACTGGCCTCCAAAACAAGTCAGCTGTTACCAGTTTTCACTTATTAAAATATTAATACATCGTAAAGATAAGAGCTGACAAACAAATGGGATGAGAATACAAAACTGGAAAAAGCTTTCCAGAAAAGACCACAGTGCTAGGAGAGGTGAGGGCAGAAGGATCTGTTTACTTAGAGAATGCAGAATCATTTTTATTATTAATATCTGTTCATTCCATAAACTTGCATTGTGTAGGATAACAAAGCTTTAAGGCAAAGTCTCAGTGGGGACCAACTTAGCTTTGCTGTGGGAACTTAGGAGGCTCGGCGACTGTTCCTTCTCAGAGCTGTTTCCTGTATGGCTGAGGATCCCTAGACCAACAAAGCACATTGGCATAGTCATGAAGCAGCAGAAATAAGTGTCCTTGTGGGCTTTGCAAAAACAAAAAGCAAATATGAAGTTAATTTTAAAAGCATGTCTACATTTCCTATAAAAAAATCCCAAGAACTAGCACACACTTGCCTGCACTCAGGCTGATGGAGTGAGTGGAAACTGAGGCTTTATGAAGCAGAGATAGTGCTGCTGCACAAGAGCTCAAGGACCAGTGTCCCAGAAAAGAGTCAGGGTCTGTGAAACAGAGCAAGGTAATACTGTGTGAAGCGACAAAGAAAAAGCAGTGTAGGATAAAAACATTGACATGTTCAGTTAAAAATAATCTTTCAAAAGGCCAAAGTTAACAGTTAAAACTGTTTTTTTATCTAGAAATTGGCAAAAGATTTATCTAAAATGTTTATATTTTTGCCACCCCATAAATCAAAATTAGTTTTCCATTAAAAAAGTTGGATCAGAGATGACAATCTTCTTGCCAATTTTTAGCTAAATGCAAATGGAAACATCTGAGATTTTAAACTGAAAACTCAAGTTTATAGATACATAGTAAAACCACTGCCTGCGAGTGCTACATTGTGAGATATGAGGAGCATATGCAGTGATGAATTCACAGTCATTTCAGATACAGAAAACGATTAATTTCCTTTTAGGAAGCCTGTAATCCCAACCTCAAAGCCTTTCTTGATTAGCAATGTGTGTGACTCATTAGGCTTTTCTATGCTTTAATGTTGATGGACTGTTTGTTCTGTCTGTTTACTTCCCAAGTCTCACTCAGATTCCTTCATAGTCCATAGACAAAGCCAGTACCTTATGGTCTTCCCTCCTAGTACGGCACCATCTTCCCACTGTGCTTGAGAACTTACTTTTTATACTAAAATAATTAGTAAATAGCTCGACTATTGTCAAGGCTTGCAACAAGAAGATTTGATATACATCACACTGTATAAAACAATCAAACACATTGACCCATCTGTCACCATCTGTGCAATACATCGGATGCCTTGAACTGGCTTATGACACACAATGATGCTACTATTTCATTAATATTCATCTTGCAGGTCTAAAGTTATGCAAGATATGCATGTGAGTTTCAATTATTTTATCCTTTGAACATGTCTAATGTCCAACACACAGCGACATTCCACAGATACTTGTTAAATGAATGAAATCTGATTGCTACAGAGTAATTTCTTAAATTTTCCAGAATGTGACCACTCAATTACTAAAGGCTCTACTCATTCTAAATTTTCAAATTTTTATGTCTTTAATTTCCCAAACTGATAAATTGTGTTCTGGTGCCCCAACAGTTGTCACACTGGTCCTATCCTTACTGTTTTCCAGTCTCCTCCCAGTCGATGAAGGTTCCCAACGTTTCTCTGGGTTTGGAAGTGCTAAATGGGCCCCTATTCTTCATCCCCGTGCTTCTGTTTCTAAAGATGCTCTGAGTGATTAAAATGAAATCGTGTCAAACCAGCAATCATCAAGATCCCAGATGTCTGCAGAAACTAAAAAAACGCCTTCATAGCCTCTGGTTTATGGCTTTAAGGGGCCGGTCTCAAGAACATCCTGCCTGTCCAAAACTTTAAGTCAGGAGGTGCAGCACACACGATGGGACCAGCCAGGAGCAGAGTGAACGCGTAGGAAATAGCATGATGGGTGCTGGTTTCTGAGTGGCCAAACGACGCTGGATGAGGTGGAGAGTCTAGGCATGTAGGGAGTATCACAACAGTGTAACAGCATCGAAGTCGGCTTCTTTCACGCTGGGGACAGACGCAGAATGGTTACATGGAGACAAACAAACAAACAAAACAACCTTTAGGTTATAGAGGCAAAGCACACTAGAGAGAAGGCTCATTCTTCATAAACAATGGCATCTGCCCATATTAGTCCACTACGGTAAGAGAGAGGCAAACTTTGAGCAAATAAGCTAATTCTGATCATGTTGACAAAGTCCTATTAAACTTTGAGATATGCTAAAGTATGCAGTTGGAGGTTCATAATAAATTCATTAAGCAAATATATATCCTTCTCCTTAAAATTTAAGGAAGAAGACAGGCAGTTAAAGACTAATACATTTTAAAAGGACTGGTGGTATCTAGCCAGCTCCCCCTCATCACAAACTTTGAATGATTAGGGATACTGACTGCCAAATGTGTTTTAAACAGTCATTTGAAATGAAGAAACTATTCAGATGCAAACAAAATGGGAAAGGAAGAAGGGGACATTATAATTTTATATGTTTTCTTTCTTGGTTTTTAAGACTAAAAGTAAAATCATTATTTTTCAGAAATGACCAAAGTTGAATTTGTGTGAGCTTAAAAACGCAGTCTACACTCTGAAGGAATGTTGCTTATTTGATTCTTCATAGACTTTAATCTATCTGAAGGGTGAGGAATGGGATTTTATCATTAAATTTACTAAAGAAGTGCGTCCTCAAAAATGAAGACACTCTTCTACATCTGAAAAAGCATTAGTGACCTCATAACAGCACAAAGGAGAGAAGTAAGCCCCCAAGGAAGCAATGCAGTCACATTTTTAAATACAAAAAAATACACACATCAACTGTGTGCTGAAATATAAATCTTCCCATGCAAAGGTATAGTCACACACATGCAAACTTTCAAAAAGTAACACACGCTACAAAAACACGTAGCTATGATAAAGCTGCGTCTTTTCCAGTATCTTGGTTATGTGTACCTCAAGAACTCTCCATCCTCCTCAGAAGAAAGAGGAATTATTATTAAAGACAAACCAGGGAAATGTTTTTTAAGTCTGAGTTTTTCACAAAGGCAGAGTAATTCTAATGCGATAGAATGTCCTTGTACTTACAGGCCCTGCTTACTGCTCCTGCGCAGAGAGGCGAGCAGCCATGGAGCAAAAACGTTATTAATGTGCACAGGACCAAAGTCTGTCGTAGCCAATTTGGAATGTGGTGCCTCTTTAAAACATAACCAAAGAGCTGGTCTACAATTACCAATCTGCCTCGGCATATACAAATGATATATGCTGACAAATGATAAAGGAAATTGGAAAGGTTGAGAGGATGAAGTCAATAATAGATTTATCTCCAGACATTTAGCACTTGGAGTGCATCTGTTATACAATATGTAGACATATTTTACAGCAAATTTGGAGATACTGTGAGCCCACTGGGCAGGGACAATGTCTAATTTTATATTCTATATAACTCAGAGCTTCACTTCTTTGCTTAATGAGTAAGAGGAGGAGAGACCCCCCACCCCCGCCCCATGCTCACAGAACACAAGTGCATGGGAGGGACTGGGGAACACAACTGTGGGGTTTGTGAGCGGCAGAGGCAGAGTGGGGCAACAGTGCAAAAGAGCGGACACAGCCGGATGTGAATATTTCATGTGCAATATAAGAAGAGTATGAGCGAATGTATCCGTGGCCTTTGAAAGTAAAAATTTCTGCTTTTCTCAACTCAAGGGAAGTTACCATAAGCTTTTTTTTTTTCCTGGATGTATAAAGTTTTTTTTTTTTTTAAGTTGGAAAATTATTTGAAAATATCTAATTAAAACACATTTAGAAAATAATTTGTTGGCAGTTTATAGTGTTGCCACATAGAATTTATTTTTCTTCCTTACTAGTATAAGTAGTACTAACCACAGATCTCATAAAGTATTAGCCTCTAAAATTCCAGTATTGGAAAAGGCAGTATCATTTATGCATGGAATGCCATTTATATCTGGTTACTTGTGCAGATATGGCATGCAGATATATTTAGTGGGGAAATTTCTTTTCTTACTATGTTTCTTCATTCCCTCTGTCTGTTTCTTTCTTCATACATACACACACACACACACACACACACACACACACACACACACACACACACCCTTCTTACAGCTTAATTTTAATTAAATTTGATATACTCAAAAAGCATGTGAAAAGGCCAACAAGGAAACAATAATAATCTAAAGTACTGTGGCATTGTACAGCTTCACAGGAAACGGAAGCTATACCCTTTGCCTCTAAGCTTCATGATGCTAATATTTCTAAATTAAAGGAGTTACTTTGGGCCCTTTAACTGACACAGGCAGTTGGCAGACTTCAACCCCACCATCCTAACACACAATTTTGGAGTGACTATGATTTTTTTTAAGTCTTTATTTTTGTTGTCAATTACAATGAATTATTTTTCCTTAGTCTTTAGAACGTTACCACTATGTGAATGGGAGCGGTACAAAAACTTGCTGTAGGAGCGTTTCATGCAGGCACGCGAAGCCAGCTGCTCATTGTTAGGTGATGTGGCGTCATTCTTTGCCGAAGCTACAGGGTTCTGTCCTGTCATTTGCTTTCTGAGTCTACATTTTGCAAGGACTTCATGTCAGAGCAATCTTAGACGGTGACTTATCTCAGGCGAGCTATGAACAGACAGAGCTCACCGTACTACCTCAGGGCACGTCAATCTTACTGAAATGTCATAGTCATATTTTAAAAGATTCACCAGGCTTTTTGTTATTTTAATCAATTCATTTGCTTTCTCATACTTCCTTCCTCTCAAAAATCAAATACATAGGCATTAACTATTATGAAAAAATGAATAAACTTAAGAATAACTTTTATGTCTAAACTCCATGCCCTGCAACAATGCCATGCTTACATTTATTTCTTTAAAACGGGAATCACGTTCTATATGTGGGTTAAAATAAAACAGCTTCTCTTGGGATTTGCTTTTGTAAAAGTAAAACCAGACCTTGGCATTATCTCCTCAAAGCTTAATCTAACACAGAGGAAAGGAGGAAGAAACGCGGAAGTACTCCCTTGCGCCTGAGCCTGTCTTTCATAAGAAGCAGTAAGTAGCTCAGCCCGGCCGAGAACTCTCGCGATAAGAAGCAACTCCCTGACCAGGCTCATCAGTAGGAGGGAACTGGACAATGTAGTGAACTTTAGCTAGTTTATCTCTGTGGGACTCAGGGATGCTCTTACATCAAGGGATTCAGGACAGTCATTCTCCAGCGGTTTTTATTCCAGTTTTCTATGGCCATATGGATCAAAGTAACTGTGGGACTCTCAGTGTAAAAGCAGAGTCCACCCAAGGTTAGGTCCTTCCAGTCCAGAAAAACAATCATTCCTAGAATTCACCACTAAAGCACACGTTGGAAGTGATATTTTCATAAAAGAATAAGACAAATGTACTAAAGAAAATGCAGTAACCAGTCAAAACTCCAGCTTAGCTCTTTAAGAACAGGAAGCTGCTGATCAGTCACACTTTCAAAGCAACGCACATGATTTAAAAAGACTATGTGCTCATAGGGTATGTAACAAGAATAAATTAATAATAATAATAAAAAAGACTATATACCAAGCACAGGGCCGTGTGCTAGTAAGATAAAACAGTTACTGGGCAATGTGGACTAGACGCTGGCTGTCATTTGCAGCTGTATACTTGTACTTTTAAATAAAACATGAGAGAACAGAGCCAAATGCTTCCTTTATGAGGGAAGTAAGGAGAATAGAGCACCAGTGTTCAGTAAGCCGGGACGTCAGTGGGTCTGCTACAACGTCGTACATAACACAGCACAATTGATTCAGAGGATGGCTCAGCCCAAAGATTACTGTGCGGCCCCGTGTACACAGAAAACTGTGTTGGGACTTGCCTCATGTCCCCGAGGTCCTGTATATTCCTTCTCATGTGAAGATGAAAGAGTCTGGGAGGCACAGAGACAGATGCATTTGGATTTATTTTATACACAAAATTTCAGACGGAAAAAGAAACAACGTGGAGTTTTGTCTTGGAATTGTGCGAGTGGAGAAGGAAGAATGAGCCAAAACTGTCACTTCCAGCCTTTTTCATTAACTAACTTAAAGCAGCAAAAATAAAATAGCTTCCTTTAGATTCTAAAAGTTAAAAAATAATAATAATACGAGCATACATGTGTCCTTATTGTCCACATTCCAGTGTTGGCAAAATAGGGGTAACCATTGCATCTTTGAAGATGCACCCTATTTCTTCCCATGAATAAATGGGGATTTGAGGAATTTTCTCTGACCTTTAAGGAATGGCTAAGGCAGATTATATTACAGCACTTTATTCTCCTATATGCAACATGAAGGTCACTTATGTTCTGTAATGAGCGAGGCTCTATTTTACTAATGTTTTCATATCACATTTCCACCTTGATCTCTAGATTTGCCCTAGGAGTCTGGAAGTCGTTGGGCAGACCAATTTATTGTCTAGGGTTAAAGGAAAAACAATTCTAAGAAAAAGTTGCAGTTGAGGAGAAGGGGGATTCAAAGAATGACCTAATTTCACCATGAAACAAATCCAGGTGATTTGTTCCCATTTCTTTCTCCACTGTGTGTTGACCTTTTGTAATTGTTTCCCAATTTTGCTATGTAGAAAGCTATGCTTTTGCTAGCATAAATATCCCAAAGTATTCCATAATGCCTATTTCTGGTTCATAAGCCCTCTGGTTCACAGGGCATCTGTCTTTACCGGGACTCTGTATTTCTCTCACTGTTTCCAGATCCTAGCTTGGGTCCTTTCTCCTTTCCACAGGAAGTCTCTTTGCTCCTTCAGAGGCTAGATCAGTGAAAGAGAGCTCCCAAGACTCATGACCTTTCTCCACTCTGCACGCTGTAGAACATGGCATAAGTTTCTCTGTAGACAGTATCATGTTGTGGTTTTTCACATATCACTCACCAAAAAAAAAAAAAAAAATCAAAGTAAGAAGTATTTTTTAAAGATAAAATATACATGATTGATAACAATTACAGGAGAGTTTAGTTTGGATGACCAGGCCAGGAATTCCACTCTGAGCTTTCCCAACAGGTTAGCTGAGAAGGAAACGAAGTGAGAATCAGTATTACTAATATCATCTTGTGTCTTTCCAACTTCGTCAAACTTCTTGACCTTATGATTAAAAAACAAAAAACAGGTACCCTGAGAAAAAATATGAAAACAGTTTATGTTACACTGTTATTTTAAGCCTTTTACTTTTCTACCTAAATTACTTCCAATTTGGACATAATTCAGGAAAATTGCTTCTTAACAACAAAAAAAGCATTCTTATGTTCATATTTTGAGAGGACATCAGTCTTAGTAAGTCACATACACACCAATGTGAATAAAAAGGCACTTATCTGCATGTATCATGTGTACATATATATGTATGTATATGTATATATATTATATGGAAGCAAATGAAATTGGAAAAAAATAACTTGACTAGCTGGGCATTGGTGGCACCTGCCTTTAATCCCAGCACTTGAGAGGCAGAAGCAGATGGATCTTTGTGAGTTCAAGGCCAGCCTGATCTACACAGCAAGTTCCAGGACAGCCAGAGCTGTTACACAGAGAAACCCTGTCTCAGAAAGCCAAAAACAAACAAACAAAAAATCTTGACTATGTCCTTATTTATGTATTCAAGACAGTTGCCACCAGGGGGCAGTTGCTACAGAGATGCCTTATTTCACAGGATGGTGTTTTTTTTTTTTTTTTTTTTTTTTGTTTGTTTGTTTGTTTTGTCTTTGGCTCTTATTCTTCACCTCCCTTGTCCAGTTATTAAAAAGTACAACATACTTGCAATGAGCACCTAAACTTCAAAATGATGTAATGCTAGTTGCAGGATTTTCGTTAGGTTTGGTTTTAAACACAAATTTCAACAGCGCATGTGTTCGCGTGCACAGACAGACGGATTCTCTCTCTCTCTCTCTCTCTCTCTCTCTCTCTCTCTCTCTCTCTCT